>CM066034.1:138999988-139463335 GCA_033557465.1 Ichthyophis bannanicus | reverse complement strand
TGCTCCCAGAAGCGAGAATAGCATGCCCGGTAGGAAGCCACCCACCAAACCCCACCCCCCTCCCGCATGCGATTCAGGTGAAACGCGAGATACAGGTACGGACAGGAAGACAAGGGGGTGCAACCAATACCCAAACCGCCCTGCTCCCGGCCCAGGAGTACGTGTGTCTGCGCCGGACAGGGTTCAGGCGTTATACCCCCACAGAAAACAGAAAAAGACAGCAACTAAACTGACCGCCTGACAAGACTACGGAAGAACGAAGACCGTGGCCACTTGCAGAAAGCAGGGGAAGCAGAAACGTCTTGAGGAGGGTGAAACTCTCACTCAAACTTATAACCGCCCGCCCCCTCCCCCGCAGCACCCGACACCGGGCAGACTCAACACAACGAGCCCCACTTGGACACCGAACAGTCCCTCCGAAAGAATACGAGGCCCAAAACGCGGATCTCCCCCCTGAGTAGGAGGAAAGTGGGCGTCATGAAGGCGGGATGCCCTCCGAGGGGCCCAACCACATCGTCCTGGCACTTGCTGTGGTTAACAACAAAAAAGAAAAGTTGGCCCCCTCCGAGTAAGTACTCCTCCAACGGCCTCGCCCTCCACCCGCAGGGCCCTCCACCCCCTCGTTTGGCCGTCCACGTAAACCGTAGACATCGTCAGCGTAGGCCACGACCGACACCGGAGACGCACCAGGCTCCTCCAGGCCTCGTCAACCCACCCAGGACCGTCTCCTGAGGAACTGGGTCGAGGCGATCGAAAACATACAGCAGGTGCTTCAACAGGAGCACCCCTAGACGCATTAATCCTACCTAAGCACGACACCAAAAAGGCCTTCCGAGCCCTCCCGTTGATAAACGGGAAGCTCACCCCCCCTCGTTAACACGCACCTGCAAGAACGAATAGGGAAAACCTGCAGACCGGTGGAAGGGCCGACAGTACTGAAGGCCACCACCCAACAAGGTTAACCCGCGGTGGATTGACCCTGGTCCCAAAAAGCCCTTGGAACTGATCCCAAGGAGACCAACCAGTGTTCCCGTTGGAAACAGACCCGCGGCCTCTCCTCCTCGACCATCTCCCGAACCTTGGGACGGCGGCGTCCAGAACCCCTCCTCCCTTGAACCGAACAATACTGGGAAGGTTGAAACAGCAAACACCCGACACCTCCACCAGATCGGTTGGCCAAAACACTTGGCCAGGATCGTTCCCCGGTTACCGCGTTCAACAGAGAGATCGGCCCTGCCAACAGTCCAAGGAGCTGATCGTCCGTCCCCTTTGTGAGAGCAGCCAACAGGACAGACTCGCGAAATGAACCGCGGGAGAAACCCCGTTATCCATGATCTCCTGAAACCTGAGGTCATGAAGGGGGCCAGCTGGTGCGATGAAAAGTACTTATAAGAACTCCCCCGGGAGCCCATCGCGCCCAGGCGCCTTCCCCAACGGCAATGGCACGAATCGCCCACGCTCCACACCTCCACCTGCTGAATCGGAGCAGCCAGTGCAATCGACCTGCGCCTGAACCACAGCCGAATACACCGGGGGAGAAGGCCCAAATACTCCACGCGTATACGTTGTGAGGTCTACGGGACGATCCCCAAACAGGTCTGAAAAGTATTCCCCCACCATACGCAAAAGGTCCTCCTGAGAGGTGTGGGAAAGGTGCCGTCCGCGCCCCGCAGGGCCCTCACCCTCCCTACGCTTAACCTTCTCCCTGCAAGGTAGGAAGGTGTCAGGGGGGAGACCCTACCGGCCGCCCCCTCGAAGCAAAGGGAGGCGGGCGATCGTAAAGCAGGCCACGGAGCTGGACGCGCACACCTCCTCCCACCTCCTCCCGCACTGCCCTCGAGACACCAAACGGGTCCAGCGACCGGGATCCGAGGACAGTAGGTGAGGTAGCGGGACCGAGCAATGGATGGTGCCCCGGGAGCGGAAGAGTTCACGGGCACGCGTCTTCACCTCATCCCACCAAGCGCCACGGGAAGAAAAACGCCCAACAGGGTCTCCTGGTCTGCGAGAAAGGCCAGGAACTCCTGGACCACCTCTGATGTAGCCAACAACTGCACACTCATGTCGCCACAAGGCCAGGACCCCTGCTGAGCTCCTCGTGAGCCAGGAAGGACACGGAGAGGACGCAATGGTCCGAGAAGTCAACCGCCTGCAGTGTGCGGCGGGGAACACTCCACCCGAGCGCTCACATATATCCGATCGATACGGCTCCTGCAGGTTCCCCCGGGAATAGGTATAACCCGGTGACCGTGGAAAAAGCCCCGGCGGTAAACGTCCGCCAGATCGGCCATCCGGGGTCACCTCAGGCCAAAAAATGGCCATCGTAATGCGGAGGGCAATGCCCCCCCCTCGGTCCTGACGCAAGGTGGTGGTGTTAAAATCCCCTGCCAGGACCACCAAACGGGAGGTGTGTAGGTAAGGGCGAATGGTCCTGAAAAGGGCCTTCCGCTCCCACCTAGACTGGGGGCCATAGACCACCACAAAACGAAAACGCGGTGAGGCCCACAAAGCCGTCTAAGAGCAAACACCGGCCCTGCTCCAGTTCCCACACGTACTGCACCTGAAATCGGTTAGACGTGAACAAAAACCCGCCCACTCCTGGCCGTAGGGCTGGGCCGCAAGGGACCAGTACGAAGGACCCCACCTCCACTCCCGCTTCGCCCGATGAAGGCTAGCGAGCGAGGTGAGCCTGGTCTCCTGCAACAAAGATGACATCCAGCCCGCTCCGTGGAAAGAAAACTCATAGGCCGAAGCCCGCGCCTGGTCTGTCAAATGCTAGCCACGTTGATAGTGGCGCACGAGAATGCAGAGTGCACGCCATACCTATTTCGTGTGTAGTGACCCCTTCCTCCCTCTTCTCACCAACCCCCGGATCCCCGGAATCCCGCTTGCAGGACAAGCCTGCAAGCTGGAACAACTCCTCACGGTCCACGTCGACCACCTCGAGGATTTCCGCCTCCTCCTGTTCGACCCAGTCACTCCAGCGGGTGCTAGCGCCCTCGCGGACCACCAGGCAAAGCTGTCGCGAGGGCAAGTCCAGTTCCCCACGAATGAGGGGGCAAAAACAGGTCATGGGTCGGAGGAATGACCTCCTCCGTGGGGTCCACCACCGGTGCCTCCTCCCCCTTCCCGTCCCCAGACAGAGACCGAGACAACAAAACAGTGCCCACCCTGGCGGGGGAGGCAGGGGCGGCTGGGTGCAGCAGGGGGCTCCTGCGAAGGCCCAGCGCCCAACCGCGGAGGCAAACGCTTGTCCTCCCTCACCCGCCCCGGCAGCTTTTCCAGGGCCACTACCGGAGGCCGGGAGCCAGTTTCCATGCTCTTCGGCGGACCCTGACTGCGGCGTGCCTTCGAGGCCTTCTGAGGCCGCCGCTGAGGAAGAGGAGCTGCCTCCGCCGCTAACCGCACCGCACCGAGCGCCGCACAGGAGGCCCTGCCTCCACAGACAAGCCCTCATCTGCCTCAGCCACATCAGTAGCCAAGAAGACGAAAACGATTGACGTCCAACACGGGCTCTAACTCCAGCAATGGGGAGGTCTCCCGTTTCTTCCTCTTGGACTTGCTACCCTTGGAAGGGACCGTAGTCCATTCCTCAGGTGGCACCACCCTCAACTCACTATCCTGTCGTGCTACATCAACCTCCACCACATCAACCCTCTCCTCCGACCTACCCAAATCCCCTCCCCCGGGTGGCTCCCTCGGCTCGATGGACTCCTCTGCACTAGGGCCCCCGGTCTCCTCCTGAGGGAGAGGGGCCTCCATAGCCTCCTCCCGCACAGGAGCCCGAGGTGGAGTGACGGCAACCCCCCCCGGTCCATTGTGTGACGCGGAGGGGCAGCGGGCAAAGGGGTGGCCCAACTCCCCGCAAAGGTTGCAGCGAATGAGCAAACACCCGGCCGAGGCATGACCCCGTCCACCACAACGAGTGCAGACCTGCTCGGGACAGTTCATGCTCAGATGGCGGAATGAGCCACAGCGGTGACACTCGCGAGGTTGCCCGGGGTAGTAGCACAAGATGCGATCCCGACCGAGGAAACCGGCCGAGGGCACGTGCTGCACGACGTTACCCACCTCACGCAAACGGATCCGTCCTTTCCACGACCCGTCCCACACCCCTAGGGGCCCAGCGCCCTTAACCAGGGGTGCGAGAAGCACCGCATGACGCGACAGCCAAAACTGAATGTCCTGCCCTGGGAGCGACTCATTCCGGGATAGGATGGTCACAGGTACCGCCCCCTGGCGAGAGACAGGCACAACACGAAAGTTGACCCACCCCCCCTGCCCCCTCTGCTGCTGGTATTTGTCCCAGAAGACCTCCAGCCCCCGTCTCAGCATGAAGCTAACATCGTACTCCACGCTGTTGCTCATGTGGATGAAGGCATACAGGTCCCCTGGGAGGAACCCCCAGCCCAAGGACCATCCTCAGGACCTCTTCCCTTGGCCGGAGGTGACCCCTACCCGGCCCACCGGATCTGCGCCACGTTGCGGCGCCTGGTCTCACCCCCCCCTCCACGCAAACCTCCTCCACCCCCCTCCCCCCCAGAAGAACCACCCCGAGGAGGAGCTCCCCCACCCCCTCCCCCAGGAACAGACCCCGCCGGCCCCCGGAGGGCCTCCGCACACGACCGAGAGGGCCCCCCCGGCGTAGCAGCGGGACCCCCCCCTGACTCCTGCGACCCACACGCCCGGGGGACCGACTTCTGGGAAGACCCCCGTGACTTCCCAGGGGTGCCAACCACTGAGGAGGAGGACTCGGTGGGACCGGGGACCCCCAATGTTGTTGGGACGGAGGCAGTGAGATGTACCCACCCCCCCCTCCGGTGATCCTCCACCCAACCCCCCCCTCCCCAAGACTCCCTGTCGGGACTCCAGGAGCTGTTCGATATGGACGGCCCGAGCCGCCCCCTCCCGCCCATCCTGGCTTCCCAGAGCCTCCAACAGGGCAGTCTGGAGCTCCGCCGCGGTGGGCCCCGCCAGACCCTCAATCCCCCCCACCATCCCCGACCCCCCCTCCCAACTCCGAGGCCGTAACCTGGGTGCCCCCCACAATCCTAGGGAGTACTGCAGTCCCTCCCCCTCACCACTCCCCTCCACACTGATCACCCCCATGCGACCGCCAACCCCCTCGGACCCCCCACCAGGGGCCTCCACCCCCCCACCAGGCAGCCCCACCACTGCTGGCACCTGCGGGACCACTTCCTCACCCACCAAAGGACCCGGACGCACCTGCAAAGGCTCAACCACCCCCTCCAAGGCACTGCTGCCGGCTATCTCCCCAGCTACTGGGTCCCCCGGGGCCCCCGGGAGCAAAGCAAGCCCCCCCGCCCCCCCCCCCCGCCCCCCCCCACCTCCCCCAGACTTACCTTGCCTCCGGTGCCCCCGGAGGACCCAGACCGCAGTCGCTGCTGCTCCCGCTGCTGCACCCGAGAAGGTGCTTCTCCAGCCCAGGCTCCAGCAGGGACACCCGTCCCGCGAGCCGGGCCCTCCACCTCCCCCTTACCCATTCGAGAACAGCCGGATCAAGCTGCTCCACTCGAAGGGGAAACCCCTGGGTGGACAGGTCGCATCCCAATGCCTCCCTTGCATCCTGCTCCAGCACCCGACTGTAAGAAAACCGCAGGAACAGACAAAGCAGAGGTCTCTGTTGCAGCCCCTGCCATCAAGGAACAGCTCCGACTATCCTCCATCCCCCCTCGATGGGGTGTCCAGCCCTCCGATGACTCCACGGTGCCATCGGTGATACAGACAGGGCTGTGCAGGAGGGTGCTACGGCGCCCGGATACCCCGAAGGACATGCAGCAGCGGTCAGGCGGCTCCCTGGCCATACCAGGAAGGAAAGCCGAATCCGGAGCATCACGATGGGAGTCCCGCTGCAACGGGACCGGCAAATCTTCAGGTCGTACAGAGGGAGACCCCAACAGGGTCCCCCTCACCCGGGGGAGCCCGGCCACGACCTTCCCAGACTCTCTCTCCGATCGTCGGGGGGAACACAAGGCACAAACGCTGAAACCGGCACCAGACTTCCGGGAAAACCCGGGAAGTGACGTGATCAGAACTCCGGCGGCCATCTTCGTCACACACAGCTACCGGGGGAAACCCAGCAGACTCCTCCTCCAGCGGGGCAGCCCTCCTTCGATCAGCCCAAAGAACAGTGACGCTGGGGTTGATGACATCACAGCTAATGCCGATCCGGCGGCCATCTTGGGAAAGTCCTGCAGAGGGAGGCAATGTCGGACCGGCTCCAAATGATGGCGAAAAATCCCGAAAACTGGTGGGAATCAACTCCCCGCACTCCCGCCTCTCGAGGAACACCACCACTAGCAGAATTCGCCAATCTTCCTCTGGCAGCCACACGGAGCTCCGAAACCCCTCCATCTGGCACACACAGATCCAGAGGCTCTCCTACAGACGCCGAGGCACCAGCATGATGCAGGGGCTGTAGCAGGGACGGCGAAGTCACTCCAGGAACCACCGACTCCATATCCACGCTGCAGGGACCCTGGACCACCCCTGGTAAGTGGCCACTGCTCCTCTGAGGGTTGGGGGGGGACAGGGAACCGGCACCCGTTTCTCACTTCCATTCCCAGTAGCCAGGAACTCCAAGGGGGGAAAATGAGCCCTAGCCTGCCTGCCCACCCCCGAGGGCCCCCCCCGGACTGCGGCACCGATAGTGGCCCAGCGGTCTTGATTGAGATATACCTCCGTGAGGGACCCACATCCCTGGGCTCTTAGGTAAGCCACCCATCGGCGCTTACCCTTAAGGGCCCGCTTCACGGCTCGCACTTTTTGGCAGTACGGCAGCCAGCCCTCCCCAGGCACCAGGGCCTGCATGCTCTCGAGATGGGAGAGCTGGGCCTGCAGCAGGGTGGCCTCCTCCTGGAGGACCCTGAAGCATCCGACCGCAGCCACCAATTCCTCCGGAGCCCTTGTGGGCCCCGGGAAAGGCGGTGGGTCCAGCCCCTCCGCCTCATCCTCACTAGAGGAGGTAGAGGCCTCCTCCAGGACCCGAGGCGGAGGGGGAATCCCACCACCGCCACTATTGCTGCCCCGGCGGCTCGGAACGGAGCCCCAGGGCCCCTCCCGGGCCTCCCCCTGCCACCACCCGGCCTCCACGCTCTTACCTGCCGGGTCAAGCGGGCCCTCTCCAGGGGGCAGCTGGCCTAGCCCCCTGGGCGTGTGGGTCCCTCCCCGATAGCCCGCCGCAGTCCTACCTGGTAACCCAGGGGCCCCCGCCTGGGGCAACGATCTCACAGCAGAGCCAGGATCCGAAATGAGAGGCAGGGGCCCACCAGGCTCGGCAGGCCCCTGGCCCTGGGCCTCTCCCGCCGGAGGCGGCCCAGGACCCGACATCCTGGCTCACGCAAGCAGGTAGGGCCTACTCCCCAGCAGGAGCTCCAACCACAGCAACCTCCCACTCGCACTCACTCCAGGACAGGAAACAGGAAGTGAGAAGGGTCAGCTGACAGGATGGGGGATGGACCCCTGTAGTGAGGCCTGCTGCATCCTGGGGATATAGTTGAGCCTTGTGATCACAAACAGGGGCAGATACCATAGCACCAGGATGGGGAATGGCCCCCGGAAGTGAGGCCTGCTGCATCCTGGAGATATAGTTGAGCCTTGTACTCCTACACAGGGGCAGATACCATAGCACCAGGATGGGGGATGGACCCCCTGATGTGAGGCCTGCTGCATCCTGGGGATATAGTTGAGCCTTGTGATCACAAACAGGGGCAGATACCATAGCACCAGGATGGGGATGCACCCCTGAAGTGAGGCCTGCTGCTGCATTCTGAGGATATAGTTGGGCCTTGTGATCGCTGACAGGGGCAGGTGACATACCCCTGTGTGTCTCTTGGCCTCTGTGATGGACCTGTGGTGTCGTGTGGATAGGGCACATCACTGAGGCTGCAACAGCACCACATACCATAACATTGTACTGGGTACTCCATCTCTGTGTGGTCACAGCTACCCCGTGGGGGCAGGGCGGTTCTGTTTTGGGGGGGGGGGTCAGACGTTACTCCCAGTTGGACACACCAACACATGACATTCCCTGGCAGTGCGTGGCTGATAGGTGGTTTGGTTACAGGGTGTTCTCCTTCACATCCTAGGTTGGGGTGCCTGTCCCCATGCACTTACCTCACGGGGGTAGTCAGAGCTTCTATTGTACCTCCTGTTGAGGCGCTCCCAGGCCCTCCTGACTCTGGCCAGATTCTGCCTCCGGGATGAGCCAGGGAAGAGGCAATCCTGGTGGAGGCAGAATAGTTTGGTCAGCAGATATAGATCTGCCATGGTGAGGGCAGGCTTCCTTGACATGGCAGCCATCTCCTCGAGAATTGTTTGTGCTGCGTAGCCGCGCACGTAGGTACGTGCGTAGCTGCGTGCGTGGGTATGTGCGTAGCTGCGTGCATGGTGTGATGGCGAAGACAGCCAAAGCCCTATGGAAGTGGAAAAAGTACAGGCAGGTTGGCTACAGTACAGGATAGGACAGAAGAAACTTCGATCACACATGAGGCCCTTAGCCGTATTACGTGCTGTGCGGAAGAAAAAGCGCCAGCCCGTAATATCTTAAGTGGGGGGATATGTGATGGCGAAGACAGCCAAAGTCCTATGGAAGTGGAAAAAGTACAGGCAATTTCCCCTAGGCAGAGGGAAAAGGAAAAAAATGCTCAGTTTAAAACTGCAGCTAAGGTTGAAAAAAAGAACCTGTCAAGAGTTGTTGACCAAAAGCCACGCACCAGCTCCATAGCAACTGAGGGTGGTGATGCAGCACAGCTGGGGGCGGGCTGAACTTATTTGCATTGAAGATTTCAATGAACAGTTTTGTTTGAAGCACTGTGAAGAGAAGCTTTATAAGTGAATGGAAAGTTTTGTTTGCTGAAGTAAGCAATTCGTTTTTTTTCTTACCTGAGTTTCCTGTGAATAAGTGTACCCGTGTTATACCAAGCTTCATTGTGAAGTTCCCGCTACTAAGGGAGGCCAATAAAAATATTCCTGCGTTTGCTTTCAAACCTCGGCTCAAGCCTTTGCTTTACAACTACACATGCTCTGAACACTACAACTCCCAGAAGCCTTTGCTTTGGAAGTTACTTGAAAGTAACATTCGCTCCCCCTCACCTCGTCAGGCAACCGCCTAGGCGGGGGAAGGGCGCGACAGGTGCCGTAGTATTAAGGATCAAGCCTTGGTCACGTGGTCCTAAAAACACCGGATTTACAAGGAAGAAGAAAGAAGAAAAAAGAAAAGAGGAAAAGTGTTTTTTTTTTCTTTGGGCTGTGATACAAGCTGCTGCTGGAGGAGGCCAGGATCAACAGCTGAGGATCGGAGTGGAGCAGTTATGGAGGCCGTTCCTGTTGCTTGATAAGCCTGAGTCTACACCGGCTTAAGGTAATAGGTATTCATAAGGGAATACAAAAGGATACCAGAGCCGGGTGGGACTGCATCAGTACAGCAGGGTCAAAGGAGAGAGGGCCTACACATTGAAGGGCCGCACTTGGTGTTCTTTCTTTGTTTTCTCTCGTTTCAGCTACTACCCAACATGGAGCAAGGCGGAGCTACTAAGATGGATGGCTGAGCGGTTCCAAGAACAACAGGAAATGTCAACACGGACACTAGAACATACGGCAGCCATGCTCCAAGCACAGCAGAAACCCTTGTTAGAGAAGATGGACGGTTGGCTGGGCCTGCAGAAACCGACAGCGGAGACATCAAGGACAGTACCAGGTTACTTGGGTGATATCCCAGGGTTGGGCATATATGGTACTGGGACATTTTCCTTTGGACAGTTAACCAAAGAGGACAATGTGGATGATTTTCTCGCCGCATTTGCGAGAGTAGCCTTGTTATCAGGCTGGGATGAGAAGCAGTGGGCCATACGCCTTGCCGCTTCATTAACTGGGGAAGCGCTAGCGGCGTATAGAGCCATGCCCATAGAGTTAGCTACGGATTACAAAGAAGTGCAAAAGGCGATAAGAGACTGCCTAGGGCTAAGTCCCATGGTCTACCGCCGCCTTCTGAGAAGCGCCAGGTTAAAGCCTGGTGAAACACCGCGCGCGCTATGCCAACGCATTAAGGGGTTGGCGGTAAAATGGCTAATGCCCGAGATACAGACAAAAGAGTCTTGATTGGATAGTATCATATTGGAGCAGTTTATGGACGCTGTTCCGCGAGAGATGAGGTCCATCCTGATCCTATAAGACTGCAGGACCACAGAGGCAGCAACCGCACTGGCCGAGCATTACCTGGAGGCTAGTGTGGCGAGCCCATTTAAAGTAGGTGGTCTGTCCTCCGCAGTAAAGGTAGCATCAGAAAGGAAGGAAAAACATGTATGGAAAGAAGGTGTGAAAACAATGTCCTTAGCTAAACCTGATTATGTAACCAGGAAATGTTTTGCATGTGGAGAAGAAGGCCATATGAAAAGAAACTGCCGAGCTAGGACAGCATTGATGACCTCCCACTCTGAAGAGAGCGGAGAGGGTTTTCTCCTAGAGGTAGAGGGTGTACCTGTGGAGGCTTTATTGGACTCCGGAGCGGACCAGTCAATGATTTCGAGGAAGCTTTGGAGAGAAATAGCATCCCGGACTGGTCTGACTCTCGAGCCTCAAGAAAGGTCCATAAAGATAAGGTGCATTCATGGGGCAGCCTCATCGTACCCCATTTATAATGTGTCTGTGAAAGGCTTAGGATGGAGCTGGAAAATACCAGTAGCTGTAGTGCCAGGGCTCCCACAAGCGCTAGTCCTAGGAAGAGACTGGCCCCAGTTCAGGCGTGGGATAGCAGAAGGGCTTCAACATAAAACTGGTATGGTGTCCACCAGGGCTCAGGAAAAAGCTAAAGAGGAGGAAGCAGACCCACCTAGTGACCCGATGTGTGGCCTACCCTCACATGATGATTTAGTGACCCCTCCGAGAGAGCAGAATAAAAGGAAAAAGGCTGAGAAACGCAGGGAGAGACAAGATAGGTCTCAAAATAAGGCTAAACTGTTAGCTGGTCAGGAGTTACCTTGGGTTCCGGTCGAGCTAGTGGAAAGGTTTCCCACTTTTCCTGAGGAGCAGCGGACGGATCCCGCACTCAAAAGGGCATTTGAGTATGCCAAAAAGGGGACGAATACCTTACCCCGATTCTTTTTGGATAAAGAGTTACTGTATCGGGAGAGTCTAGATCCTGGAACAGGGATAAGTAGAAAGCAGTTAGTAGTTCCCACTGCGTTTAAAAAGTCAGTCCTGTGGCTAGCCCATGACCACCCCATAGGCGGTCACAAAGGGGTACATGGTACCCTGGATCAGATTCTGGCCCGGTTTTACTGGCCAGGTGTCTATAAAGAAACCGCTAGGTTTTGTGAATCCTGTGCCGCTTGTCAGCGGGTAACTATCCACCATCCACCAAAAGTACCAATGATTCCCATACCTGTGGTATCCGAACCCCTACATAGATTAGCCATGGATATTGTGGGCCCACTTATAAAAACACCACGCGGGTTCCAATATATCCTGGTAATTGTGGATCAAGCTACCAGATTCCCTTGGGTGGTTCCCCTTCGCAACATATCAGCTAGGAGTATAGCAATTGAGCTGGTAAAATTATTTTGCGAGGTTGGTTTTCCCCGGGAGGTGTTGTCCGATAGGGGAAGTAATTTCATGTCACGCTACCTTGCCCAAGTATGGGATGCCTTTGGCATTCGCCATATTCGAACGGCAGCCTATCATCCCCAATCCAATGGGCTGGTTGAGCGGCAGAACCAGACCCTGAAGAAGATGTTGAGGCGGAGTTTAGAGGGAGACATGAAGGATTGGGACGTTATGCTTCCCTTCGCACTATATGCATGCAGGGAGAGGAAGCAAGCCTCTACGGGCATTGCCCCGTATGAGTTGTTATATGGACGGACCCCTCGTGGTGTCCTGGACATATTGAGAGAACAGTGGGTAGAGCCAAGTATTGAAGAAGTAGGTATACCCCACTTCTTGAAGGATTTAAAAGGGCGGCTACGTCGCACCTCACAAGTGGCTGAGGTAAATATGGCAGCCAGCCAGTTGCGCCAAAAGTCGTATTATGACAGGCGTGCAAAGCCTCGGCAGCTGGAGGTAGGAGAAAAAGTAATCGTTATGGTGGCCGGACCTAGTCCGAAATTTGAGAGTAGATGGAAGGGACCATACCGCGTGGTAAAACAGGTAGGCCCTGTATCCTATTCCGTACAGGACAGAAGGGGGCATCAGCAAATCTACCACATTAATGTCCTACGCCCTTGGCACGAGCGGATAGCTTTAGCCAGGTTGGCTACAGTACAGGACAGGACAGAAGAAACTTCGATCACACATGAGGCCCTTAGCCGTATTACGTGCTGTGCGGAAGAAAAAGCGCCAGCCCGTAATATCTTAAGTGGGGGGATATGTGATGGCGAAGACAGCCAAAGCCCTATGGAAGTGGAAAAAGTACAGGCAATTCCCTTAGGCAGAGGGGAAAAGGAAAAAAATGCTCAGTTTTAAAACTGCAGCTAAGGTTGAAAAAAAGAACCTGTCAAGAGTTGTTGACCAAAAGCCACGCCCCAGCTCCATAGCAACTGAGGGTGGTGATGCAGCACAGCTGGGGGCGGGGTGGAAAGATACCGGCCAGTCACATGTTTATAAGCCCCAGAGAACAGAGAAAGAGAGACTCACAGGATCAGAAAGATTCTCAAGCTTCCCGGGAGAGGAAGGGAGATTAGCAAGGATCCAAAGAGAGGCAAGGAGATTGCCAGGACACGAGAGGAAGAGAGCTGACTCTGTTTCAGAGGAGGAGTCTGAAAGGGAGCCTCACTCAGGACACGAGGTTCACGTTCCTAGGAGGAAGAGAGACGAGAAGGCTGCTTTAACCCAGAGACAGCATGGCCAGGGAAAGAGCAAGGAACCCCTGCTAAAACTCCCAAAAGGTAATGCTGATAAAGCTATTAGCCAGAGGTCTCAGGAAGAGTTCCCAGACTGCCAGCTCCCAGAGTTTAACCAGAAGCAAGGTTACCGGAAACCTCTCAGCAAGGAAGGGTTAAATGTTTTAAAACTGGTTCAGCGTATGCTGAGAGACCAGGAGGTAATTAACAGGGAGAAGAATTCTGTGTACCGAGGGAAAGCACAGCTGCTTGTTGATGACGTCACAGAACACTCTTGCTCAGACTGCGAATCTATGGATATCGGGGAAAACATTCTTTTAAGTGAGCTGGAGGAGCCAATGGAATGTGAATTATCCCAGATAGTAAAATAATAGTGTGAGAATATATGTGTTGAAGAAGAACTCCATTTCTTTGCTATGCCTAATGTGTTACAGAGCTGACAAGTTTTAATTAGTATGCTTGCTGCCATGAATGAGACTTGATCAGGAGTGCTGCTAGAAGTCTCAGAATCACTGATTAAAACCAGAAAAAGCTCTGAAACAAAAGGAGAAAAGTTTATCTGCTGAACTTATTTGCATTGAAGATTTCAATGAACAGTTTTGTTTGAAGCACTGTGAAGAGAAGCTTTATAAGTGAATGGAAAGTTTTGTTTGCTGAAGTAAGCAATTAGTTTTTTTTCTTACCTGAGTTTCCTGTGAATAAGTGTACCCGTGTTATACCAAGCTTCATTGTGAAGTTCCCGCTACTAAGGGAGGCCAATAAAAATATTCCTGCGTTTGCTTTCAAACCTCGGCTCAAGCCTTTGCTTTACAACTACACATGCTCTGAACACTACAACTCCCAGAAGCCTTTGCTTTGGAAGTTACTTGAAAGTAACATTCGCTCCCCCTCACCTCATCAGGCAACCGCCTAGGCGGGGGAAGGGCGCGACAGTGGGTACGTGCATAGCCGCGTGCGTGGGCACTTGAGATTATAGGACCATGAGGGTGTTTTGCAGTTTTAATTGATGCTACCAACTAAATGTGTGATAGGCTATGGCCTATAAGAACCTGTATGTTAGGCCTGGATTTTAAACCCCCTACCTTTTAGTAGTGCTGCTAAGAATCAGAATTGCAAGTTAGAGATGTCTGCTTATTGCAGAGTCTGCATGATGTCTTTCAACACTGTCTGCTTCAAACATTTCTCATTAAGATACTTTCACATTCCTTTGGCTAGAGATGTCCTCGATGTGGAGATGTATCTAACACTTTTAATGTGCCTTTTGTTCAGCTGACTTGAGAAGGGGAAATAGAGAAAGAGGCCCAGAGAGAGTCCCTGATTGGATAAATGTGTGGGTGGGGGGGGGAGGGGGGCCATTGGGACCAATAGAGAGCTTGTGTGTATTAGACTGTTAGCAAATGTATATAATGAATTTGCTCCTGTTCAAGCTTGCTCAGTCACTTTTGGACTCGTTCCTGTCTGGGCCTTGTGCACAATACATTGGCTTGGATTCTGTAAGTGACTCCTGGTATTAATTGGTTGCATACACTCCGCTGCTACAAAAGGAAATGCCTCAGACAGTCCTACCTCATATCACCACAGTAGATCCAAACCCATAACCTCTGTCTCCACAGCCAGTGCAGTTGCCAGTGGCCTACATCTCTATAGCTCCTGCTACATGCCTGGCTAGCTACAGAGGAACTGCAGGTCACCACACAGACTGTCTGCTGTGGTTGCCAGGGTTGGATTGGACCAGCCACACCCATGATGCACTGCACATGCAAATCAGCAGTCTACAGATGGTCACATGTTGCGGTATGCACCCCCCAGCACCTCGGCCTGGTGGGGTGTCCTGACCATGTGCAACTCCACAGCACCTCAGCCTGGTGGGGGTACTGACCGTGTGTGTTACTGCCACAGAGTGGCTACAGTCCATCACAGTGGACGGGTCCTGTGCTCACCATGAGGGTGAGGTGGGGTGCCCAGCACCATTTTTGCAGCACCTGGCTTTGCTGCGATGGGCTATGCTACAGGTCCCCATTGGTGCCACTGTGTGATAGGTGGTCCCTGCAGTTACCCTTAGCATTTGCCTGTGTCCATCTGTATATCATGTCTTGCCCATGTGGACTATGATGCACCTGGAATAGTGCATACACTGTGTGGGTGCCATGGTCACATGATTTCAGGTCGGGGGTGGGGGTGGGGGTGGGGGTGGGGGTGGGGGTGGGGGTGGGGGTGGGGGGGGGGGGGGGTGGGGCCCATAGGCGGTTTACGTACCAACACCCAACCCACCCTCTGTGACTCAGGGTGGAAAACAGGATTTCCAACTAACGGAGCGACATTTTACCCCCCTACACTGGTGACAGAGGGGACCATTCACCCCAGTCCTGATGGGGAATGGACACACCTACAGGGCAGTCTATGCAGATCTGTACGCCTCCATACATTAGGCAGTGACAGACAGACAGTAGACCTGGTACTGCGCAGCTGCCCCACACCACTATCTGACATCCTCCAGCAGCAAGCAAAGTGAGTCACCAGCCACTGCACCCTGCAAGGTGTTCCAGCCACACACATACTAACTGCCGACAGTCTGCTTGCTAGTCCATAGTGCATGTTCCTGGAGATAACGTGTACACCCACACCTGGGATGTGCACACACCCACCAAGCAGATGGGTCAGTGATTGGACTCCAGAGGACAGAACCCATATATCTCACTTCAGAGAGACACTATGTAGCACTATGGGGGAACCCAGCCATGCCGTGGTCACTGCTCAGTCAGGGTGAGCATGACCACCCAGCAGGACATGCTGTGGCCACCCTGTCCGTGTAGGTGGTGGGCAGGCCCTACAATGTCCCAGCCATTGCCCTGGGCCCTGTGCAGGTGCATCCTGCCCAGGCCGCCCTGTCCGGCTATACCCACAGTACCTTGCTCCTCATTATGCACATTGGCAGGCCAATACTGGCAACAGTGCTAGCGGTAAGGGCTGCAGAGGGTGTTGGCAAACACCACACACTGGATAGACTGACGCACACCCCCACACCTATGCCAGCATTGTGCACCTATATAGGCTTTTGGCAGCCCAGGACACCACACCAGTCCTGGGCACAGTGCAGGCATGGCTATGGTATGCCGTACTGTTGGGGTCTCTCCCCAAGGTGGTGGACACTGTCAGGTACCAGACGTGACACACACTCCACAGACATCACAGAGGTTGGTATGCTACAGCCCACTGGGCAGCTTGTGCTAACCTTAGGGATTGCTATGTGCCAGTTATCATAGCAATCTTTTGCTATTTGTGTACCGTATTCCCGGGTTTTGGGTGGCATTGCTAGGGTATGCAAGTGCTAGTATTGGGAGATGCACACAGGGCCCAACATCCTGCCTCTCCAGGAAGCTGTGGCTAATGGGGCCTGTGGGTGCGGGTGTTTCCGCCCCTGTGGGTCACTGCTCTTGGACAGGGGTTCCCAACTCCGGTCCTGGTGGGCCGCACCATGTTCGGGTTTTCATGCTGTCCCTGATGAATATGCATGAGATACATCTGCATACCATGGGGGTGGCGCATCGACATACAGCACAGGCATCTTTATTGCAGGACAGCATGGAACCTGAATGTTGTTTGGACCTCCGGGACTGCTTTTGGGAGACTCTGCTCTCGGTAATGCGCCTGTTTGTGGTGTCTGTGCTCTGTAGGGTAAAATGTAGGTGTTCCAGGCATGTTTATTCTATCAGCAATACAAGGTTCCATCTTTCTTACCACGGTTTATTACTGGTAAAAAGTATGGGGACAGAGTTGGCAGAGACCACAGCTAGGGTTTGAACCTGTGACCTTCTGCTCCTGAGCACACTGGCTGTGTTTACTGCGCCACACTGATACCACAGGGACAGATCATTCCCTGGAGGTACCATGACTGTTTGCCATACGGAGCCTGTCTGTTGCAGTGCACGGCACCCACCTAGACCGGGCTAGGCCATGGTCTGCTGCAGCCAGGTGCCACTTCCCCCTCCACCATCTGTACGCCCTCCGCCACCATGCTAACATGTCCTTCTATTGGAAACAGCATGACACCTGCATGATTTGTAGCCCTCCCGGGCTGCATTTGGCAGACTCTGCTCTAGGTAATGTGCTTATTTGTGGTGTCTGTGCTCTGCAGAGTAAAATGTAGGTGTTCCAGGCATGTTTATTCTATCAGCAATAAGAGGTTCCATCTTTCTTACCATGGTTTATTACTGGTACAAAGCTGGCAGGGACCACAGCTAGGGTTTGAACCTGTGACCTTCTTCTCCTGAGCGCACTGGCTGTGCTTACTGTGCCACACTGATGCCACAGGGACAGATCATTCCCTGGAGGTACCATGACTGTTTGTCATACGGAGCCTGTCTGTTGCAGTGCACAGCACCCACCTACATGGGTCTGGGCCGTGGCCTGCTATGGTCAGATGTCACTGCCCCCTCCGCCACCGGTACCCCTCCGCTGCCATGCTGCCATGCCCTTTTGCTGGTGGTGCTGGTGGTGTGCAGTCTCGGGCCATCCAGTATGCAGGTAGGCAGCTGCCTATGGTGTGGGTGATGGGGTAGGGGTGCCTGGATGGACATCCACGCTTGCCCCCAGCACCGCCTGCCACTGTTCTGTGCCCTTAGGGGTAGCTGCCGGGTACTGTCCCCTGTGACACTGCGGGGGACACACTTGTGCCCATGTTGGGCCCTCATCAGTTGCAGTCTGGCTCTACTGTTTATGCATTCCTATGGGCCAACTGAGCATCACCCTAGTCCCCACTGTGGCCCAGCTGCACTACAGCATGTGCCGCCTGCGGCCCTCTGTATCCCCTTTTCCAGCATCTGCCCAGTTGCCCGTTCCGACATGCCCACCCTGCTGTTGCGGAACATGTGCATGCCACTTTGGAACCTGTCTACTAACAAGGGGAAACCCTGATCTGCGCTATTTCACTGTGGCATCATTCACCTTCTATGGGGACAGAGCATACACCCTTCCACAGTTAATATCTTTTTCTGAGGCTTTCTCAGTGGTATTTATTGCTGTTTCCCATTGATATCACTATTGGCTAGCTTGGTTATGTTTTTTCCTCGTTTCTTCTGGTCATTTTCACTGCTTATTTGCCCTTTTGTTCTGTGCACATGTATCACACTTATCACGTTTTGTGGGTTTCCCTGCCCATTCTGTACATTGCTGACACTTAAATGATTTCTCTCCCCTGCAAATGTGCATCTAATGGCAGGTTTTCATTTGCGGTAGGATTCAGCCCTTGAGTTCAGCACTTTGGTGTGCCTGGAGCCTCTCAACGCCCACTCTCCGCCCATTGACCCCTTCTCTCCGCCCTCTCTCCACCTTCTGCGGTGTTTTACCGCGCCACGGAGCTTTACGATCGTTAATGTTACATAACGCGCGTTATGTAACGTTAACGCAGTTTAGTAAACATGCCCCTTAGTCATTTTGGTTATGTGGATCCCTTATTCCAGAAATCTCAAGGACCTCAAGTTCATTCCCACCACTCTTCTTAGACTCCCTAACCTCAGTGTCAAGCCTGCCCCTATTAGCCCACTTTATATCACTTGCCCTTCCTATTTCCATTGGGCTCTTCTCCCCCCCCCCAGCTATTTCTCTCCAGTCTCTTTCTCTTTTCTCCCCCCACCTCAGCCAGTCCCTACCAGTCTCTCTCTTCCCCATAGCCTCTCTCTCTCTCTCTTTCTCTCTTTTTTCTCTTTTCCGTGTCCTATGGGCACCCTATAATGAACCCCTCTAATGGGAACCACTCTTCTACAAGATGATGTCCAGGCAGACTCTGTGCATCTGCCAATATAAAGCCATTTAATATTGATAACAGAAAAAAATCACATACAGGCAGATGCATAAAACTAATGTGACCTTAAAGCACAGCTAATGCCACTTTTAAGCACACTTAAACAGTGATGGAAAAACTAATGCACAATTAACGCCATAAGCATTTAAACGAGCTGCACATAATAAACTGGTATGCAAATAATGGCTGCACTCAATGCAGAGACAGGTAACATAAGAACATAAGATATGCCATATTGGGTCAGACCAAGGTCCATCAAGCCCAGTATCCTGTTTCCAACAGTGGCCAATCTAGAGGATTTCATAACCAGCCCTAGTGCCCATATCTACACGCTTGGGTCTGAGGTGGCTTAAACACTAGCACGTGCCCCCAACAAAATTTTGATGACATTTGGTGCTTTCCCCGATGCCATCAAAATACAGAAAGCAAATCCCTGGTGGTCAGGCGGTCCTGATGCCCCTACCCACCAAACAAAAAAGTCCCTGGTGGCCAAGCGGCCCTGAAACCCCACCTGCCAAACCCAAAAAAATCGCTGGTAGCCACACGGCCCCAAATCCCCCACCCGTCAAACAAAATAAATCCCTGGTGATCCCAGGATGCACCCTGTGGGGTCAGGCACCATATTTTTCAAGATGGTGGGGCAAGAGCAGAAGCGCTTGGCCACCGGGGAATGTTTTTACTTGGCGGGCAGAGGGGATTGGGGCCGGTGGGCCATCAGGGATTCGCTTTCTGTTAGGGCACCAGCTCCTGACAGTATTTTGATGGCATCAGGGGCTTTCCCTGATGCCTGGATTATCTAAGGGGAGCTTGACATTTCTCTTCAGATGATCCAGGCACCAGAGAAAGCTCCCAATGCCATCAAAATACTGTCGGGCTGATATTCAAATTAGCCATGTGGTGCCCGTTTCTCTGGGGGATTATGCCATACTAGCGCCGACTTCTTATGCACATGTGTTTGACTTGCTCTCCCAGTTTAACGGGTGGCTGATTTCCATGCTCATGCTTTAACGCTTGGCTAATTTGCATGCTCACCCCTTTCTGCATCCGCACGCTGAGGTTGCGCACTATTGGTACACTGCAAATAGGCATCAAAAGCTGATAGAGGATAACTTCAGTGCCAGCTTTCTTCATCGGCCTGATAAATTCTTAGACTTAGGGGTCATGTTTACAGAGGAAATCATCTTTGATGATGAGGATTTGGAGCAACCAAAGCACATCACTGTAAGTTTAGAAGATGCAATAGATCATATTGACAAAAGCCCATACAACTTATTAGGCAGGTAGACTTGGTAGAGCCATTGCTTAACCCTGGAAATGAACTATGAGAAACAGATGGAATCGGCAAGGTACTTGTGATCCTGACTGGCCACTGTCGGAAATAGGATGCTGGGCTTCATGGACCATGGTCTGACTCAGCATGGCTTTTTTATTTTCTTATTTTATCAGTTTTTCTTTAAAAATTATGAAAAAATTGATTTAAAATTAAAATTTGCTAAAAGAGAAGCAAAATGATTGGGTTCAGATCGCTCCTTTATTCGGGCAGCAAGCATTTAAAGAGGCTTTGTTTTAAGCATCATCCTCCAATGTTTGTCTAAGACGGGTATCATGTCTATGTAAATATTTTGTCCGATTTCTTGTGACGTTTTGGCAGGCTAATATAGTATTCCCTTATTACTGTTTAAAGGGTAATGTGTGCACTGCAGTAATTTTCTTTGGCTGAAGCTCAGTGCACATGCTGTGCTGGTCTAGTATAAATTTATGTGAGTTTCCTCAGGTGTCCTGAAGTTAATGATCTTCACTGAGTTTTTCTTAAACTGTAATTTCTGCTTCTATCTAGTGAATCCCATCAAGAAATAAATCCAAGGAATGATTCTAAGAGCAGGCACTTAATGTGCAGCAGACATTTCTGGCATTTTTTCATCATTTGGCCTTCAGACTATTTTGCATTTTAACAAATCACTTTTTAATATCCTTGACCCTGACAGTATAAAAAGACAGATGTTATAATATTAGCCATGATGACTTTAGGCTAATTCATAGGATATATAAAGTATTTGGATGGAAGAGCTGAGAAAGCTCTTCAATGACATTCCAGTCTAAGGGGCTTGTTTACAAAGCTTGTGGGGCTTGTGGGGCCGCGGCTCTGATAACAATCGCGAACCACTACCGCGGCTTTGTAAACAAGCCCCTAAGTGTTATTATTTTTATCATTATTAGCACATACCAAATGTTTTCAATGCTGTATAGAAACAGATAGGGAATGATATGTAGCAGGCCAGTGTCCAGCTAAAATTATCCAGATAAGTTACTCAGATAACTTTAACTAGATATTCAGCATAGTTAACCTTTAATGCAGATCAGTGAATATAAATACACATGAATAACCTTAGGCCTGCTATTTGTGCAGTCCAGCTTACCAGTTACGTTTAACCAGACAGTGATGAATATGCATCGTCTATTAAATTAAAATTGCAGCTCTTTAGCACCTTCATCTCCACCTCTGCATACCTGATGGATTTTGCTCAGCCTACTTGTTAGCTGGAGAAACTCAATCAGTGAGGGATGGGGGGATTTTAAAACATCAAGGAGCCCTTTTATTAAAATATGCAAAGCGAGTAACATGTTTCTATCACATGCAGTAACTGTGCAAAAGGACCTGCTGTAACGTTTATTGCGGGGGCATGAGTGTTACCGTATGCTGATTCATGCGCTAACTGCCTGTAGCGCGTTGGGATGGTGAAGGGACGTGTTGGTGGCAGAGAGTAGCGAGGTGAGCACATTGTAGTTAGTGTGGGGGCACATATTGTGCTCTATCAATGTTATAATTAGCGCAGTGCACCTAAGTCACCACAATAGGTGGAGTTAGGCGCACCCATGGTAATTGCGCCATGCTTTAGGGTACACATCCATGTGTTAACTGCCAGGAACATGCTGGGTCATACCCCTTACGGTTACTGTGGCGGTTTTGCATTTAACACACATTAATTTTTGCGCTAGACGTGCATTAAGTGCAAAGCCTCCACAGTAACTGTCAGGGGTACGGCCAGCATGTTAATGCACGCATGGCGCAGTTACCATGGTGCACCCAACTCCACCTATTGTGCTAGGATGACTTAAACTAGGACGGCTCAAGGCACTCTGCTGCCTGAGGACAAAGATGAGACGTCATCAGCCCCAAGGCCCCAGGGACTGAGGGAGGGCTCCTCAGCACCCCTCTCAGGGAACAAGTTGGGATGCTGAAGTGGTCCCCTCACACTGAACACAGATCAGGCCCCCGCCCTTTTCTTCCCCCCCCTACCACAGTGCTAATGTGTATCTCTCCTACCACCCACAGCAGGCTAATCTTCAGGCCATCCCCCTCCCAGATCCTTTCTAAAGCACCCCTTCCCACCTTCCCCAAAGGCCCCTAGGAGATAGAAACATAGAAACATAGAAATATGATGACAGAAAAAGAGCACATGGCCTATCTAGTCTGTCCTTCCATATCAACAACTACAACAGTCCCCTTTTTGCCTTTAGAGATCCTCTGTGTTTGTCCCATGCTTTTTTGAATTCAGTTACTGTCCTCATCTCTACCACCTCCACCGGGAGACTATTCCACGGATCCACTACTCTTTCCGTAAAGAAATATTTCCGCATATCACTCCTGAATCTATCTCCCTTCACCCTCATCCCATGTGCCCTCGTAGCAGAACTTGCTTTCAATTGAAAGAGGCTCTCTCCCTGAACATTTATGCCACGGAGGTATTTAAACATCTCAATCATATCACCTCTATCCCGCCTTTCCTCTAAGGTGTACATATTAAGATCCTTAAGTCTGTCCTCATATGCTTTATAATGAAGACCACTAATCATTTTAGTAGCCACCCTCTGCACCGACTCCATCCTGTTCACATCCTTTTGAAGGTGAGGTCTCCAGAATTACACACCAAAGACTTATACAGAGTGTGATACTGTGGACCCTCTGGCAGGAAGAAAAGAAGTTTTAAATCTTGAAAAAAACAAGATTTACATGCAATTTCCTGAAGGTCCACATAGAGGGAGCAGGAGAGCAAGCCTGGAAGCAGAGGAACCACGCCTCTATGGGCAGGACCTTGAATCAGTTAGTCCCGATTTAAGCAGGGACAGAGCTGAATCATGCAGAGCAGCTCGGAGAGACGGAGTCAGAGTGAGCGTCAAAGCCGGACTGGAAAGAGCAGCTCGGAGAGTCGGAGTCAGAGACAGTGTGGGAGTCACTGTCAGACCCAGAACAGCTCAAGGAGTTGGAGCAGCTTGGAGAGCAGGCCAGAGAGTAGGCCGAGAAGCAGACCAAGGAATAACTCATAGAGCAGGCCGAGGTGAAGGCCCAAGAGCAGGCCTAGAGGAAGGCCAGATACAACTGGAAGGAGCAGCATTGCAGAGAGCAGCTAAGGAAGGAGGTGCTCTCCCTTCCAACCTGAGAGGAAGCCCTATCCAGGGAGAAGGACTGGGATACAAGCTGAGGAAGAGCTATCCGGTTGCAAGGAATACCCAAAGAGGAAAAGGTACTTTTAAAAGCTTGTATAAAAGTAACCTGAAAGAGGAATGGAAAACTCAGAGGCCTGGGGAACAGGGAAGAGCTGAGAGGGCGCGGCCAGTAGCCAACTGCCACAGGGGTGGAAGTGGAGGACAAGCGCCTCAGCAGCAGCCATGCCTCAGAGGAGTTACTCCCCATTCTAAAGGAGGAAAGACACCCAGGGAACACTTGAGCCTGCAAGAAGTGGAGGACATTCAGGCTAGGCCTCAAGCCTTTCCCAAAAGAGACTGCAGGAAGTTAAAAGGTGAAACAGTGGTTGCCTGCAAGTGCTTACCTAAGCCTAGCACAAGAGAGAAACAAAGGAATAACTTTTATCTGTATGATAAGGACACTTTTATGACAAAAGTACCAGATAATCTCTCTAGGAAAAAGGCTAGTAATATTAAAAGCTGGGATAAGCGAACTTTTAATCCTGTAGCAGAAGAAAATCCAGGGTTCTACAATATAGCTAAAAACCGATGCCCCAAACTGACAAGCCAACATTGGAACACAGTATGGCATGCTTTTAGAAAGCCTGAATCCAACCTTCCTGAGGTCTCAGATTCGGACCCCTCAGAGATGGAGTGGATGCCAGGGGAATCTGAGGTTAATGAGGCCGTGGAACCCATGGATTGTAATTATTGCACAATAGGAAAGTTTTAAGTTATTTGGAACAACCCAAATGTATGAAGAGAATACAGGATGCATTATGTTTTGAGTTTGTGAAGATTAACAATGTTACTTTGAATGTTTTTGTGAATTGCACTTGATACAAGAAAGGATACAGCCCTGTTATTTTTCTCAACCGCATATTTTGAACCGTTTGCGTAAAGGTGAAATAAATGCCTTTTCTTTTTCCCTACACTTGGCTAAATGTTGCTTTATTGGGAAGTTGACCACGAGGCTGACACAGAGGGCCGCTACCTCATGACCCTCGGAACAGGTCAACCCTAATACCCCTATTCTTATGAGCTCCCCAGCCCCGTGGAACCACTACGCCGCCACCAGAGGGGGCTGCGGGGGACATAAGTGGCGTAGTTTTGAGGATTTTTGCGGTACCCTTGAGTGTACAGGACTGTATGGGTAACTACACAAAAGAAAAGTAGAAGCTTTTTCCTTTTTGAAAAAAACAAAACAAAACTGAAAGTAAAACCCGGACCGTCCTGCATCAAGAAACTGGATTGGAAGAAAAACCAGGAGCGGATCGGTTACAAAAGCCTGGACCGGAGTTAAAAGCAAGGAACGGAGTCCTGAAATCCGGACCGGAGCTGAAAAAAGAAAAAAAATCCTGAAGGTGGGAGATCCTCTGGAGAATCCAGGAGTGGTGGAGCAACCCCTGGACGATTGCATATATTCCCCAAAGCTGACGCAACACTAGAGCAAGGTACGATGGAGCCCAAGGAACTGTGTGCCTGGATGGCACACCAGTTCAGCAAACAGGCTGAGCTGGCACAACAGAGCCAGGAGTAGGCGCTGAAGGCGGTGAAAGAGCAGCAAATGCCAGTCATAGAAACTATGAATGCATGGCTTGCGCAACAGCGGGAGGAACTGGCTCGGAGCAAAGAGGAGGAAAAGACATCACTCGCTGGACGGGTAAACCCTGAACACGGACACTGGTCTTGTTCAGACTTGATGATAGGGAAACTCAGTCCGAGCGATGACATTGATGACTTTTTAGACACTTTTGCTAGGATTGCGAATTCGGCTAAGTGGCCTGAGGAGCAGTGTGCAATACGCCTAGCGGCATCACTCACGGGTGAAGCGCTGGCGGCCTACAGGTCGATGCCCCCAGAACTAGCGAATTCATATTCTGATGTCGTAACAGCGATTAGAGATCGTGTTGGTCTTACGCCCGTAGCGTATAATAAAATGTTTAGAGCTACCATGCTTAAGGCAAATGAGACACCTAAGGCACTAGGCCACAGGTTACGTAGCCTTGCTTATAAGTGGTTACAACCCGAAAAGAGAAGCATAGGTACACTCATGGATGCTATAATTTTGGAGCAGTATATGAATGCACTACCTAATAGAGTGCAAAACATTTTGATGCTCCAGAATTGTGGCAATACCACAGACGCCATAGTACTCACGGAGAGATACTTAGAGGCTGAGAAAGTGACACAGCCTAGTGCGAGCCCACGAATTGCCATGGGATTGGAGGCACAAGGAAGGGGAAGTCCCTCACGTCCTCCAGGTGGTAGGTGGCAGAGTAGTAAGCCCCTAGAAAAAATGAATATGAGAAAATGTTTTGCTTGTGGTAAAAAGGGACATGTACAATACGAATGTCATGCACGAACTGCCTTGGTAGGAGAGTCACCAAGAATAATGCATGATGGGTTTTTGATCAATGTAAAAATACATGGTATAAGTGTACAAGCATTGTTAGATTCTGGAGCCGACCAGACCATGCTTTCTAAGAAGTTATGGTCGACCATCCAGGATCATGGACTCTCGGTTCCAGAATCACCCGAAGGATATGTGAAAATTAAGTGCGTGCATGGAGCAGCCACACGCTACCCCATTTATAAGTTGTGGATAAAGGGGATGGGCATTGTAAAAGAGATGCCAATGGCAGTGGTGCCAAAGTTACCGCAGGACTTGGTCCTGGGCCGAGATTGGCCACAGTTTAGAAAAACCTTGAAGGAAGAGTTTTTGCCTCAAGTTAAACCAGATTCCACTGGCATGCAACCTAACCTTATTGAAAACTCTAGAGTACAGCGGAGTAGCCTTGCTGCTGCTACGGATACTATGATCCCTAGCCCACTGTGGGAGAAACCTCCGAAGGCCGTTGTAAAGGATCGGTCACAGCCGCTCAAAAGGTTTGTGCTCCGGTACTGTAAAACATCCGCAAGAGCGCGGACGCCTCAAAGAGCATCGGCACAAGCTACAGGCTATGACCTCCATAGCGCCGTGGATATTGTCATACCAAAGTGGGGGAGAACATTAGTGACCACGGACTTACAAATTGAGCTGCCGCCGGGATGTTATGGAAGAATAGCCCCAAGGTCCGGACTGGCCGCCAAATACAACATTGATGTGGCTGCAGGAGTCGTGGACCCTGATTATAGGGGCGTCCTAAAGGTCCTCTTATGCAACTTTTCAGAGAAGGACTACGAGGTTCAAGCCGGCGACAGAGTGGCACAGCTCATTTGTGAGCGGGTAGGATTTCCTGATTTAGAGGAAGTCGCTATGCTAAATCCCACAAGCCGAGGAGTGGGAGGTTTCGGCTCAACGGGGAGAGCAGAAGTGGAAAATTTAATGGCCATAGGGACTGATCCACCCGAGGAAGACTTGGGCCCTCGCCTGGAGGATTGCAAAGAAAGCTCTACCCCAAAGCTAGGAGAGGAACTCTCAGTAAAACAAAAGGAAGATTTGGCCCGATTGTTGAATAAATATAAGGATGTCTTAACTCCAATGCCTGGAGAGACCTCGTTGGTGGCGCACGAAATTCATACTCCTCCTGGTAAAATTATCCGACAGCGTCCATACCGACTGCCGGAGGCAAAAAAAGCAGGAGGTCATTAACCAGGTGCAAGAAATGTTACAAATGGAGATAATAGAAGAGTCACACAGTCCCTGGTGCAGCCCGGTGGTGTTAGTACCAAAGCCAGATGGGTCTATGCGTTTCTGCATAGACTTTCGGCAAGTCAACGCGATTTCCACCTTCGACGCGTACCCGATGCCGCGTATCGAGGAGTTATTAGACCGGCTCGGGCAAGCAAAATACCTGACAACATTGGACATGACCAAAGGATATTGGCAGGTCCCTTTAACGCGAGATGCCAAGCCGAAAAAACTGCCTTCAGTACACCATTGGGGCTCTACCAGTTTAGGAGAATGCCTTTTGGCTTACATGGGGCAGCCGCCACATGCCAGCGGTTAATGGATGTGATTCTTCGACCGTATCAAAATTTTGCGACTGCATATATGGATGATGTGGTGATCCACAGCGCCACGTGGACGGAACATCTCCATCATATAGGCACCATATTAGAGGCTATGAGGAGAGCGGGCCTCACCCTTAATCCTAAGAAATGTACTTTCGCAGCGGAAGAAGTCAAGTACCTGGGTCATCTGGTAGGCCGGGGAACCGTACGGCCATTATTGGATAAAGTCGAGAGTGTCAGGAACTTTCCAGTTCCATAGAATAAGAAGCAGCTGAGAAGCTTCCTCAGGCTCATAGGTTATTATCATCGGTTCATACCGCACTTTGCCGAAGAGAGCAACATCTTTACAGAGATGCTCAGAAATAATGCCCCGAATATAGTACAATGGACGCCCGAAGCAGAAGCTGCTTTCCAAAGATTAAAAGGGAAGTTGTGCCAGGCCCCCGTTCTGCGCGGGGTAGATTTTCAGCAAACTTTCCTGCTACAAAACTGATGCCTCAGAAACCGGGCTGGGTGCCGTTTTATCCCAGGTACAAGAAAGGAGCAGAACATCCTATTCTGTTCCTTAGAAGAAAACTCTCATTAGCGGAAAGAAAATATGCCACAATTGAACGCGAATGCCTCGCTATCAAGTGGGCCATTGAGGCATTAAAATTTTACCTCACCGGGAGGAAGTTTGTCCTCATTACAGACCATGCCCCCCTGAAATGGCTGCATACCATGAGGAACGAAAATGCCAGGCTAACCCGGTGGTATATGGCTTTACAGCCTTACGACTTTCGTGTGGAGCATAGAGCTGGGAAGCTACATTGTAACGCTGACACCATGTCTCGTATTACGTGCTGCGGTGAAGAGTTTCCCCCAGCCCGTAATATTTTGAGAAGGGGGATATGTGATACTGCGGACCCTCTGGCAGGAAGAAAAGAAGTTTTAAATCTTGAAAAAAAACAAGATTTACATGCAATTTCCTGAAGGTCCACATAGAGGGAGCAGGAGAGCAAGCCTGGAAGCAGAGGAACCACGCCTCTATGGGCAGGACCTTGAATCAGTTAGTCCCGATTTAAGCAGGGACAGAGCTGAATCATGCAGAGCAGCTCGGAGAGACGGAGTCAGAGTGAGCGTCAAAGCCGGACTGGAAAGAGCAGCTCGGAGAGTCGGAGTCAGAGACAGTGTGGGAGTCACTGTCAGACCCAGAACAGCTCAAGGAGTTGGAGCAGCTTGGAGAGCAGGCCAGAGAGTAGGCCGAGAAGCAGACCAAGGAATAACTCATAGAGCAGGCCGAGGTGAAGGCCCAAGAGCAGGCCTAGAGGAAGGCCAGATACAACTGGAAGGAGCAGCATTGCAGAGAGCAGCTAAGGAAGGAGGTGCTCTCCCTTCCAACCTGAGAGGAAGCCCTATCCAGGGAGAAGGACTGGGATACAAGCTGAGGAAGAGCTATCCGGTTGCAAGGAATACCCAAAGAGGAAAAGGTACTTTTAAAAGCTTTTATAAAAGTAACCTGAAAGAGGAATGGAAAACTCAGAGGCCTGGGGAACAGGGAAGAGCTGAGAGGGCGCGGCCAGTAGCCAACTGCCACAGGGGTGGAAGTGGAGGACAAGCGCCTCAGCAGCAGCCATGCCTCAGAGGAGTTACTCCCCATTCTAAAGGAGGAAAGACACCCAGGGAACACTTGAGCCTGCAAGAAGTGGAGGACATTCAGGCTAGGCCTCAAGCCTTTCCCAAAAGAGACTGCAGGAAGTTAAAAGGTGAAACAGTGGTTGCCTGCAAGTGCTTACCTAAGCCTAGCACAAGAGAGAAACAAAGGAATAACTTTTATCTGTATGATAAGGACACTTTTATGACAAAAGTACCAGATAATCTCTAGGAAAAAGGCTAGTAATATTAAAAGCTGGGATAAGCGAACTTTTAATCCTGTAGCAGAAGAAAAATCCAGGGTTCTACAATATAGCTAAAAACCGATGCCCCAAACTGACAAGCCAACATTGGAACACAGTATGGCATGCTTTTAGAAAGCCTGAATCCAACCTTCCTGAGGTCTCAGATTCGGACCCCTCAGAGATGGAGTGGATGCCAGGGGAATCTGAGGTTAATGAGGCCGTGGAACCCATGGATTGTAATTATTGCACAATAGGAAAGTTTTAAGTTATTTGGAACAACCAAATGTATGAAGAGAATACAGGATGCATTATGTTTTGAGTTTGTGAAGATTAACAATGTTACTTTGAATGTTTTTGTGAATTGCACTTGATACAAGAAAGGATACAGCCCTGTTATTTTTCTCAACCGCATATTTTGAACCGTTTGCGTAAAGGTGAAATAAATGCCTTTTCTTTTTCCCTACACTTGGCTAAATGTTGTTTTATTGGGAAGTTGACCACGAGGCTGACACAGAGGGCCGCTACCTCATGACCCTCGGAACAGGTCAACCCTAATACCCCTATTCTTATGAGCTCCCCTGCCCCGTGGAACCACTACGCCGCCACCAGAGGGGGCTGCGGGGGACATAAGTGGCGTAGTTTTGAGGATTTTTGTGGTACCCTTGAGTGTACAGGACTGTATGGGTAACTACACAAAAGAAAAGTAGAAGCTTTTTCCTTTTTGAAAAAACAAAAACAAAACTGAAAGTAAAACCCGGACCGTCCTGCATCAAGAAACTGGATTGGAAGAAAAACCAGGAGCGGATCGGTTACAAAAGCCTGGACCGGAGTTAAAAGCAAGGAACGGAGTCCTGAAATCCGGACCGGAGCTGAAAAAAGAAAAAAAATCCTGAAGGTGGGAGATCCTCTGGAGAATCCAGGAGTGGTGGAGCAACCCCTGGACGATTGCATATATTCCCCAAAGCTGACGCAACACTAGAGCAAGGTACGATGGAGCCCAAGGAACTGTGTGCCTGGATGGCACACCAGTTCAGCAAACAGGCTGAGCTGGCACAACAGAGCCAGGAGTAGGCGCTGAAGGCGGTAAAAGAGCAGCAAATGCCAGTCATAGAAACTATGAATGCATGGCTTGCGCAACAGCGGGAGGAACTGGCTCGGAGCAAAGAGGAGGAAAGACATCACTCGCTGGACGGGTAAACCCTGAACACGGACACTGGTCTTGTTCAGACTTGATGATAGGGAAACTCAGTCCGAGCGATGACATTGATGACTTTTTAGACACTTTTGCTAGGATTGCGAATTCGGCTAAGTGGCCTGAGGAGCAGTGGGCAATACGCCTAGCGGCATCACTCATGGGTGAAGCGCTGGCGGCCTACAGGTCGATGCCCCCAGAACTAGCGAATTCATATTCTGATGTCGTAACAGCGATTAGAGATCGTGTTGGTCTTACGCCCGTAGCGTATAATAAAATGTTTAGAGCTACCATGCTTAAGGCAAATGAGACACCTAAGGCACTAGGCCACAGGTTACGTAGCCTTGCTTATAAGTGGTTACAACCCGAAAAGAGAAGCATAGGTACACTCATGGATGCTATAATTTTGGAGCAGTATATGAATGCACTACCTAATAGAGTGCAAACATTTTGATGCTCCAGAATTGTGGCAATACCACAGACGCCATAGTACTCACGGAGAGATACTTAGAGGCTGAGAAAGTGACACAGCCTAGTGCGAGCCCACGAATTGCCATGGGATTGGAGGCACAAGGAAGGGGAAGTCCCTCACGTCCTCCAGGTGGTAGGTGGCAGAGTAGTAAGCCCCTAGAAAAATGAATATGAGAAAATGTTTTGCTTGTGGTAAAAAGGGACATGTACAATACGAATGTCATGCACGAACTGCCTTGGTAGGAGAGTCACCAAGAATAATGCATGATGGGTTTTTGATCAATGTAAAAATACATGGTATAAGTGTACAAGCATTGTTAGATTCTGGAGCCGACCAGACCATGCTTTCTAAGAAGTTATGGTCGACCATCCAGGATCATGGACTCTCGGTTCCAGAATCACCCGAAGGATATGTGAAAATTAAGTGCGTGCATGGAGCAGCCACACGCTACCCCATTTATAAGTTGTGGATAAAGGGGATGGGCATTGTAAAAGAGATGCCAATGGCAGTGGTGCCAAAGTTACCGCAGGACTTGGTCCTGGGCCGAGATTGGCCACAGTTTAGAAAAACCTTGAAGGAAGAGTTTTTGCCTCAAGTTAAACCAGATTCCACTGGCATGCAACCTAACCTTATTGAAAACTCTAGAGTACAGCGGAGTAGCCTTGCTGCTGCTACGGATACTATGATCCCTAGCCCACTGTGGGAGAAACCTCCGAAGGCCGTTGTAAAGGATCGGTCACAGCCGCTCAAAAGGTTTGTGCTCCGGTACTGTAAAACATCCGCAAGAGCGCGGACGCCTCAAAGAGCATCGGCACAAGCTACAGGCTATGACCTCCATAGCGCCGTGGATATTGTCATACCAAAGTGGGGGAGAACATTAGTGACCACGGACTTACAAATTGAGCTGCCGCCGGGATGTTATGGAAGAATAGCCCCAAGGTCCGGACTGGCCGCCAAATACAACATTGATGTGGCTGCAGGAGTCGTGGACCCTGATTATAGGGGCGTCCTAAAGGTCCTCTTATGCAACTTTTCAGAGAAGGACTACGAGGTTCAAGCCGGCGACAGAGTGGCACAGCTCATTTGTGAGCGGGTAGGATTTCCTGATTTAGAGGAAGTCGCTATGCTAAATCCCACAAGCCGAGGAGTGGGAGGTTTCGGCTCAACGGGGAGAGCAGAAGTGGAAAATTTAATGGCCATAGGGACTGATCCACCCGAGGAAGACTTGGGCCCTCGCCTGGAGGATTGCAAAGAAAGCTCTACCCCAAAGCTAGGAGAGGAACTCTCAGTAAAACAAAAGGAAGATTTGGCCCGATTGTTGAATAAATATAAGGATGTCTTAACTCCAATGCCTGGAGAGACCTCGTTGGTGGCGCACGAAATTCATACTCCTCCTGGTAAAATTATCCGACAGCGTCCATACCGACTGCCGGAGGCAAAAAAGCAGGAGGTCATTAACCAGGTGCAAGAAATGTTACAAATGGAGATAATAGAAGAGTCACACAGTCCCTGGTGCAGCCCGGTGGTGTTAGTACCAAAGCCAGATGGGTCTATGCGTTTCTGCATAGACTTTCGGCAAGTCAACGCGATTTCCACCTTCGACGCGTACCCGATGCCGCGTATCGAGGAGTTATTAGACCGGCTCGGGCAAGCAAAATACCTGACAACATTGGACATGACCAAAGGATATTGGCAGGTCCCTTTAACGCGAGATGCCAAGCCGAAAACTGCCTTCAGTACACCATTGGGGCTCTACCAGTTTAGGAGAATGCCTTTTGGCTTACATGGGGCAGCCGCCACATGCCAGCGGTTAATGGATGTGATTCTTCGACCGTATCAAAATTTTGCGACTGCATATATGGATGATGTGGTGATCCACAGCGCCACGTGGACGGAACATCTCCATCATATAGGCACCATATTAGAGGCTATGAGGAGAGCGGGCCTCACCCTTAATCCTAAGAAATGTACTTTCGCAGCGGAAGAAGTCAAGTACCTGGGTCATCTGGTAGGCCGGGGAACCGTACGGCCATTATTGGATAAAGTCGAGAGTGTCAGGAACTTTCCAGTTCCATAGAATAAGAAGCAGCTGAGAAGCTTCCTCAGGCTCATAGGTTATTATCATCGGTTCATACCGCACTTTGCCGAAGAGAGCAACATCTTTACAGAGATGCTCAGAAATAATGCCCCGAATATAGTATAATGGACGCCCGAAGCAGAAGCTGCTTTCCAAAGATTAAAAGGGAAGTTGTGCCAGGCCCCCGTTCTGCGCGGGGTAGATTTTCAGCAAACTTTCCTGCTACAAACTGATGCCTCAGAAACCGGGCTGGGTGCCGTTTTATCCCAGGTACAAGAAGGAGCAGAACATCCTATTCTGTTCCTTAGAAGAAAACTCTCATTAGCGGAAAGAAAATATGCCACAATTGAACGCGAATGCCTCGCTATCAAGTGGGCCATTGAGGCATTAAAATTTTACCTCACCGGGAGGAAGTTTGTCCTCATTACAGACCATGCCCCCCTGAAATGGCTGCATACCATGAGGAACGAAAATGCCAGGCTAACCCGGTGGTATATGGCTTTACAGCCTTACGACTTTCGTGTGGAGCATAGAGCTGGGAAGCTACATTGTAACGCTGACACCATGTCTCGTATTACGTGCTGCGGTGAAGAGTTTCCCCCAGCCCGTAATATTTTGAGAAGGGGGATATGTGATACTGCGGACCCTCTGGCAGGAAGAAAAGAAGTTTTAAATCTTGAAAAAAACAAGATTTACATGCAATTTCCTGAAGGTCCACATAGAGGGAGCAGGAGAGCAAGCCTGGAAGCAGAGGAACCACGCCTCTATGGGCAGGACCTTGAATCAGTTAGTCCCGATTTAAGCAGGGACAGAGCTGAATCATGCAGAGCAGCTCGGAGAGACGGAGTCAGAGTGAGCGTCAAAGCCGGACTGGAAAGAGCAGCTCGGAGAGTCGGAGTCAGAGACAGTGTGGGAGTCACTGTCAGACCCAGAACAGCTCAAGGAGTTGGAGCAGCTTGGAGAGCAGGCCAGAGAGTAGGCCGAGAAGCAGACCAAGGAATAACTCATAGAGCAGGCCGAGGTGAAGGCCCAAGAGCAGGCCTAGAGGAAGGCCAGATACAACTGGAAGGAGCAGCATTGCAGAGAGCAGCTAAGGAAGGAGGTGCTCTCCCTTCCAACCTGAGAGGAAGCCCTATCCAGGGAGAAGGACTGGGATACAAGCTGAGGAAGAGCTATCCGGTTGCAAGGAATACCCAAAGAGGAAAAGGTACTTTTAAAAGTTTTTATAAAAGTAACCTGAAAGAGGAATGGAAAACTCAGAGGCCTGGGGAACAGGGAAGAGCTGAGAGGGCGCAGCCAGTAGCCAACTGCCACAGGGGTGGAAGTGGAGGACAAGCGCCTCAGCAGCAGCCATGCCTCAGAGGAGTTACTCCCCATTCTAAAGGAGGAAAGACACCCAGGGAACACTTGAGCCTGCAAGAAGTGGAGGACATTCAGGCTAGGCCTCAAGCCTTTCCCAAAAGAGACTGCAGGAAGTTAAAAGGTGAAACAGTGGTTGCCTGCAAGTGCTTACCTAAGCCTAGCACAAGAGAGAAACAAAGGAATAACTTTTATCTGTATGATAAGGACACTTTTATGACAAAAGTACCAGATAATATCTCTAGGAAAAAGGCTAGTAATATTAAAAGCTGGGATAAGCGAACTTTTAATCCTGTAGCAGAAGAAAATCCAGGGTTCTACAATATAGCTAAAAACCGATGCCCCAAACTGACAAGCCAACATTGGAACACAGTATGGCATGCTTTTAGAAAGCCTGAATCCAACCTTCCTGAGGTCTCAGATTCGGACCCCTCAGAGATGGAGTGGATGCCAGGGGAATCTGAGGTTAATGAGGCCGTGGAACCCATGGATTGTAATTATTGCACAATAGGAACGTTTTAAGTTATTTGGAACAACCAAATGTATGAAGAGAATACAGGATGCGTTATGTTTTGAGTTTGTGAAGCTTAACAATGTTACTTTGAATGTTTTTGTGAATTGCACTTGATACAAGAAAGGATACAGCCCTGTTATTTTTCTCAACCGCATATTTTGAACCGTTTGCGTAAAGGTGAAATAAATGCCTTTTCTTTTTCCCTACACTTGGCTAAATGTTGCTTTATTGGGAAGTTGACCACGAGGCTGACACAGAGGGCCGCTACCTCATGACCCTCGGAACAGGTCAACCCTAATACCCCTATTCTTATGAGCTCCCCAGCCCCGTGGAACCACTACGCCGCCACCAGAGGGGGCTGCGGGGGACAAGAGGCATTATCACCTCCTTTTTTCTGCTAGCCATTCCTCTCCGTATGCACCCAAGCATCCTTTTAGCTTTTGCCGTCGCCTTTTCTACCTGTTTAGCTACTTTAAGATCATCTGACACAACCACGCCTAGGTCCCGCTCTTCTTTAGTGGACAAAAGTACTTCACCCCCTATACTATATTGCTCCCTTGGATTGCTGCAGCCCAAATGCATGGCCTTACATTTTTTAACATTAAATCCCAGCTGCCAAATTCTAGACCATTCTTCAAGCTTAGCTAGATCCCTCCTCATGTTATCTACACCTTCCTGGGTGTCTACTCTATTGCAGATTTTGGTATTATCCGCAAAGAGGCAAACCTTACCCGACAGCCCTTCCGCTATAGAGATAAATCCATCAAAAGACAGGCGAAACATCCTTTGGAGTTAAGTCTGCCAATATATGCCTGGAAAAAGTGTCTTGTCATACATGTCAGTTGCATCAATTGTCATGCAGTTCATCTTTGAGGATCACTTTGTAACGTTCACCACACTGAAGGACTTAAGGTGCAGAATTTTGCATTTTTGGAACATTGTTCAATATCACAAAACATTTTGCAGTGTTCTCTGAGCATCATTTGACCTGATTGCAACATCAAAAACTGAAAAACAATAACTGAATTGTTGTTTTGGGTGTATGATAGGGACAACTTATGCCAGTGTGTCTATTTATGGTGAGATCTTACTAGTTCTGCTGGAAAATCAGCATCAATAATAAGTTCATCTACCAGTTTCTGTGCATTTTTCAGGACACCTTCTAATTCTTTAACAGAATGGTAATTTTGCAGCCTTCAGTTGTGTTATTGTTCCAGAAATGTCAGTCTCAACCCTCTGGATTATTCACTACAGAATATTATGCCATATCATGCTATAACACTAAGAACATAAGAATTGCCATACTGTGTCAGACTGATAGTCCAACAAGCTCAGTATCCTGTTTCCAACAGTTGACAATTCAGGTTGCAAGTACTTGGCAGACTCCAAAAAAGTGGCAAGCTTCTGTGCTGTCTATCCCCAAGGAAAAGCAATGGCTTTCCCAAGTCAGTTTATGAACTTTTCTTCCAGGAATTATATAACTCTTTTTAACCCTAGCTACATTTACCACATCCTCCAGCAACGAGTTCCAAACCTTAACTATTCATCGAGTGAAACGATATTTTCTCCTTTACTTCTTTGCAAACTTCATTGCATGACCTCTAGTCTTCGTACTGTTCGAAACGGTAAACAATCTATTCACATTTACCTGTTCTATTCCACTCAGGATTTTGAACATCTCTATTATATCTCCATGCTGAAGAGCCCTAACCTCCTTAACCTTTCCTCATAAGGAAGTCGTTCCATCCCCATTATCAGTTTTGTCACCCTTCTCTCTACCTTAAGAGGAAGTCTCATGATCGCTAAGGTCAAGACTATGGCTAGGGGTCACCCATGTGATTTTGAACCCAAAGCTAGATGGGTAGGAGTGATAGGAGATCACTCCTGTCCCATACTACTAGATACTAGAGATTGTGGAGGTAAGCCTGGGGGAAGGGCCTATAGAATTAGGGCAGTAAGCAAAGGGATAGGGAGATCTTTTTTGGGGAGGCAGGGGTAGAGGTTTTTTTCTGGAGGAGGGACTGGGTTTGGGGGATCTTAAGGGAAATTGAGTATTGGCTGGGGGGGGGGGGACTGAGGAGTGTCTTCGGATGAGTGGAGGATCTTGGCTGGGGGGAGGGAACAGATCTGTGCCAGGACTGGCTCCAGAGTTGGTTCAAGGTGTTGGCACCACTGTTCCCTCTAAGCTGTGCGCGTGTGCGCGCGCACACACCTCGCCGAGTGAGCGCACGTACTTTACAGCAGAGCGCACAAAAATTATGGTTCTGATTGAAAACAACACAGACATCTTAAAATTTAAAAGTTGTGATTGTAATTACTAGAAATTTTCCACTTCATTTAGTAATCGTCTATTTTCATTTAATTTGATTAAAATCAGTGGTGTACATACTGTATTCTGAAGTGTAGTTAAATTTTAAAGTATATAACTTTGAGTGTCGTTATGTGGCGCACAAAAATTTAACCTTCAAAAGCTGCACAGCTGATATTTTATGCGCACACAGCCTACAGAAAATTAGAGGGAACATTGGTTGGCACCCTAGGAAAATCTTAAGCCTTACAACCCCTTGGTTGCCAGAATCTAATTTTGAATGCCCTTCCCTTTGCCACCTCAGGAGGTGCCACACTAGGTGACTGCCTAGTTTGCCTGGTGGTTGGGCCAGCTCTGGTCTGCGCAGCAATGTTTAACCAGCAGCCTCTTTAGGATGGCACCCAGGAGCATTGGGCCGCTATAAATAACACAGTATGCAAAGTTCACCTCCAGCTGCCTAATTTGATTTGCATAAGAATAAGGTGTTTTGCCTCTTTTTATATGCAACACATGCTACACAACACATGTTAATGGAGGAGTAGCCTAGTGGTTAGAACACTGGCTTATTAACCAAGCAACTAGGGTTCAATTCCCACTAGCACTCCTTGTGGCCTTGGGCAAGTCACTTAACCCTCCATTGCCTTGGAAGAAAGGCCTGGCAATCTGCTTCCAGTGACACTGCCAAGAAAACCCAGGAGCTTCTGGGTCACCAGGAGTCAGGACTGACTCAAAGGCACACATCACATCATACACAACACATGTTATGGTAAACTAATCTGCCTTATGGTAAAATAACACACAAGTTTGCCATTTAATCTATGTTAAGAGGCAAATGTCTTGCATTGTACTCTTAGTGCTAAAGTACATAGAAATCTGAATTTGTGGCTATTAGGGGTGTACTTTTGTGAACATACATTTGGGTTTGTTTAAAGGGAGCAAAACCTGCTTGTACACATATATATTTACGATCACGCTTGCACACATACAACATACAATGCATGCCTAAAAAAATGAGAAGGTCAAACAAACATGAGAATGCCCGAAAATTGGGAAAAATTATTTTTGTATGAGCAAAAATCATTTTATTTTGGCCTTGCATACCCTTAACAGATATGACTTGTGATTCCCATTTATTCTGTAACTGTTTCGACTCAATTGGTGCTTGTCAAAGTATCATCTTTCCTAAATGCAGTGATAGTATCATCCAGTTTCCTGGTCTGGTTGTGAATAGCCTTTATTACCTCCACATGAATGTCACATCTTGTGGTGCTTCATGACTTCAGTATAAGACGTGATGTTCCCAGATGTGACTTTATGATTTGCGATCAATGACTGGGAACTGAAAGGGACCCTGTACACCACTTGTTTTTTTGCTGTTCATGGTGATTCCATAATCATAGCCCTGTCCTCTCGTATCTGCAATGTTCATGTCCAGTCTTCTGAACTTTGGGAGCAGTATATCTGTCACCCCAGCCCTGTATTGTCATCTATGTCATTGAATTCCAGGACTTGTTCTCTGACATTACAGAAGTTTTATTTTTGAAAGGCTTCACTGCTCTTATAAAATACACCATTAACGTTATTTTTTGGTATGGCTGATGTCTGGGGTACAGTCCAGAATGAGGAAGTAATATTTTTCATACTTCAGGTTTTCCAGAATCTTCTTTAACTTGAGTTCTGGGGATTATCCCTTGGTAGTTAACAAGAATTTAGGGATTATTCTAGACTCTGATTTTAATATGGAAGATCAGATTTCCCAATGGTGGTTGTTGTTGTTGTGTGCTGTCAAGTTGATGCTCTCTCTTGGCAATCCAGCCCCTGGGTTTTCTCGGCAAGGTCTGATTGGAAGTAGATTACCAGGCCTTTCTTCCACACAGTAAGCCTACAGCATCTGGTATTCCACAGTAGTCTCCCATCCAAATACTAGCCAGGTTTGACCCTGCTTAATTTCAGACGTCAGATGAGATCGGGCTCATTAGGGTGATTTTTTAAAAAATTGAAATAAGTGATGAAAGCCACAGCTAATGCAGTACCTTTAAGTAGTACATGGGATTGGTCTAGCACAGTCCTTGTAGATCTTTACGCTCAAGTCAAAGGGGACAGGCTGTGATTCCGACAGTGAAAAGGGATAAGCAAAAGGACTTTTTCTATGACAGTTCCTTTTATTTGGACCACCTTACCAGTCAGATTATGGTTTGAGTAGGATTATGTAGCCTTCAGGAAAAACTTGAAGACATGGGTGCTCTCCTTTGACTATAAAGAGGTCCTGTTGGTGGGTAGATTCTAGAAATGATTCAGGTATGGACAGGGCCGGCACAAGGCTATGAGGTACCCCAGGTGAGCCTCATTCCCAGTGCTGCCCTGCTCCAGTCCTCCACACCCATTGTCAATGCTGCTGCCCCTCTCTGGGACATGAAGCAGTGGAAATACTGCTAGAGAGGTGCTGCAGTGCTGGAGTTACCTTCTCTTATGGGCCGTGGTACCATTTGGGCTTCTGCCATTCGTGCTCCCATTCCATTTCCTTTTAAAGGAAGTGGAATCGGAGGGGGAAGAAATATGAACAGCACAGTGACCTGGGTGAGAAGGTAAATCTGCAGTGCCTTTTTAACAGTTTTGTCGCCGCTGCACGTCCCGGATACAAGTGGTGGCAATGGGCGCCTTCTGATCATTGGTGCTGTAGGCGACAGGATAGTTTTCCTAATGGTCATGCCGGCTCTGGGTATGGAAGGTATGTATTAGGAGATTTTAGATTTTTCCACATAAGGAAAGTCTAAGTTAGAATATAATTTTGGATCTGGGGGTTTTGGGCTCTTGGTCTCCATTGTATTATGTATTCTCCAGGAACAAGCAGGAAGTCAGTCCTCAAATATGGGTGACATTGGTGTCGATGGAGCCAGTGCAGAAGCTTTCAAAGAAAGCCTTTGGGAGATGCACCACGCATGCATGGTCCACTTCCCACCCAAGGGTGCCATCTTGCCTCAGTCTTTTTTCTGTGAAGCCCTCTAGACGTTGTCCTTTTTTCCCTAGAAAAATTCTGGTTTTTTTTATAGTTAAATTTTGTCCAGTTCACATAGCAGTTCCTTCCCGCCCCTGAGCCAGCTCACCTCAGTGTTGCTCCTCAGGTTGCTCTATCTATTTTCTACTTTTTTTCATTGAGGTCCGCCTCAACTGGCATTCACACCCTTTTTCAGCCAAAGCCTCTGACACCTGCTGGGAGGCAGGGACCTCTTTTCCAATGACCTGAAGTGGCTTCAAAAAGTGTGGCTAGTGTGGAAAAGTTATGTCACTTACCGATCCACATGACCGCTACCTCTGATGCCTTGGACTGGAGCACCACGACTCTGACTGTGAACTCTGCAGAACAGTGACCCCAAAGGCCTTAAAGAGTCATCATCAGCAGCAGGAAAAAAATGTTCATGTCCGACTCTGCCCCGGAGTCTCCGGTAACACCACGCTCCAGGGCACCCTCCAGTATCTTAGTACCCTGCGAAACCAGAGCCTCCTTGGAGTCCCGTGGTTGCAGTTCCTCCAAGCGGAAATCTCCAGAGGTGGAGCATAAGAAGAGGAAATCCTCAAAGACTGCCATGGAGGATGGGTCAGGGAAGAAGGTGAAATCCCACCCCAGGTCCCGGCAGCCTCAGCCGTGAGTCTGAGGAGTTGGAGCAGGAGCAACGCTCCAAGTTGCCTTGCAAGGAGTCTTCGGCTCTTGCCTACCAGCCTTGGGCCTCTGAGGCCATCTTCATCGAGGACTTTCTCTCAACAGTACCGATGTCGAGCCCAAAGTCCTTGGTGCCCATGTATAAGGCTGCGGAGCTAACTGGCTTGGAGACCAGAATGGCAGCCCTAGAGAGCAGTATATCTGCCCTAGTGGCCATGCAGCAGGCAATTATGTCCGACTTGTCCAGTTTATCCGCCCCAACGATGGGACCCTTGACATCAAAGGTTTCCCCAGATGTCAAACTGGTCCTTGAGCACCACCGTCCTCGAGAGAGCCCCTGGCTCTGGTCCCATTCCTGTTATTTGGGACACTGGTTCTCCCCAGTGAGCACCCGTGGCTCGGACTGATGATCCTTCGGAAGTCATGCCCTGCAGAGAGCGGTCCTCAACCAAGGTGATCGTGTGGCATTGGACTCATACTCCGACTTTGAGTCTGAATGGGAGACAGGATGAAGAGTCCCCGGACATAAGGCAACACAGTGATGTGCCCTCAGACCAGTCTCCCCGATGATCCAACGCTGCTCCCCGCCCGAGAATGTTGTGTTCCTCGATTTTGTGAGGGATATGGCCAAGGTTCTCATGATGGAGACCAAGGCTGAGGAGGACCCGCTAACTGAGGAACTGGAGATATTCCAATATGAGACACCCCCGAAAGAAACCCTTATGGTCCCAGTGCCCCCGATCCTCAACTGTCGCCTCCTCCTCCAGATGTGGGAAACACCAGCATTGGTACCAATTGTCAGCAGGCACGTAGATGCCATGTACCGGGTATGCCGGAGCCCTGTGTTCCAAAAGGTCCAGCTCCACCACAACTCAATAGTCATGGAGTCGGCCATGTGCCGGCTTAAGAGCCAAACGACATACTCGTTGGTACCACCTGGCAGGGAGCCCAAACCCTCGATACCCTCGGCCAAAAGGCTTTTCAGGGCTCAATGCTAACATGCCGAATCCACTCATTCTAGCTCTACATGGTCCCAGAAAGCATAAAGCCCTGAAGCCTCAGACACTGGCTCAGGCTTTTGACTGCCTGGGTGTGACCCCCACACCCCCAAGGGGTCCTTTGCTGCCCACAGGTGGACAGCCATCACCACTGATGCCTGGGTATTACATGTGGTCAAGGAAGTTACCTCCTCCACCTACATCAGATACTTCCCCCCTTCTCCCCAGGAGAGCCCACCAGGCCTCTCCTTCACCAGACCCTGCTCCTCACCGAGCTAACAGGACTACTCTGTGACAAAGCAGTGGAGCCAGTCCCAAAACACCTCTGGGGCACCGGCTTCTACTGCAGGTACTTCCTCATCCTCAAGAGGACTGAGATTCTCAGGCCCATCCTTGACCTGCATGAGATCAACGGGTTTCTGGTCAAGGAGAAGTTCAAGATGCTCTCCCTTGAAACACTGCTGCCATTCCTCCAGCAGGGAGACTGGCTTTGCCCCTTAGACCTAAAGAATGCTTACACTCACATCCTAATCCACCTCAGCCACAGAAAATACCTCCAGTTCATGGTGGGGGGGGGGGGGGGGACAGCACTACCAATACAGGGTACTACCCTTTGGGCTGGCCTTGTTTCCAAGGGTGTTCACAAAATGCCTTATGGTGGTTGCAGCCCACCTCAGGTTTCAAGGGGTCTTCGTCTTCCCCTACCTGGACGACTGGCTCATAAAGATCATCGAAAAAACAGTTCAACACCAATTACAACAACACATCGACATCCACAATCCCCTTGGACCCCAACCAACACGGCTTCCGACCCAACCATGGGGTTGAAACCATACTGATTCAGCTATTCGACAGCTTGCTGAGGACGATCGACAACACCAAAATGGGAGTCCTTATGATATTCCTAGACATCTCCTCAGCATTCGACACTGTCTGCTACACAACTCTACTAACCAGACTACAAGAGGCGGGCCTACACAGCACCACCTTGAACTGGTTTACATCTTACCTCACCAACAGACAGCTACAAGTCAAGTGCGGAATGAAGACCTCTCAATCATTCAGAGCTACTCAGGGAGTCCCACAAGGCTCAGGTCTCTCAGCTCTGCTCTTTAACATCTACGTACAACCTATCTGCGCCATCATCAAGGAACACAAGATTCAATATACCATATATGCAGATGACATAATGATATACACACCAATCAAACTGGACAACCTGAACTACTCCAACATAGCCAACTGCTTCCAACAAATAGCAGCCTGGCTACAGAAAAACAACCTAGCAATAAATTACAACAAAATGAAAGTGCTATTCATCACAAGAGACCAGAAATTCTCATCATCAGCCACCATCAACCTGAATGACACCATCATACCAGTAAGACAGGAAATAAAATACCTCGGTGTAACGCTCGACAAAGACCTTAACCTCCAGTCCCACATTACAAAAACAACAAAGAGCGCTTACATCAAAATGAGGACAGTCAGTAGGCTCAAACCCATCCTCGCCCACGAACATTTCCGAATGGTCTGTCAAGCCATAATAACTCCCACTCTAGACTATTGTAATCACATCTACCAAGGACTACCAAAAAAGACAATAAAACCACTACAGCTAGCACAAAACACAGCCGCACGACTCATAACAAACTGCACAAATTACAACCACATCACTCCCATACTATACCACCTACACTGGTTCCCAATCAGCTCATGAGTCCAATTCAAAGTACTACTACACACATTTAAAATAATACACAACCTTTCAGCCGACAGCTTACAACCACTCATAAAAACAGACAACAAGAGACCAAGAAGAAAAGCAACCCTAGACACCATCAGAACTCCAAAGGAATTTACTAGAACAAAGCAGACCACTTCAAGGAGAGCACTCTCCCTGGCAGCACCCGCTATATGGAACTCCTTGACAGATCAATTAAGGTCAACTAAGAATCTCAAAGACTTCAGAAAACTCCTTAAGACTGCCCTATTCACAGAACATTTCAAGGACCTCATATTAATGGATCCTATTCATCATGTTCAAGACAATACAAGATCTTAATCCCAGCGCAACTTGCAAACAGCCACATTATTGTATATATGTACATGGATCATTATGTAAATAGTTCACTGAAAAAATCTAACACACTGCACCACACACTACTCTTCTCAGTTCTCCCACTGCATGCTACAGACCACACATTATTATGATTGTTTGATTGTTTGAAGTGCCAAAACCGCCTTGATTTAATGATAAGGCAGTATACTAAATCCTTCTAAATAAATAAATAAATAAAGAGGGACACAGCTTCAAATACACAGTGCGCCACCGGACACACCATAAATGCCCTCTAGCACCTGGGGTTTGTCATAAACTACCTCAAGTCCCAACTCACAGTTCATAGGGGCGCATCTGGATACCCTTCAGGTAAAAACCTTTCTCCCTCAGGAGAGGTCAGTACGCCTCAAGGAACTAGCCGCAGAGATGCAATGGCACAGGACAATGCCCGCCTGACTTCTCCTCTGCCTACTGGGACACCTGGCCTTCACGGTCCATGTTTTATTATTTATTTATTTAACAGTTCTTATGCCCACCTACACATGAGAGCAGCCCAGTGGTGCCTCTGTTCTCAGTGGACCCAAGCTACAAGCAGGCTCTGGGACAGTGTATGTGACCAGCCAGCTGGCGGACTCCCTTGCATGGTTGCAGAATACAGGTCACCTTCAGGCCAGGATGCCCTTCCAGGCATCCACCCCCCAAAAAGTTCTCACCATGGATGCCTCTCTAATGGGCTGGGGAGCACATTACAAAAACCTCCATACACAAGGCTGCTGGTCCCAGAGGGAATCTAAAATGCAGTTCAGTTTGCTGGAAATCAGGGCCATATTTCTGGCCCTCAAAGCCTTCAGCCACCAGCTAGCTGCAGGACCATATGGTGCTGATCCAGACCGACAATCAGGTCACAATGTTCTACGTGAACTAACAGGGGGAAAATGGGGTCATACCCCCTCTTCCAGGAGGCGGTAGCCTTCTGCTCTTATGCCACATGCAGAGGGATGCTCCTGAGGGTGGTCTACCTCCTGGGCCAGGACAATGTCTTGGTGGATAAGCTGAGCAGGGTACTCCAGCCACATGAGTGATGCCTGGACCCAACAGTAGCCTCACAGCTGCTCTGGCTCTAGGGCATCCCAATGATGGACCTGTTCACCAGCCCGGACAACGTGCAGTTGCCACGTTTCTGCTCCTGCCGACCGCACCCATTTCGGGTAGTGGCAGATGTATTCCTCATCCCGTGGTCAGAAGGCCTCCTGTATGCCTTGCCCCCAACACCACTGATAGCCAAGACCCTGTTCAAAGCTCAGCATGACAAAGCATCACTAGTGTTGATAGCCCCTCAGTGGCCCAGACAGCCCTGGTTCCTACTGCTCCTCTCCCTAATCAACGGTCCTGCCGATTCCCCTGGGCCAAGCCCCAGGACTACTCTCGCAGGAGCAGGGCTCTCTCCTACACCCCATCCTAGGTTCCCTTTCGCTCATGGCTTGGCAGCTGAAAGGGTAGCACTAGTCCCCTTCACCCTTCCACAGGACGTGGAAGACATCCTCCTGGCCTCTCGGAAGGCCTCCACGAGAAGGGCGTATGCCTTCAAGTGGTGATGTTTCTAACTGTGGTGCACAGAAAAATGGACAAACCCATTCTCCTACTTAGTGCACATGGTACTCCAATACCTACTCCACCTATTGCAGGCGGGACTGAAATCCAACTCAGTCAGAGTACACCTGATCGCCTTTGCGGCGCATCATCACTCCGTCGAGGGGAAGCCCCTCTTGGTTCAGCCCCTTGTGTCTCGGTTCCTACGGGTCCTCATGTTGTTGAAACCCCCCCATCTGCTTTCTGGCGGTGGAATGGGACCTTAATGTGGTGCTCTTGCAACTCACTAAGTCTCCATTTCAGCCTTTAGCTACCTGCCACCTATGATACCTCTCCTAGAAGGTCGCCTTCCTGGTAGCACTCACATCAGCTCGTAGAATCAGCGACCTCCAGGCTCTGATGGCAGAGCCTCCCTACACCAGGTTCTACAAGAACAGGGTGGTGCTTCACACACACCCTATGTTTCTGCTGAAGGTGGTGTCCCCATTTCACCTCAATCAGGAGATGGTACTGCCCACCTTCTTTCTCAGGCCTCATGCCAGCAGGGCAGAGACTGCTCTCCATACTCTGGATTGCAAGAGTGCCCTGTCCTTCTACCTGCAACGGACTCAGGGCCACAGCAAAGCTCGACAGCTTTTTGTATCCTATGACCCCAGCCATCTGGGGCTCCCAGTGACTAAGCGAACTCTGTCCACTTGGGTGGCAGACTGCATTACCCTTGCCTATGAGCAAGCGGGGATCCCTCTGGGCCATGGCTACTTCTGTGGCCAATCTAAGTTCCATCCCCATGATGGAAATTTGCCAGGCCGCCACCTGGTTTTCAGGCCATACGTTCGCAGCTCACTATTGCCTGGAGAGGGAGTCCCAACAGAACAGTACCTTCAGCCAGGCTATACTCTGTAATCTTTTCGGAGTGTAAGCAAATCCTGCCCTCTGACCCTTCTATGTTCAGACTACCGGAGTGCTGATTCTCTGTCGGACAAATGGGTCTTGTGACAGTCTCTCTTAGGGATTTGACTGCTGCTGATCACGGCTCACCTTTGCAGGTTGCTGTGACATTTTTGTACAGGTTCTCAGTAGCCTGTAACTGAGGAGTCCCATATGTGAGGACTGACATCCTGCTTGTTCCCTGAGAAAGCATAGTTACTCACCTATAACAGGTGTTCTCTGGAGACAGCAGGAATCAGTCCTCACAACCCTTCCTCCTCCCCTTGGAGTTGCTTCTTTACCATCTTATATTTTGGCCATCTTAGCTATGTCAGACTGAGGCAAGATGGCACTCTTGGGCGGGAGGTGGACCATGTAAAGCTTTAGGAGATGCTTCCGCGTGGGCTCTGTTGACGCTGACGTCTCCCCATATGTGAGTACTCATTCCTGCTATTTGCGGAGAACACCTATTACAGGTGAGTAATTACACTTTATACAGTATTTCTTTTGGTGTCTATTTTATGTAGACAGCCTTGGATGACTTATGCCAGTAAGATGGTTATGTAAGCCTTTAAAAAAAATAAACAAAGAAATACATAATTGGGTGATCTCTTTGAATTCTTTTTTTCCTGGATAAATACTGTGAGCTTCTTTGGAGGTTACTCTTCTGAGATACTCCTTAAGTACTGAATCAGACTCCCAGCAACTCCACAATTTCAAGAAGTTACCATTGTTTGCCACAGTCAGCTCATATGACTTTCTATGCAGAGCCAGGCTCTTGCATCTAGGGCCTGATATTCAGTGGCGGCGTCTAGCAAGAGTACAACGCATAGTCCTCGCCCCTGAAGACTTAATGCCGAGACCATATCCTGCCACTGGCATTGAATAGCTGGGTTTGCCGCACAGCCTGACAGCACAGAAGCTAACTGAGAAGAGCCAATATTGAGCTGCTGCCTGGATAGCTCTGACGGGTAAAGATAGGCCACCTCTTCCCACGCCTATCTTTACCCACAGGTTGCTAATCAGGCAGTGGTTCAATATAGCTGCTGCCCAGTTAGCAACGGGTGCCACCTCCGCTCTGCCCTAGAATGTCCACAACATCAGGGCGTGTAGCTTTTACACAGTTTATAGGTCAGTTAACCGTGTAAATGCCTTTGAATATCGGGACCTTAGTGTTTTAGGACATTTCTCCAGTCATGAGTCTCAGAATCAGTCTTGTGTTGACTGCTTTTATCTTTGGTTACCTTTATCCTCAGTCTTGTCTCTAACTCTTTCTAACTCCAACATGCTTTGTAGTGACATGGGGTCCTACCATGATTTGACAATGTTGGAGCTAGTTTTTTTTCAGTCTTTTATCCCACTAGAATTTGATTCAGATGTAGTGGATTCAATGTGGAACAGTGTGCAACAACAGCAGTATGCAACATGCTGGCTCTTTGAATATAACTAAAGCAAATTACCAATACAAGGTTACAAAAATTAATAATCACAAACCATATCCAATGTCACTATGTCTACTAGGCAAAACGTTCTTATTATTGTTAACTAACTGGTTAATTCTCTGAATGTCAATCTCATAATTATAATTCACAAATGCATGTATACTTTTTATAAAATTTCTTTATTAAATATCCTTAAATATGCAACACTTCTTAATATTTCATAAACTGACATAGAAATTTCACATTATTTATATAATTAATATAATTATTCATCACACTATCATACCCACACTCATACCTAATCTAAACTAAACTCTGTGGCTCTTTGAATATATGCACCATTACGTTTCCATTTTCTTGCCATTGGGGCTTTAATGCCAGTAATGAATATGATGAAACTTTCTTCTGTGTACAGGTTCTTTTGAAAAACTGACACTTTCACTTGCCATTTAGTATAGGAACGTCTCTCAGCTTACTGCTTATTGCTGGCCTTCACCCTGCAACCTTTAGGGATAGACTGAATTCTGAAGCAAATGCAACCTCTGCCCCTTCCATACTTAGACATGATGCCACTTCTTTATCTGTAGCAGACTGGATGTGGAGATAATAGCACTTAGGTCTACTGGACTATCTGGAAGAGCTGTTTTACTTATAGACTCATAATTAACTCTTTCCATCTCAGACGATTCAATGAGCTTCAAATGCTTTTGTAGCAAGAAACTTTAGTATTCAAATCAAAGGCTTCATCCTACAACTAAACACAGTTGGTGCTGTATGCCCACTTCCAGTGGGAGAAAAGGGATCATGGAACCAATGAGCATTTCAGATCCAGGTCTAAAACACTAGCCTCAGACCAAGCTCAATACATCAAGGACCCAAAAATCTCCCTCTCATCAGGCTTCTGGAAAATATTCATTCAAAAGAAATCACAAAAATTATCAATATTCCATTCATTGCAAGATGTAGTTCAGCAGAATCTATTAGCGTAGACCTTTTTCACACAACCTGTAGCATTCATATATTCTTTATCCACAGCTTTATCAGAAGTTCAGCATAATAGCAACAGTGGAAACTTTAGTATGGCATCTATTTGTTTTGACAAAGCAGACTTAGGTGAAACATCAACAGGATTAAATATATTCAGGTCTAAGTGCTGCTGCAGGTTAATAAAAAAAAGTATATGCACTTGGTAAATGTATCTTTTACGATTGTCAATAGATAGAGTTGAAAGTGCTAATAGTGCTGTTTGGGTATTCACTTTTCAAAACTCTTCAAAAGTCAAAACAGTTTTGAGTGAATAAAGATCAATATGAGCAAGCACGGCATAGGAGATTTTCCTAAGTTAATAATATTATTTTAAGTTCATTAAAGCAGGGGTTTAATCAGAAAAACATGCCAAAAAACACTTGACTGTTTATGAATGGGGCCTTAACATTATCTATCAATATGTTATGTAATGGGAAATTAATTTTGTAAGTATGTGAACAGATAACAAAAATAAATGTTAGATGTCAGGTGTTTGCTCAGTGTTAGATGTCAGGGCTCACCCTCATGATGCTTGATGATGAATACATCTATTATTCTCATGCAAAACTTCCCAGTGACTGATTTATCCATTGCTAGGCGGACCGTCTACACCATAATACCCTTCCTGGCCATCAGCCATGGCACAGCTTTGTAGCGGAAAAATAGCTCAAAACTAAGCAAGTTGAAAAATGCACACTTTTAATCTGAGAAAACGGTGTGTTTCCCCTTTATGTCTGTGTGGTGGATTCAGTAGGAAAAGACATGGGTATCCTCAAGGTTGGATAAACCCTAATATTCAAAACTGATCTGTTTTATGGTAGGACTATAACCTATTTTATTTCAATTGCAATTTTCCAATAGCACTTAAAGCCCCTGTGTTAGGTATCAGCAGCATAGGTTTGGTACTAGGGCATTTCAATTGAAGTGGCCAGCAGGACTACCAATCTCTGATGATGGGGTTGGAGAATCCTTTTCTTACAATTTGGAGAGAAGTGGAGGAGGATAGTGCCCTTAAAGCCAGGGGCAGCCCAAGGGGGGTGCGGGGCCATGTGCGGAAATTAATTGTGGGCTTTATTTGCATAAGGATCATCATTTGCATAAATATTTGCATACTATTAACATGCATTTTTAGTAAACGTGCCTCTTAATGAGTGTCTGGATAAAGAAAGACTAACAGATTTCTACATTACTATATTGCAGTGACAACCGCCAGGCCCATTAGGAAGTACTATAAACACTGATCATTTAGAAGCCATAGCAAATCCACCGTATCATAACAGAACTATCAGGACTCACAAAGCACCAAACCCTACCTATCAAAAGGCAACACTGCAGATATTAAACCAGTAGATCTCAGAGAATACCAATACGTCTCACTGGGGGAAAGAGAACAAGTGGGACTGTCAAATAGAAACAATATGAACAGAATACCTCAGCTCGGTTACACATGCAGAACATAGACTATCACCACACAAAGAACAAGGGATCACAATTTAGAAATAGGAAGATAATAATTAAACTGGGAACCCCAAAAGCCAAAAATGAAATGTACAACACTGGAAAAATAAAACTATAAAGTAATTTCCTCTTGCACTAAACAAAAACACAAAGATGTTAGCAATACACACTTCCCAGACCAGACATATTCCAGTTAATAAATTCAAAATAAAAAATATTTTTCTACCTTCTGTTTGTGCATCTTATTTTTCAGTTGCAATTGCTCCAGTCACTTTCTTCTGGTTTCTTCATGTCTTCTGCGAGCTATCCATTTGTCCTTTCTTCTCTTTTAGATTTTTTCCATTCTCTCTCTATATCTGCTTTAACATACTGATCGTTTCCCTTTTGCTCTTTCCCCCTTTTCTTTCCTTATTCCTTTATCATCCACTCAAATTTCACCGTTCCATTCTCAATCTCCACTTAGTCTCTCAATACCCAGCCCATCGTAGACTTCTTTTCTCTCCCACACAAAATATCTTTACCCCTCTCCATTCTCATTCTCATTCCCCATCCCCAACCCTTTCTAGCCCTCCCCCAAAATCAGCTCCCTTATAGTTCTAGACCCACCCAACATCCGCTTCCTTCTAGTCCCAATCTCCCAAGCCCCCACATCAGCCCATTTCCAGTCCTATCCCCCCATATGCTCTTTTCCAGTTCCATTCCAGCCCCCATCAGCCCATTTCCACTCCAAGCTCCCCCATCAGCCAATTTCCAATCCTAGCCCCACATCAGCCCATTTCCAGCCCTATTCCAACTCCCATCAGCCCGCTTCCGGTCCTGTTCCAGCCCCCATCAGCCCATTTCCAGTCCTATTCCCCCATCAGCCATTTCCAGTCCTATTCCAGCCCATCACCCATTTGCAATCCAAGCTCCCCCATCATCCCATTTCTAGTCCTATTCCAGCTCCCCATCAGCCCATTTCCAGTCCTAGCCCCCCATATGCTCTTTTCCAGTTCCATTCCAGCCGCCCATCAGCCAATTTCCACTCCATGCTCCCCCATCAGCCAATTTCCAATCCTAGCCCCCTCGTCAGCCCACTTCAAGTCCTATTCCAGCTCTTTATCAGCCCATTTCCAATGCTAGCCCTCCTATCACAGCCCATTTCCAGTCCTAGCCCCCCCAATCACAGCCCATTTCCAGTCCAAGTCCCCCATCACTGCCTATTTCCAGTCTACGTTTCCCCCATCACAGCCCATTGGCAGTCCTAGCCCCCCCCTCACCATCACAAACCATTTGCAGTCCAAGTTTCCCCCCCCCCATCACAGCCCATCCAGTCCTAGCCCCCCCTCCTCTGAACAGCCCCGTGGCTGTCTAAGGGGCTTCATTGCCTTTAACCTCTCCCGGCACTCGCGGCTTCACAGAAACAGCCGCCAGTGTGAAGGAAAAGGCTCTTCACACTGGCGGCTGTGCAGAGGGAGCCGGGGCCTTGCGCAGGCTTCCCCGGCTCCCTCTGAAATGTCATTATCGCTCAATGGACGGGACGGCCCTGCTTAAAGCTGCTGAAAAGAAACGTTATCGGGCATATAGTGCCATATGGTACAACAGTATGCTTTATAGCTCAAAGCAGATGTGTAAGCTGGAGAAGAAATGGAAGAGGAACAGGCCGGGGATAATGAGGAAGACTATACGGCCCACATGAGAAGCTACAATGAATTAGTAGCGAAGACAAAGAAAAGTTACTTCACACAGAAAACCGAGAAAGCTCTCTCCAAACCAGCTGAACTATTCACAGTAGTGAGAAGATGGTGGCTTTGCCTTCCCCTCAGCAGGCGCTGAGTCCATCGGTTAATGAGCTAGCGTGTTTCTTCTCTGATAAAGTAAAACCAGTAACCATGCTTAAGACAATTTATGCCTTTGGTCTCTATGAGGCCAATTCCCATCGGGGCCTGTCCAGATGTCCAATATCTGAACTGGCTGGGTTGGCACCCAATTCTGATCCCGGGGGAAGTATACGTCCACGCAGGAGCAGAATTGGGTGCAACTGGCCTGGACGGGCAGGATGTGCCACGATTTGGGGCCTCTGAACATCTAGGCAGCTCCCCGTACAACTCACCAGCGGCCCCTGCATGGAGCCTGGTGCCATGGCATCCTGTCGCTGCATAACACCCCATTTCCCTGCCACCCTATCACCAATTGGATCTGCCAAGGCTGGGATCAGGCTGCAGGGAACCCCCTGCCCCTCCTCACCTCCTCGCCAGGTGCCATCAATGGCCGCCGCAAACTTCGGGGGAACTTATTCCACCTCTGAGGTGGAATAGGTTCTCCATCTACCCTCCAGCCCCAGGATGTACAGGACTGTGACTGAAATTGGCCCTGTACATCTGGGGGTCATGGTCACTCCTCCAGCCCGCCCCCTCCTGCCCCCATCCAGAGCCCCCCATGCATCTCCCCTGTATGTGCAAGGAGCTTTGGAGCAGGAATTCAGCCCAGGCATTTAGTGGGGATATACATCCAAAGCAGACATATATCCCTGCTAAACGCTGCTCAGAGTGACCCCCTTTGGGTTCTAGCTTGGCTACCTGGAAAAGTTTTGATCTGGCTAGTCAGCCTTGATGGATCATGCTGATCTTTATCTGCCATCATATACTATGTTACTATGCCTTTGTTTATAACTCATTGCAGGATGACATCTCACCTGGTGCAATAAAGCAAGCATCAGCATGACCAGTTATGAAAAAACTGAATGGTTCTGTTTACAGATTGTGTGAACTACTGTCCTGTTTCTAATTTGCCATTTTTGGCTAAATTGATAGACTCAGTGGTATGCCAACAATTAGAATTTTTTTTAGAAAAGAATAGGTTGCTAGATGATTGGCAATTATAGGTTTAGAAAAAGTTCAGAGTACAGAAACCTCACTTGTATCAGCTTGATAATGTGTGGACAGCTTACCTACTGAATTTAATTGATCTTAAAGCAGCCCTTGATACTGCCCATCTAGGTATACTGTTGCTGAATTGAGTGTAGGTTGCACCACAGAGGTAGCTCTTACCCCTCTTATAGACAAGTGCAAATGAAAGATGCATTATCAAAGTGATTTCAGCTAGAATCCAGTGTTCCTCAGGGGTCCTCTCTGTCTGCTTCACTGTTTAATGTATACATGGTTGCACTCTGTCATAGGATGCATGAATTGAATATTCCATTTTAATTTTATGCAGATGATATTTTATTATACCCTCCTTTTGATATCAGGCTCCATGTACAATCTCTGAAGTTTCTTTCAGATTTTGAAGTAATCTTAGAGTGTTGTCCTGTATCGGTTTGTCTGTTTGGTGATTTGCTGTGATTGAAATTATAAGCCTCAGAGAAAATTAATTTGGCTGGATGTGATGTTCTGGAAAAAGATGAAATACTTGACCTGCGAATAATCATAAACTCAAACAGGAAAGGTAATGTGTAACATTTTTTCTCCAGGAACAGCTCTCATGGGTGATGTTGGCGCTGACTGAGCCCGCGCGGTAACCTCTCCCCAGCTTTTAAAGAAAGCCTTTGGGAAATGTACCATGCACGCATGGTCTCCTTCCCACCTAAGAGTGCTGTCTTGCCTCGGTTTACTTTTTTCTGTGGAGCCCTTCGGACATGTTTCTATTCCCCTGGGAAAAGTTGATTTTTTTCTTGTCTTTTCTCCGGTTGCATACCGGTGCCCTCCTGCCTCCCGATTCCGCTTGCCTTTGGCATCGTGGGGTTTTTTTTCAGGTTCTTTTTCTTTTTCCCCTTTGGGAGATTTTCTCTGGTGCGTGAGTTTTCATGTCATTTCTGACTGGGCTAAGGGAGTTTGACCTCACAGGGACCATCTTCCCTGCCATGGCTTCAGTCAGTGGCTTCAAGCCCTGCGACCGTTTGCTCACAATATGTCACATATGGACCCGCATGATTGCTGCCTTTGGTGTCTCGGGCCGGATCTTGATGCCTTGGCATGCAGTCTCTGCCAGCAGATGACCCCCAAGACTCTGAGGCTGAAAGAAGCAGCATGAGTCGATTTTCCACAAGACCAACTCAGCCCTGGAGCTGTCTGCGGGACCAGCGGTCACGGAGCATCGAACCGGGGCTCCCTTGGTGAGGAACGCTCTTCGAAGAGCCTGACATTGTCAGTGACCCTCTTGAGTGACAAGTCATAGATTGTGGGGTAAGTCCCATGGTTGCTGGCCTCAGAGCCCTCAAGACGAGGCTAAGGGTGATGGCCAGGAGCGTTCCTCAAAGCTGCCACGACAGGAGAAAATACCATCAGTGTCCGGAGATTAGTCTCAGTCCTCTGAGGCTATCCTCATCAAGGACACCCCCTCCATGGTGCCAGTGTCGGGCCTGAGGTTCTTGGTGCCTGCGCTGGTGGCTGTGGAGCAATCTGGTATTGAGGCAAGGATGGTGGCCTTGGAAAGCAGTTTGTCTGCCTTCATGGCCCAGCAGCAGGTTCTGATGCCTGGTTCCTCTAGGTAATCACTCCTGATCACTGGGTCCTCCACAGCTAGGGCTTCCCCGGAGGTAGCGCCAATCCTCAATTGCCACTGACCTCGAGAGGCACCTTGGGACTGAGAACTTCCCTGCACAGCGCACCTGATTTGGAGCGTAGGGGCATTGGGCCCTCAGGGCCATCAGGGCTGGGGCTGTAGCCCGAGGCTCAGAGGACCCTCTGACTCTGGGTTGGACTGGGAAACTGAGGACGACAAGTCTCCAAACACCTGGCTCCACAGGGATGTGCCCTCTGACCCTTCACCTCCAGAGGCCTGGCACTGGTCCCCACCCAAGGATCTGGCCTTCCTGGACTTTGTGATGGATATGGTGAAGACCCTTGCCTTCACCACCAAGTCCAAGGAGAAGCCTTGGGTGGAGGACCTTGAGATCCTCCACTACAAGGCTCCCCCCAAGAAGGCCCTTACAGTGGAATGGCTGGTCTTCCGTATGTTGGAGACTCTGACCTCAGTTCGTATTGTGATCAGGCAGTAGGACTTGATGTACTGAGTCCGCTGGCGTCCTGCCTTCCAAAAAGCTCAACTGCCTCACAATTCCATGATGGACGGCCATGCTTAGGCTCAAGAGCTAGAAAATGCACTCTTTGGTCCCCCTGGGTAGGGAGGCCCACACCATGGATGCCCTGGGCAGGAAGTGCTTCCAGGGCTAGATGCTCATCAGCCGGATCCAGGCCTACCAGCTGTACATGGGCATGTACCTGTGGGACACAGCGAGGGAACTCGTCGGGTTCTTGGCTGGTCTCTCTGGTCAGGGAATGCTCCAAATTTATAGCTTGAGCAGCCTATGACGGTTTTGAGTTGGCAGCTAGAGTAGCAGCGGTGGGCATTGGTGCCTGCTGCCATGCCTGGCTACAGTCTTCCAACTTGGAGCAATGGGTACAGAACAAGTTGGTCGTTGTCCCTTGCTGGGGAGAGAACCTCTTCAGAAAGCCCATGACAGACAAGGCTGCCAAGCTGGGGTCCTAGTTCATGACCAAGACTAGGCTCTCTAAGAAGACTACTGACCTTTCCTATAGGAAAGCTTCAGGTAAAAAGCCCCTATTCCTGAAAAAGAGGAAGGTTTATGGAAACTACCCTCAGCACTCGGCATTCCCAGCTCAACAGGGTCAGCAGGTTATGAGACAAGGGCATGGCCCTTATAAGCCTAAGGCCTCCAAGTCCCAGCCTGCTCCTCAGGCGCAACCCTGGGGGGGGGGTTGATTCCTGGGGCATAGATTCTCTTCCCTCGGAAGGGCCTGCCCTGCAGCACACAGGGGGGTGTCTGTTATTCTTTGCTGACCACTGGCCTGCCATCACCACTGACATGTGGGACTTGCAGATAGTGAAGGAGGGGTCCCTCCTGCATCTCAAGCAGACACCCCCACCATTCTTTCCAAGAGAGCTACCCATGCATCCCCTTCACCGGGTCCTGTTTCAGCAGGAACTTGCAAACCTTATGGCAGACAGGGTGGTGGAACCTATCCCCCTCCACCTCAGGGGTAAAGGGTTCTATTCTTGCTATGTCCTGGTGCTCAAAAGGATCAGATGGGTTTTGACCCATTCTAGACCTGCGAGACCTCAACCGGTTCCTGGTGAGGAAGAAATTCAAGATGCTCTTCCTTGGAACATTGCTGCCATAATTTTGGCAGGGAGACTGGCTATGCTCCTTGGATATAAAGTATGCCTATACACACATCCACCCTTTCACAGCCAGTACCTCCGCTTCATGGTAGGAGGCTGCCACTATCAGTAGAGGGTTCTACCCTTTGGTCTGGCCTCCACCCCAAGGGTCTTCACCAAATGCCTGGCAGTAGTCGCCACCTTCCTGCATCTCCAGGGGGTGTTCATCTTCCCGTATCTGGATAACTGTCTCATAAAGGATGGCACTGCTACAAAGGTTCATCAGGCAATTGCCAGCACCATCCTCATTCTGGAACACTTGGGGTTCATCATAAACTACCCAAAGTCCCATCTCCATTCCGCAAGATGTCTGGAGTTCATAGGGGCACTGCTGGACATCATCCAGGCCAAAGCCTTCCTCCCTCCAGACAGGGCCCAGCTCCTCAAGACGATTGCAGTGCACATCCAGGGTCAACCCTCAGACTCTTCCCACCTCCTGCTTCGCCTTCTGGGCCACATAGTATCCACGGTGCACGTTACCCTGGAAGGCCATCTGCACATGCAGCCGGCCCAGTGGGCTCTGAGCAACCAGTGGTCACAAGCAACGGGGTGCCTATGGAACAGAGTGGTTGTAACCCATCCTCTGGCTGACTCCCTTGGCAACAGCTCCAGCACCTGCAGGCCGGGTTTCCATCCTTACTACGGATGCCTCCAAACTGGGCTGAGGAGCCCACTGTGACAACCTCCATTCTCAGAGCAGCTGGTCACAGGCGGAGAGCTTCCAGCAGATCAACCTCCTAGAGCTCTGGGCAATAGCTCTTGCCCTCCGGGCTTTCCAACACTACCTTCAGCACCAAGCAGTTCTCATCCAGATCAACAACCAGGTGGCGATGTTCTACATCAACAAGCAGGGAGGGATGGATTCGCCCCTCTTGTGTCAGGAGGTTGTGAGCCTCTGTGGAGGCAGTCCTTTTGGCTTCCCGCAAGCCTTCCACTCGCCAAGCCTATGCCTTCAAGTGGCGAAGGTTCTCAGTTTGGTGCACAGAGAGGTGGATTAACCCCTTTTCCTGTTTGTCCAGCTGGCCCTCCAATACCTGCTGCACTTGTCAGAGCTCACCTCTGCACGCTTTCAGCACACCATCATCCTGTTGAGGGCAAGCATCTCTCAGTTCAGCCCCTTGTGACTCACTTCCTGAGGGGCCTACTACTTTCTAGGCCACCCATTCATCCCCGGCATCAGAGTGGCACCTTAATGTAGTTCTTTCAAAACTTACTGTGCCACCATTTGAGCCTCTTGGCTCATGCCACCTAAAATATCTATATTGGAAGGTGATCTTCCTCATGACACTCACCTCAGCTCACAAGGTCAGCGAGCTCCAGGCCTTTGTGACTCACCCACCTTATACAAGGTTCTACAATAACAGGGTCATGCTCTGCACGCACCCCAAATTTCTCCCAAAGGTGGTGTCTCCATTCTACCTCATCCAGGAGGTGGTGCTTCTCACATTCTTCCCACGGCCCAATGCCAACAGGGCTGAGGTCACTCATCACACTCTGGACTGCAAGCGGGCCCTGTCCTTCTACCTGGAGCATACCCAGGCCCCCCACAGCTCTTCATCTTCTATGACCCAAATCGGCTAGGGACAGCGGTCTGTAAGCATACTCTGTCCACTTGGGTGGCGGACTGCCTTGCCTTTGCTTATGAGCAGGCTGTCTTTCGCTAGAGCGCCTGGTTATAGCGCACAGCATCCGGGCCATGGTAGATTCCGTGGCAAATTTGCACTCCGTTCCTTTGGTGGAGATCTGTCGGGCCTCCGCCTGGTCCTCAGTCCATACCTTTGCAGCTCATTATGGCCTGGAGAGGACAGTGCCTCCGGCCAGACAGTACTCCATCATTTGTTTGGAGTGTAAGGCAACTCCTGCCCTCTGGCCCCTTTGGTGTGTTCAGGCTACCGGAGAGCTGGCTTTTCGCTTGACACTTGAGGCCGCTCGTGGGTCTGGTGTTCCTTGACTCAGTTGCTGCTTCTTACAGTTCACCTTTTCTGGTCACCCCAGCTTTTTACAGGTTTTTTGGTACCCTATAGCTAGGGAGTTCAAATGTGAGGACTGACTTCCTGCTTGTTCCTGGAAAAAGCGTAATTACTCACCTATAACACCTGTTCTCCGGTGACAGCGGGAATTTGTCCTCACAACCCTCCCTCCTCCCCGTGGAGTTGCTTTTCTTTTTGCCGTCTTGAGTTATATTATCATACTGAGGCAAGATGGCACACTTAGGTGGGAAGGGGACCATGCATGTGTGGTACATTTCCCAAAGGCTTTCTTTGAAAGCTGGGGAGAGGTTACTGCACAGGCTCCATCGGTGCCAACACCACCCATATGTGAGAATTGATTCCTGCTGTCCACAGAAAACACCTGTTATAGGTGAGTAACTATGCTTTTTATGCGGAAGTTCCAGTATATATTTGAACCAGATTGTTTTCACTGTGTTGTACAGAGCTCAGCATTATCTGGAATGGACTATTGTAATGTGATACATACTGGGTTGACTGATAATGTTCTTAGAATCCTGCAGATAGTGCAAAACTCAGCTGCAAGGCAAATAGCTGGGTTGCTCTAAAAGGATCATATTTTCCCAGTATTGGCGGATCTGCACTGGCTCCCAGTTATGTATCGTATTTAGTTTAAATTAGCTTGTCTCCCTTTTAGGATGTAGTATTATTGTGACTGTGGGTATTTAAAATTTCCATTGTGGTTCTATGTTTGTGGGAGAAATTTGTGCTCAAATGAGCAAAGTTTGTTGAGAATACCAGCACCTTGCTTGTTGAAATAAGGGACTATAAATTAGGTTTTCACAATTGCTTGCGCAAAATATTGAAATTCTCTTCTTTCTGTTTGTCAAGAATCTAAATACCTTATATTTTGGAAGAAGTTGAAATCAGTATTTTTTAAAGCTGTTTTTAATTGATTATGTTTTAATTCATTATTGTTTGTATGTTATGATGAGGACCACTAACCATTTTAGACTCTGGACTGAATCCATACTATTTATATCCTTTATAAGATGTGATACTTCAAATGAGGTCTCACTAGAGACTTATACAAAGGCACTATCACCTCCTTCTTCCTGCTGGTCATTCCTCTCCGTATGCACCCAACATCCTTATGGATTTTGCCATCGCCTTTTCTACCTGTTTGGCCATGTTAAGATCATCAGAAACAATCAACCCCAGGTCCTGCTCTTCTTTTATACACTGGGCTAGATCCGGGGAAACCAGGGTTCAAATCCAAATACGGCTTCTTGTGATCTTCTGCAAGTCACTTAACCCTGCTTTGCCTCAGGTGCTTATAAACCCTCTAGGGACAAGAAAACACCTACTGTTCCTGAATGTAACTTAGAAACATAGAAATATGACAATAGAAAAAGACCACATGGCCTATCTAGTCTGTCCTTCCATATCATCAACTACAACAGTCCCCTTTTTACCTTTAGAGATCCTCTGTGTTTGTCCCATGCTTTTTTGATTTCAGATACTGTCCTCATCTCTACCACCTCCACTGGGAGACTATTCCACGGATTCACCACTCTTTCTGTAACGAAATATTTCCACATATCACTCCTGAATCTATCCCCCTTCACCCTCATCCCATGTCCCCTCGTAGCAGAACTTGCTTTCAATTGAAAGAGGCTCTCCCCCTGTACATTTATGCCATGGAGGTATTTAAACATCTCAATCATATCACCTCTATCCCGCCTTTCCTCTAAGGTGTACATATTAAGATCCTTAAGTCTGTTCTCCAATGTTTTATAATGAAGACCACTAACCATTTTAGTAGCCACCCTCTGTACCGACTCCATTCTGTTTATATCCTTTTGAAGGTGCATTCTCCAGAATTGCACACAATACTCCAAATGAGGTTGCACCAAAGACTTATACAGAGGCACTATCACCTCCTTTTTTTCTGCTAGCCATTCCTCTCCGTATGCACCCAAGCATCCTTCTAGCTTTTGCCGTCGCCTTTTCTACCTGTTTAGCTACTTTAAGATCATCAGACACAACCATGCCTAGGTCCCGCTCTTCTTTAGTGGACAAAAGTACTTCACCCCCTATACCACATCACTCCCTTGGATTGCTGCAGCCCAAATGCATGACCTTACATTTTTCAAAATTAAATCCCAGCTGCCAAATTCTAGACCATTCTTCAAGCTTAGCTAAATCCCTCCTCATGTTATCTACACCTTCCTGGGTGTCTACTTTATTGCAGATTTTGGTATCATCCGCAAAGAGGCAAACCTTACCCAACAGCCCTTCCGCTATATCACTAACAAAGATGTTAAAAAGAATCGGACAAAGGACACATCCCTGGGGCACACCACTGGTAACATCCTTCTCCTCATAGTGAGCTCCATTTCCTGTACTCTTTGTCGCCTCCCACCCAACCAATTTCTAACCCAAGCAGTAACTTTAGGGTCCATCCCTAGGGTGCTCAGTTTGTTTATAGGTCGCCTGTGAGGAATAGTCTCAAAGACTTTACTGAAATCTAAATATACCACATCTAGGGCTCTCCCTCGGTCCAACTCCCCGGTCACCCAGTCAAAGAAATCAATCAGATTTGTCTGACAAGACCTGCTTCTGGTGAATCCATGCTGCCTCGGATCCTGTAATCTACTGTCTCCAGAAACCTCACTATTTTCTCTTTTAGCAGTGTTTCCAATTACTCACCACCAAAGTTAAACTAACCTGCCTGTAGTTTTCAACCACATCCTTACTTCCGCTTTTGTGTAAAGGCACCACATGAGCCTCTCTCCGGTCCTTTGGCACCACTCCCGACTCCAACAAGGCATTGAAAAGGTCAGTCAGTGGAGCTGCTAGAATGTCCCCAAGTTCCCTCAGTATTCTAGGGTGTATCCCATCCGGTCCCATTTCTTTGTCTACTTTAAGTTGAGCTAGTTTCTCATGAACACAGTCTTCTGAAAATTGTTCAAGATGTCCCTCACTTCTGCTCCTGTTTGTGGATATTTTCTGAGGTCCTGCTCCTGGTTCTTCATCTGTGAACACAGAACAGAAATATTTGTTAAGCAATTCTGCTTTATCCTCATCAGCTTCTACATATTCCTCCCCTTCACCCTTGAGTCTGACAATATCACTTTTGCCCTTCCTCTTCTCACTAACATATCTGAAAAATGTCTTATCTCCCCATTTTATTCCATTGGCTATTTCCTCTTTTTTTGAATCTTTGCTTTCCTGACTACTTTGCTAGCTTCTCTAAGTTTTTCCAAATATAGATGCCTGTCGTCCTCTCTCTGTGATCTCTTGTATTTCATAAAGGCCTCCCTCTTTTTCTTCACCTTTTCAGCTGCTTCTTTCGAAAGCCATAGCGGTCTCCTTTTCCTTTTACCTTTATTTAGCATTTTAACAAAAAGGTTGGTTGCCCTTAAAATATCCCCTTTCAGTTTTGTCCACTGTTTTCCTACATCCCCCAGCTGTTCCCATCCCGCTAACGACTCCCTGAGTTATTGGCCCATCTTGGCAAAGTTAGTCTTCCTAAAGTCTAAGACCCTCACCCTTGAATGGATTCTAACAGCCCTAGTCCAAATACTGAACCACACCATCTGGTGATCACTGGATGCAAAATGATCTCCCACTATAACATCAGAAACACTTTCACCATTAGTAAGCACCAAGTCCAGTATGGCCCCTTCACATGTGGGGTCTGTTACCAATTGCCTGAATAGTTCTCCGTGTAGAGAATCCAGGATCTCTTTACTTCTAGATGATACTGCAGCAGGAATGTGCCAATCAACATCTGGCATATTGAAATCCCCTATCAGTAGCACTTCCCCTTTCCTAGCAATGCTGCGTATGTCTTCAATTAACTCTCTGTCCACCTCTTCCTTGCCTTGAACTCCTGCAAAAAGATGTGAGCTAAATCCAGTTCCCTTTTCTAAAGTATTTCTCCCTCTCCTCCTTGGCTTTTTGCTGCCCAAATGCATGACCCTACATGTTTTAGCATTAAATCTTAGCTGTCAAATTCTTGACCATAGTTCAAACTTCACTAGATCCCTCCTCATGCTATGCAAACCTTCCAGGGTGTCCTCCCTATTGCAGATTTTAGTTTTGTCCACAAGGAGGTGTATCTTTCCTGACAGATCTTCCACAATATTGCTTCCTAAAAGGTAAAGAGAAACCCAAGACCAAGGCCAATCCCTGTGGCATGCCACTGCCAACACTCCTATCTTCAGAGGAAACTCCATTTACTACTAGCCTTGGTGCCTCCTACTCAAACAGTTTCTTATATAGTCACTTTAGGTTCCATCCCAAGGACACTTTAGGGGTATGTTTACTAACATACTCCTTAGTTTATTTTTAAGTTTTTATAGGTCAGAAAGACAGAAGGACTCTCCACAAGAGACATGAGCAAGATATTCCTGAAAATTGAAGCATGTCTGCAGTTGTGTTGCTGTGGATTTCTCTACATGAAAAGATGTATTCACTTGCGCTTAAGATAACCATGAAAGATGAAAACCTCATTATTGTCTATGACAGCTGGTTCTACCAAAGAAAAATATTTCCACTTAAGAATGTTCCTGTGTGAGTTCCACAAGGCTGTCACTATCTCAGATATGAAATGCAGTATAAAGAAAATAAGCCAAGAGACTAATGAAGGCTGCTCTAAGTGAAGAATGAGAATTTGCCCTAGTGTTTGTTACTATTGTTCTTGTGAAATGATTTCATCTTCTTTAGTAACATTATTTGTCATGCACGTAATTTGTACTGAAAAAAAATTGCGGGGATGATCTATGTGAGTGGCCAGATCAGGCACTTGTGATATTCCATTCAATTTACCCTGAAGGGTTTCTAAACTTCCTTTAACAGGGAACCTCTACAAAATAAAAATAAAGTATACCATCAGAAAGCTCTATTTATAGCTTCATTCATATTCCAGAGAATGTTTCTTGTTCAAGGATGTACAATATAGACCTTATTTAAACGTCCCCTTGAATGAGCTTAGAAATAATTCCCTTTGAATTTCAAATACATTTAAATAATGCTGTTGCCATATTAGTCCATTTGAAACCATAAAAATAAAAGCCAGCAAACAAATGTAGGTGATACCGTTTCACTTAATATACTTGGTAATGACGTTTGAAATCTATATGCCCTTCTTCAGGTCAGATTTTGCAATCACACATAGACACTGACACCCCTCCCCCCAACATATCCTTCACCACACATATGTACACCCACACACGCAGACTGCAGAGGCTGAGATGTTTATGAGCTTATGTTTCAGAGGCTATGGGGAAATGGAAGAATAATGGAGGTTGCAGAGGGGCCTTGCCTAAACTTGCTCAAGGTAAAACTGTTGGTCCTTTAAATAGGCATTTGGTTCCCCTCCCTGTGAGCAGATCTTCACCCGAAGGAGCTTCTTCAAGCTTCAGTAGGCAGTTTCTACATCCATTGCTGCCTTTATCTTCTACTATGGTGGATGGTGTTTCCTTAACCCAGAGGTACTCAAATCCAGTCCTGGAGGGCTGTAAACCAGTCAGGTTTTTGGGATATCCCTAATGAATATGCATGAGATATATTTGCATGCACTGCCTCCATTGTATTTGAATCTATCTCATGCATATTCATTAGGGATATCCCGAAAACCTGACTGGTTTGTGGCCCTCCAGGACTGGATTTGAGTACCTCTGCCTTAACCCCTCAAGGTGAGGTTAGCAATCAGGTCCCGGTACCCAAACTGGTGAGTTGTCTGATTCCTCTCAGGTTAGTCTTTCTTCAGAGGCCTCTCCTGAGGGGAATATTACTGTAAGAGACCTCTGGGGGCTATTAAGGGTATTGATTCTAAGTTATTTTCTGTTATAATGCCTTTATGCACTTTATACAGGAAGCTGTTGAAAAAATGATTGATGTGGATAATCGTGTTTCAGCTTTAGGTAATTCCTTTCGGTTTTTGAATTTTCCAGTCATACATTTACTTTCTCCGAAAATACTTCTCCAGAACTACTTTTCAGAAGTTCTTCAGCTGACTGAAGAAACTGTGATTGTGCAAGCATTTTATATTCCTTCTAAATCTAGGGTGGTGGATCCAAATGAAGGTTCCTTTGATTTTCTACGTCCTACAGTTAGTCAGAATCTGACGGAGTTCTTAGAGGATTCGTCAGATATGATAACTAAATATAATACCTTGTTAGTTACATTCATCACAGAGTCTGTTAAGATAATAATTCTTAAGCTGTTCTTTAAATATAAAAATGCTGGGCCTGATATATTCGAAGCCCTAGGTGCATGCTACACATGTAAAAACCGACCTTACACATGTAAAACTTCCATAACCATGTAGACTACATTGTCAACAAGGGGACTTGAATTGTTGAGACCAAGCTACCCGCACAGCACCATGCATTGAAGCCCGGGGGCGGAATGGGTGTGTTGCTGTGAAACCCACGTAAAGTGGATTTCCGAAACCCGTGTGCGCCGACATTGGACATCACTAACCGTGTAGCCTTAAGCAACGGCTCCCAGTGCATACGACTGCTGATAGTGAGCGGTGAACCCGTGTAGTGGCAGAACAGTGCACAGTGGAGCCAGGGGTGTGTGAGCGGGCCTGTACCCATACCATGCAGTTTTAAAGCAATGCCAGACAGGTAGAGACTCCATGTGGGCCATGCACATGGTGTTCTAGAAGTGGAGATGCACTCTCTGTGCCCAGGCAGAGCAGAGGATCCGACAGGCAGTGCATACCCAGCAGCAGGAAGTGGCTCAGCACCCAAGATGCAGGTGCTCCACATGTACACAGGCCCAGGGTGAGCTATCTGCAACTGACAGAGAAGGAAGAGGTTTACCAGAGATGGGGCAATGATAACTGAGTTGTGCAGCATATTCAGCGTGGATCTGGAGCCCTTCACATCCAGAAGCCAGGCCCTGCCGGTGGCCATGATGGTGACCACTGCCCTGGGATTCCTTGCAACTGGCAGCTTCCAGTATGTGTTAGGGGCGACTTTTGGAATCATGCAGCTCACTGCCAACAACTGCATAGGAACATTCACCAGGGCCCTGCTGCGGAGGATGCGCCACCTCATAGCCCTCCCCCGGACACAGCAGATGTGACAGGAGACCATGCAAGCATTCTACAGTGTTGCTGGTTTCTCATCAGCGCTTGGATGTACAGACTGCACCCATATTGCACTGCAGGCACCACGACTGGAGCAGAGGGCATACTGGAACAGGCATGGGTACAAATCAATGAACATGCAGGTCGCTGTGGATGTCAACATAGACTTCATTGATGTGTGTGCTCACTACCCAGGTCCTGCCACGATGCATTTGTCCTCGCCCAGTCCAGCCTGGGACAGGCAGCAGCCGGGGTTCAGCTTGGAGATGCGTGGCTGCTAGGTGAGTGAGCACATCTGTGAGCCTCAGGACAGGCCCAGAATGGATGCCTGCTGCAGTCTGATGCTATGGGTACTGCAAACAGGCAGTGAGAGATGTGTGCCGTATGTATCGCAACACATGAGCACTACTGCACACTGTCCTTAGCAGCCCACAGACTATACCCAATGCATGTCCCAATGCTCATGCTCATAGCTTACATTGCCCCTACAGGTGACCGTAGATACCCCCTGAGGATCTGGCTTCTGACCCCAGTTTATTTATTTATTTTATTTATTTAACTACATTTATATACCGCTTTTCACCGGGTCAAAGCAGTTTAACAAAAAGGTGGGGTGGGAGTGGACAGTAATCATTATACAGAGGGGGGGGGGGGGAAGCCGTCACCGAGGGGGCCAACATTGATGATCCGAACAGATAGTAATGACTTAGACAATTGACATGAGTCTCTTAGAGGGTATTTTGGAGATTTGACAGAAGGACTGTGGGTTGTCAGTGAAGGTTGTCTGTTTCTGGTCCAAGGTATTCATGAAAGAGGATGGTTCTTAGTTGTTTCCAGAACGTGGCTAGATCACCATTGTTTCTGATTTGACTCGGTAGTGAGTTCCAGAGGGAGGGTGCGTATAGTTCGAAAGCTCTGTTGCAGGTTCGTTGATTATATTTTGTTCGTTCATGGGGGATGGTAAGGATGTTGTTAGCGGTCTGTTGGGTTGGCCTGTTGTGGGTGGACTGGGGTAGTAGGGAGCGGAGGTGGGAAGTCTGTGTTTGATAGAGGGCTTTGGGGATAAGCAGGGCAGATTTGTATTTGATCCTTGCTTCGAGTGGTAGTATGTGTAATTCCCGCAGGACTGGAGTGATGTGATCGTGTTTTTTTGCTTTCCAGATGATTCTTGCGGTGGTGTTCAGGGCAGTCCGTAGTGGGTTGGTGTGGGTAGCAGGAAGTCCGTGATAGATTATATTGCAGTAGTCCAGGTGGGGGAGCGTCATAGCCTGCATGACAGTTCTGAAGTCCTGTGGATCAATGAGTGGTCTGAGCCGTTGTATCATTTTTGCTTTGTGGAATATTGTTCTGGTAGTCTTTTAAATCTGTGGAGTGAATGTGAGTGCCTGGTCTATAGTGATTCCAAGATATTTTATGTGGGGTTGGATCTTTATTTGGGTGGTTCCTAATATGAGGTATGGTGGTGGGGTGAAGTTTGGGTCCTTGGTTACTATGAGGGCTTCAGTTTTTTTGATGTTGATGGATAGATTGTTCCTTTGTAGCCAGTCGGAGACCTCAATGAAGCAGTCTGACAGGTGGTCGTTTGATGGGTTGGTGGTTGTGATTGGTCCATAGAGCATTATGTTGTCTGCATATATATGGTAGTTAATGTTATGCTCTCATTTGATCGAGCAGAGTGGTTGCAGATAGATATTGAAGAGCATGGCGGATAGTGTGTAACCCTGTGGTACTCCTTGATGTTGTTGAAAGGGGGGGGAGGTTGCTGTGTTTGTGTGGATCAGGTGTTGTCTGTTTGTCAGGTAGGAGTGGAACCATTGTAGTACAATGTTCTTAATGCCTATTTCCTGGAGTCTGTGTAGGAGAATGCTGTGGGAGATAGTGTCAAAGGCTGCGGATATGTCTAGGAAGAGCATAGCGTATCCAGAGTGTTTGGTCTGTGTGCCTTTGATAAGGGTGTTCAGTAGCGTTGTCATGAGGGTCTCGACTCCATGGTATGGGCGGAATCCGTGTTGTTGCGGGTCCAGTATGTTGTTGGTATCTAGGTGGTCTTGGAGTTGTCGTTGAATTATCTTCTCCATAATTTTGGTGGTGAATGGGAGACTTGCTATTGGTCTAAAAGAGGCTGGGTCGAGTGGGTCTAGGTTGGCTTTTTTTAGGGTCGGACGGATGATAGAGGTCTTGAGGATGTCTGGTATGTGTCCTTGCTTGAGGGATTCATTGACAATGTGGGTTAGGGGTGTGCTTATATCTTCTTTGGATTTCTTTATCCACTCTGCAGGGCAGAGATCTAGTGGAGAGGTGGTGGCGTTTAGGCAGGAGATAGTGGATTCTATTTGTTCTTTTGTGATTGTTTTGAATGTGCTCCAATCCGTGACTTTGGTGGTATGGTAGGTTGTTGATGTTGCATTCAGTTGTGGTTTGCTTGGTAGTTGGAGCTGTTTGTATTGGCGTGCTAGTAGTTCAGGTGGGATGTTCGGTAGCTGGTTGGAGTGGCTGGGTGCTTTTGTTAGCTTCTTGACTATCTCGAAGAGCTCGCATGGTTTGTTTAGTGAGGTATGTATGATTTTTGAGTGGTAGGTTCTTTTTGCTTTATCAGTTTCTGTGTGGTAGGTGTCAAGGTTGCTTATGTATTTTGCTTTGTCTGATTCCTTTTTGGTCTTTCTCCATTTTCTTTCGGTTCTTCTGAGTTGAGTCTTTAGCTTCCATAGGATTGGGGTGTACTGTCTTGCTCTTGTCACAGCAGTTCTTGTTTTGGTGCTGGTTATTGTTGCACAGGATGCAGAAGCGATTGTAGTGTTCCAGTTGTTGATCAGGTCTTCAAGATTGGAGGAGTTTGATTGGAGTTTGGGTAATATTTGTGTTAGGAAGTCCTCTTTGTTGAATGGTTTGAATCTTCTTTTAGGTTGGTTGTTCTCTCTGATGTTGGTGTGATTGTATATATGGGTAATGTTGATGAGATGGTGGTCAGACCATGGCACGCATGTGATTTTCGGGTTCGTAGATGAAGAGGTGCTGTGGGAGTTCAGGAATATTAGATCAAGTGTGCTCCCTTTTTCGTGTGTTGGATCATGTATGTTCTGTGTTAGGTCCATTGCTTCCATGGCATTGATGAAGGCTTCGGCATGTTTATCTTGTAGTGAGGGAAGGTTGAAGTCTCCAAGGATTAATTGTTCTTTTGTGGAGATGGCGCTTTCTGATACATGTTTTAGTATGTCTGATAGATCGGTGCTTGGTGTGGGCGCTCGGTAGATTAGGCATATGGAGAGGTGTCTGTTGGTGAGGGTGAGTATGTCTGCTTCGTTGGTTGTTTCTGACGTATGGTTCCTGAGGTGGAGGTTGGATCTTGCAATGATGGCTACTCCTCCTCCTCTGGCATGGGCTCAGGAGCAGTTGTGAAGACCGTATCCATTTGCTGTTAGTTGGTTCATGATCACTGTATCGGTGTCTGTTAGCCATGTTTCTGTTATACAGAGGATGTCGATCTTTTCTATTGTGATCAGGTCCTGGAGCATGTGGTGTTTGTTTCTGACTGAGTGTGCGTTTATTAGTGTGATGGAGAGAGGGTTGCCGTTTGGGGGATTGGGGGTGTGGATTGGTGTTGGTGGTGTGTGAGTGCTCCTTGTAGGGGGGGAGTTGGTGGTGTTTGTATGTTGGGTGGTTGTGGTGCTTGGTGTGGGGTGGTTGGGGTGTGCGCTGGTATTAATGAGGTAGTAGTTGATTGGGATCAGTGTTTGGGGGTATATTGGAGCTAGGAATGGTGGCATGGCTTGAGGCGTACTTGGGGGTCATAGGGATGTGCTGATGTGCAGGGCTTCCTGGGCACTGGGTCTTTTGTCTTCCTGCTGCTCAAGATGGGCTTTTTCTCTGCTGGTGCTTAGGTCTGGTCAGATGAAGTGGTGGATGGGACTGTTGTTGTTGAAGTCTGTGGGCTGTGGGTTGTCTGTAGGTGGGTCCTTCTGGTACTCAGGTCCCTTGGTGATTTTTAGGGTGTTTTGTAGCTCTTGGCGTTGTTTCTTTGTTTTGTAGCTCTTGGTGCTGTTTCTTTGCTTCTAGAGTCCTCTTGTGTGGTCTGATGCTGTAGCTGTTTTGTTGGGCTCTTTTTGGGGTTGTGGCTGTGGTCGATGTGTTCGCTCCAGGCACGGGCCCGCCAGGCGCAGGCACACCCGGCTGGGACGCGGCTTTATCTGGGCAGGAGCCTCTGAGTGGGACGGCCTCCTGCTCAGGCGCTCTACCCCGGATTGGGGGAGCTTTCTGGTAGGCGGGAGGAGCGCGGTCCTGCTGCTGGCATCCCTGGCTGGGACGCGGCTTTATCTGCCTCCCACTGTCCCGATTGGGCAGGAGCCTCTGAGCAGGACGGCCTCCTGCTCAGGTGCTCTACCCCGGATCAGGGGAGATTTCTGGTCGGCGGGAGGAGCGTGGTCCCAGTCCCAGTGCGCCATCCAGTGAGCCGGCAGGAGCAGTTGTACAAAGCGCCCATCAGCAGTCATGAGCGGGCGTGGAGCGTGCAATTGGGGTGCTGAAGAGCTGCTTACGGTACCTCGACAGGAGTGGTGAACAATGCCTCTACAGCCCGGAGTGGGTATGCCAGCAGGCATGGAGGAGTGGAAGGCTGCAGAGGCAGCAGATGGTAATGGTGCAGAGTCTGGGAGCCAGCAGCAGGCCAGGGCGCTGGCCCACTGCACGTGGATGATACGTGACAGCTTCTGAGGCGACTGCCCCGGATCAGCATCAGGGTTGGATACACACATTCACCGATAATGTGCCCAGTACCACGCAATGTATGCCAAGTGATACCGTTATGTGCCCATTACCACTCAATATGTTCAGTGTGTTCTTTACTTCCCCCCACATGAATCCCCTGCCACAGGGCTCCCCGCTGGCCATGGGTGCTTGCTAGCACTTGCACTGCAATGCAGGGGAGCATTGTCGGAGGACGTGCTGGCAGTGTCACCACCCTCCCCAGCAGGGTGGACTGAAGGACATGATTCAGGGCTAGCAGGTGGCAGTGCTGTTGTGCTGGCAGCCCAGCACCCGCCCCCTGTGCCTGCATGAGGCCCACCAAATTGTGCAGGAAGCCAGCAATAGCTGCCTGGTACGCTGCCATCTGCCTCATCAGCCGCAGGTGCCCCTCCAAGTGGCGCTCCACACACAATCTGTGGTCCCACCATTCCTCATACTTCCTCCCTGGCCTTTTCTGCAGCCTACAGGTCTTGCCAGATACCCTGCAGCTCAGACAGTATGCCCTCTGTGCCTGCCTCTAGGCACGCATCCTCTTGTAGTAGCTCCTGGTCCAGGTCATCACCTCCTGCACCCACTGGCTCCTCCAGGACGGCAAACAGTAGCTTGGCAAGTGGTGCATCATCTGCGGCTGGCTCTCCAATACTGGCATTCACACTGGTCTACCCCACTGCTCTGGTTGGTGAACCCAACAACTCCCCTGTACTGGCCATTACAGTGGGCTGCTCCGTTGCACTGGCAGGCACACTGGCAATGAAGAGTGTGCTGCACCTTGACTGGGCAGTGGCATCCTCCTTGTTGGGAGTTGAGGCTCCACCAATGCATTGGTCCCAGGCTGGGAAGGCAGTGTCTCTGACAGGTCTGTGGGAGAGCAAAGATGGCAGAGGTTAGTGACATGGCATGCTGGCTTGGCCTAAGGGGTGGCATCCTGTCCACTATGGAACTGGAAGATGGTGCACAGTCCACACTGTACCCACCCCACACAGCTCCCAGGTTCTGACAGATAGACAGGCATGGGCTGGGTGGATGGAAGCACAGTGGGGACACATATATGGCTGTCACAGTCACACCCAGTCTATGGGGCACCCCTACTCACCCCCCTGTCTGCCTGTGGTGGAGCTGTTGAAGACCACAACCCCTGAGATGGCAATCTTCTCCACATACTGCAACACTTGCTCCTCAAGTGGGGTGAGGCTGCACTACTGAGCAGGCAGCAGCCTGCTGTTGCTGGCTCTCTTCTCCTTCACTGCGTGCCAGACCATGCGCCACTTCTTAGGTCCTCCACATCCCAGTTGTGGTGGTGTACCACATTGACCCTGTTTACAATGTCACACCACACTGCCTGCTGGGTGCTGGCATCCTCAGCCATGAAGAGGATGGTGTGCTGCTGCAGAATGAGCCCCAAGGCCATAGCCATCTCATATGGTGTAAAGTTTGCCTCTCTCATATGCTTTGCTGATGCCGGTGCCCTGTCAGCCATCATGAAGCAGCAATGCGGTAAGACGGCATTCGTCTACCCGCATAGGTCCTCTTATGCATACATGGGGAGAATGCACAGTGGGGGCCTTGCCATTCCAAAGGCATATCTGGTACCTGCATAGGCCCCTGGGTGCCAACATTTCGAATATCTGCATGTCAGCTCGCTGCCGTACGATGCCATAACTGCACAGCACTGAGTGCAACATAGGCATGCAGGTATTCCCAGACTGCGATACCCAGGTAGGCTGCATAACAATAAGTGGTATGACAACTGTGGCATGTGCTGTCCCGGCAGTGTGCCTTTGCAGGGAAGGGGGCGTCCTGTGTGTGCAGTGTGCTGGGCCACACCCATGTTGCGTGGGTATGGCAGGGGGCTGCTACCCATGCAGATGGTCACACTCACAGAGGCACTATGCATGCAGCGCTCTGCCCACAACCGTCTACTCTGGTAGTGGCCCTCTGCCATACCCATGCAGTATGGGCATGCACACACCCCATGCCCATGGACCCCCCACCCTGGTCCCCCTTTCTTGGTCCCCTGCACAACCCATGCAGACACGACAACCTATCCCCACAAAATTGATGACACAGAGTTTGCAAACAATAACCATTTATTAAACAAATGTGACAAACATATCTACAACACTGCCACCAGTGGCAGACAATGCACATATGCTGAGCGTGCCAGCTCAGGGCATACCTGCCAGGGGTCTCCCTATGGTGCATGGAAGGTTCTGCTTGTACCCTGACACTGCTGCAGTGAGGGCATCCAGGTGCATGGTAATGGTCCATGCCACACTCCTCCCTGAGGAAATGCACCTCTGCCACCAGGGTGGCCAGGGCGGCCAGGGCCCAGTCACTTGATGGATGAGGGGGTAGTGGCATAGAGGGGCCGGGTGTGGCATTTCCAGCATGCGCCCATTGATTCTGGAGTGGCTGTGGGGGACCACAGCTGTGGGAGGTGGGCCAAGACCTCGCTGCGCTTTGCACCTGGGTGGTGCCCTATGGGACTTCGCCATACTTGGGGCGTTTGTGGATGGTTCCTGCATCTCCCCTGCTATGCTCTCTGCTCTCTCCTCCTCTGTCACCTTTTCCTCACCACCCTGCACCTGCCTCTCCCATCCCTCCTCCCCTGATTCCTCATCCTCCCTGTCCTGCCCTGCCCCTGGCCCTCAGATCCCTTCACCTCTGACTCCTCATCCTCCCACTGTGCCATTGCCCCCTCGCTGCCCCCTCCTCAGATGTGGTGTCATCGGGTGCGGTGTCACTGGACGTTGATGTCTCCTTCTCAACCCCATCACTGCTTTTGGTACTGCTGCTGTTCTACGCAGGTGGTGCAGCCCCACTGCTCCTGGGTGGTCGATGTGCGGGCCAGCTGTGTCCTGGGCACCCCTGGACCCAGCTGTGGGGAATGAGGAGGGGGATTACTGATCTGCATAGGCATAGCCCTGGGTGGGACAGGCACACCCCTGGCGGGCCCACACATGCATCACTTGACCTACCTTCAGCCTGCAGGAGTCTGCTTCCCCCACAGTACAAACTGCATGCTCTCTCCTTTGCCCACTTCCATCCAACTCTGTTCTCCCCCTCACATGCTGTGCTGTGCCCTGCTGGCCCCCCCAGACTATGCATATGCATAGAATGATGGCACCAGGGCATGGCACAGCTACCCATAGCACATTCCCATCATTGCATACAGGGAATATCCACCACCAAATGGCCTGCCTGCACCAGTCTGACAGCCATAGCTGCCATCCCCTGCATCTGCTGGGTGTCACTGTGTACCCGACTGACATTCCTCAGCTGCCAACCTCTCTCTGATCCACTGGAGCTTGTTGGGTCTCCTCCAGCGCAGCATGTGGAAGTGGTACTTGAGGGCTTTCAGGGTGTGACATACAGCATATTCCCTGTGAGAGAGGGGGGGGGGGGACACACATGAGCTCAATTGGTACTACCATATTGCCTATCGTGCATACCTGTATCTTGCAACGGTCTGGTGACATGCCTATCCTGGGGGCAGGAGCATACCCATGGTGGCAGGATGTGGTGGCAGAGCTGCTTGCAGGGACAGACAGAAAAAATGTGTGGTTTCTGCCACCAGTCCCCCCAGACCTCTGCACCAGGGTACAGGGGCTAGGGGGTGGAGCAGGTGTCCAGGGCATCCACACTGGCTGCCAGTGTCCCCTGCAGTGCCCAGCCCAGTCACAGCTCCACCTGCATCAAGCTTTTCCATTGCTGTGCATGCCTTGTGGCATTGCTATCAACCACCACTAGTGGGTGCAGCTCCCTCACCACCTGTTATGTGTGGTATACCCCCTGCTGCGGGCAATCGGGGCTGGCCCATCCCCCACCACCACCTGATAGGCATACATTGGGGCAGCCACCGGCATGTGGCTTGGCATCATGCCTTGTCTCCCTGTGCAGGCACACAGCTGTGCCTTTCAGGGTGCATCTGCCTAGCATGGTGCTCAGTCCCCCCCTCCCCCCCTGCCTATTGTGGCCTCATTACCTGCACAGCCAGAGTTGGATTCCCCTCCATATGCTTTCATTGGGGCTGAAGTTTACACTTCTCCTCACTGCCATTCCGATGGTGTCTGTCCATCCAGCCACAGGGGTCCTGCGCTTATCCGTATATGCTGCAGTGGGTATCTGCTGCTGTGCTCGGTTTGTGCTGCATTTTCGTTCCTTGCCTGTTTTGTTGGCGCATGACTCACAATTCAGGCACTTTTCCTGAACGGGTACCATTCTACGGGTATAGCCGGCCTTGACGCCTTGTTGAATATCGGGCCTGCTATATTTTGTGGGCAAAAATTAAATGTTTTCCTGATGTTACTCGGGCTATGCAGGTAAGAAGAAAACAATTCTTGAGTCTGGAGTCTAGGGTCCTGGACCTAAGAACTACATTTTGTTTTTGAATTTCTTCTCTCAGATCTTTGTTTTCTTTATCAAAGTGGCATGTATTCTAATAAAACTCTTTAGTTTAAAAAAAATGAAGAAATGTGAAATGTGTAGAGAACACCTGGATGTCACTACTTTGAGCAGCAGAGACCTCCAGTGACCCTAAATTACAGTGTAGTCTGGAGATGACTGGCAATTTTCCAGGGGAGGTTACCTTCTACCCAGTTACATTATGCTGGGAGGACAGCACCCCTACCATCTCAGATGGAGAATAGCCTTGCCTGCGGAGGAACAGAGAAGAAAGGAGCCACCTACTCCAGAAGAGAGAAGAGAAGATCCAGAGGAGTATAGCAACATCTCAGAAACCCAGTGACACCAGACCCAGGAAGACCTGCATGTAGTGCAACCCGGGGAAGGTGCTATCATTAGGCAAACTAGGTGGTCGCTTAGAGCAGCAGCCCATTGGGAGCGTCCATTACTGCTCCTCTCTGGGGTCCGCAGCAGCAGCAATGGTAAAGGAATTTTGACAGAGTGCTTACCAAAGGATCCAGTGCCACGTCACAGTTCTTTCAGTGCCTGCCTCACCTGGAACCACACCTGGGAAAAGAAGTCTATGTTCAGACAAGACCGACCAGCCCTATGGCAGACCTGAAACTGGTAGGATTGGAGACTCAAAAAACACTGCATAATATGGTCAATGGACTCCTTATGTCGAACCAGTCACTTGAGGGGTTGATGGTCCGTTATAAGCATAAATGGATGGCTGAGCAGGTAGTTTTTGAAGGTTTCAAGCACTCACTTAACAACCAGGGCCTCCTTCTCGATCACTGAGTAATGCTTCTTCCGAGGAAGCAATTTCCTGCTGATCAATGCTATGGGATGTTCTTCACCCTTGACTTCCTGGGTCAGAATGGCTCCTAGGCCCACCTCTGAGACATCAGTTTGTACAATAAAGAGTAGACAGAAATCAGGGCTAATCAGGATGGGTTCAGAGCACAGGGCCTTTTCGAGACACTGGAAGGCCAGGTCCAGGTACAGTGACCACTGAAATCATTTGGGAGCCCTCTTCCAGAGGAGATTGGTTAACAGCTCCACCACCTCTGCAGAATTAGGGATGAACAGGTAGTAATAGCCAATTAGTACAAGTAAGGCATGAATCTCTTTCTTCGATTTCAGGGTAGGGACCTGGGTAATGGCATCTACCTTCCATAGTTGAAGTCATAACTGCCTATTCCTGATTAAATAACCCAGTATTGAACGTCCCGGCCCCCCAAAAAACATTTCTTGGGGTTGGTCATCAACTTGGCCTTTCACAGGCTGATCAACATGGCTTGTACTTGGGTTAGATGGATGGTCCAGCCTCTGCTATAAAAATGCCGTCATGGTATGCAGCCACATACTCCTTGTGTGGTCTCAGTAGGTGGTCGACCAGGCATTGAAACGTGGCAGGAGCTCCATGAAATCCAAAGGGTAGCACTGTAAACTGGAACAGACTTTGCAGTGTTGAGAAAGCAGTTTTCTTTTGGCAGCCAGAATTAAGGGCACCTGCCAGTATCCCTTAGTCAAATCCAAGGTTGAAATAAAGCATACTCAACCGAGTCACTTGATTAGCTCATCTATTCTGGCCATGGGATATGCTTCCAGTTTAGAAGCTGCATTGATCCGCTGGAAGTCAATGCAGAATCTGATGCGTCCTTCGGATTTAGGAACCAAGACGATGGGGGATGACCAGTCACTCAGACTTTTCTATAACTCCCAGGTTAAGCTGCTCTTCCAGCTCCTTGGCAATGACCTGTCACAGGGCCTCCGGAGTCTGATAGCGTCATTGCTGGATAACCACCTCAGGGTCAGTAACGATATCATGACAAATGAAGTGGGTTTGTCCTGGGCAGGTGGAGAACACAGTTAGGTTCTGGTGGACCAAATCTTCTTGATCTCTTTTCTGGGCAGCAGAGAGCTGGTCTCCAATTGAGACTTGAGTTGGCTCCAATGGGGCTGAAACGTCCGGCTCAAAATCATCTCCTTGTACCACCACAACTGTCTTTGGAGTCCACTTTTTCAATAGGTTAATAAGGTACAGTTTAGCTCTCTTTCTTTTATCTGGTTTAAGCAATCTTGTAGTTAACAGGCCTCACTTTCTCTCCCACCTCATAGGGCCCCTGCCATTTACAGAGTAACTTGCTCTTGAATGAGGGCAGCAAGACTAAAACTCTCTTCCAGTTGGAAGGTGCGGTGCACAGCTGCCCGATTGTAGCCCTTAGCTTGCTTGGCTTGGGCTTTTTCCAGACTGAGTATGACTACCTCTCTGGCTTTCCTTAGCTGGTCTTGCATTTTTATAATGTACTTCACCAAATTATGCCTGGCACAGGGCTCTTCTTCCCAGGTTTCCCTTACCATATCTAATATGCCTTTTGTCTGTCTTCTGAAGAGCAACTTAAAAGGCGAAAACCCCATGGAACTCTGAGGTACCTCACAGATGGCAAGCATCAAATAGGGTAGGAAAATGTCCCAATTCTTCCTGTCCTTCTGCACAAACCTTTTAAACATCTGTTTCAGAGTTTTATTCAATTGTGCTACGAGACCATCCATCTACGGGTGATATACTCATGTTCACAGCACCTTGACTTTCAACAAGGCACAAACTTGCTTCATCAACTTGGATACAAAGCGTGTTCCTTGATCTGTTAGGATCTCATTGGGTAGTTCCACCAGCAAAAATACTTCCCAGAGGGCATTCACAATAGTAGTAATCTTCATATTCCTTAAAGCAATGGCCTCTGGGTATCTGATAGCATAATCTTGTATGACTAAAATATACTTGTTGCCCCAGGTGGTTCATTCCAAGGGTCTTACCAAGTCCATGGCCGCTCTCAAATGGGGTTTCAATGATAGGCATAGGCATGAGAGGTGCAGGTTGGACTCTGTTGGGGTTATGAGGTTGACAGGTGGAGCATGACTAGCAATATAACTGCACCTGTTTATGGATCCTGGGCCAGAAAAAAAAATCAGGCCAAACCACTCTCCAGTGTTTTCGCCATCCCCAGATATCCCCCTAATAAATGGCTATAGGCCAACGATAGCCCCCCGGCCCTCTCGTCAGCAGGTGTTATCAGTTGTTCTACCTCTTCCTCTCTCAAAGTCACCCTCAGTGACTATAACACAAATCCCCCTTAAGCACAAAATAGGGAAAGGTTCTTGCAAGGGACTCTCGTTACCTACTAGAACCTCATTCACCTCCAAAACCTGCTTTCAGGCAAGTTTAAGGGACTCATTGTCTTGCTGGGCCCTCCTGAAGTTCCCTGGATCTTCCCCCTGCCCCCACTCTGGGAAGGGGACAATTGTATTTGAGTCACTACATCTGAGCCCTGAGCTATCCCCAGGGGTTTCTTCCCTAAGCTTTCCCTCTCCAGATCCCTCCCCCATAGCTGCCCCCATATTCTGTTGCTGATGTAGCTTTTCTTGGCAATGCCAACTCCAGGACTTAGCAGGCTTGGGATTCTGGACATATAGATCTGAGTCTTCCAGGGGGAAAATCTCTGGGAAATCTTTCTGGTCTGACTATGCAGAGCCATAAGTTGGGCCCATATTGCTCTATAGTTTGGGTAGTCTTGGTCGATCATCATTGGATACAGGAGCCAGGGCAGCACCACAACCTTGGATGTGGCTTGCCTGTTGGAGTCTTAAGTGAAACCTGTACCATTGGATACTGCCTCTGGTCTCTGTGCACACAGGCCAGTGTTACCATCTTTGCATAGTCAATTTGAAATCGGGTTATGGTTTCCTGGCGAATGACTCAATCATTCCCAGAGTCTATCAAGACCTGGAGGCAGGTCCCCTCAAGCTCCATTGGAATCACAAAGTTCTGGTCCCCTGGCTGGGGAGTGTCTATAAAAGTGTAGTGTGAGGGGTGGTTAGGCTGACGTCTATGGGTTACTCAATACCCAGGGGACATTCCTGAGCAAAGTGTCCCTGGGCTCCACACCTAAAACAGGTGAAGGGGTCATGGCTGGAGCAATGCCCTGGCTGAGGAGGTGACTTTGAGGGTTGGAACATAGTAGCCAACATCTGTTACAGCTTCCCCTTCTGCCCTCATGGGCTAATGAGTGACTTTTTTCCCTTCTCACTCTCCGTTTAAGTCATCCACTGGACTTCATGATACTCTTCATCTATTTCCACTGCACTCTCCAGTGTAAGTTTCGGGTGCTGACGTACCCACTGTTTCATCTGGGTGGTCAAGCCCTCCAAAAACTGTTCCAAAAATAATCTTGGCAATCTCGGGACCAGTCTTTCCTTCTGATTGCAGCCACTTCTATGCAAGATCCTTCAACTGATAGAGGAACCCCCAAGGGATTTCTTTTATCTGGAGCCTTCCTTTTCTGAATCTCTGGCGGTAGGCCTCTGGGATACAGCTGGCCCATTCCAACATGGCAGCCTTGACAGCTGCATATGTAGCTCACCCATCTGAGTTGGTGCCCTGGAATGTAGCCTGACTGCTGCCATTGACAGATTCCACAAATAAGTAGTCCATGTCACCTCTGGCCTCCCAGCCATGCAGGTGTTTCATTCAAAGCTCCCCAAGAATAGGTCCGGTTCATCTTCTGCTGTCATTTTAAGAAGCACTTGGGCTGGTGGATGGAGTTGCGGTCTTTGCAGGGCCTGGGTCAACTGAGCTAGAGAACGTTTCTGTAGCGCCTCTTGAACCTGAACAAGATTCTGGTGCTGTTGCTGCTGCCTTTCCAGCAGGGCACGTTGAAACTGCTGCTGACATTGTTGTTTTTGCTGTTGATATTGTTGTTGTTGCTCCTGAAGCTACTGTTCTTGCTGCTGCTCTTCTGCCAGAAGCTGGAGAAGCTGATCCATCCTGGCTTGTCACTGTTCTCTTGCAACACCACCATAGCTGCTTCTTCTATACAGGGTTAACCCTGCAGTACTCCAGCTCCAACAATCTTTTAGCGGTTTCTAGTGGCCAAAACAAATCCTGTCCAGCACTGACTATATCTTCTTCAAACTTCCTAACTAGGGAGAGGCTAACCCTCTTAGCTCATAGAAACAAACAAAAAAAATCCTGACCTGCAATAGAGGCCAAGCCCTGGAGGGATGTGGATTTGCCCTCAGTCACTTAGTTAGAGGAGATCCCCAAGCTGCCACCATATGTGTAAGTGTGGCATGTTGTGGGAAGGGGGTTTCTTTAAAACACAGGTCAGATAGCAGTTCAGGGAAAACAAAAACAGTTTTTATTCTGTCCCAGCTTGTTAAATCTCCACAAAGCAAAATCCAGAACAGATAGCAGTTCGTAAAACCTAAATAAAGATATTAAAAAACAAAACAAAAACAAAACAGACAGCAGTTCAGGGAAAACAAAATCAGCTTAATTCTGTCCCATCTTGTTAAACCTCCACAAGCTTCCTCCAGGGCTTGGCCTCCCGGCCCTTCCTCCAGCCCCAATTAAAGTTCCTACTTCAGAACTCCTTTGCATGGCTTGCCTTGGAAGGACTTCTGGCTCCAGAGGCCTCTCTCCCTCCTGCAGCCTGCTAGATTCTTAATCTCTCCCTGTGAGCCACGCCTTCTCAGCCCTGAACTCTGGGTTGCGCTCTCTTAAAGGGGACTGTTGATAATCCCTTTGGAGAGGGATGGGTAGCATTCTATATACCCCATCACAGGCAAAAACTGGAAGTTGGCATCAGAGGGGGGCAGAAGCACCCAATGATACCAGGTAGGAACCATGATGCAGCTCCAGAGCACCTCCAATCTTTTTACTGGCCCTGGCCCCAGGAACTTGTATCTGTAGAAGCTACCAGCTCAGAGGTATACAGTAAAATTAAATAGTGTTGAAGGAAAGGATTACCTCTCAGAGTTCCATAGCAAGCTTGAGGAGTGTTTAAGAAGGGAGAGGCCTGGAATAAATTCCTAGCACCAAGAAAGGAGCAAAAAAAGTTAAACTGCATGTACCATAACTAAGGAAGAAGAGAAGGAGATACATGTCTACAATATAGTTACCAATTTTATCTTGGTTTATTGGCGATATAGTTGATACTTTTTTTTTGTTCATCTTTATTGTTATAGTTGTATCAGTAACCTAAAGTTCTTAGGTAAAACTTTGGTTCCGAACATAAAATTGAGACTGGACTTATTTTTTGAGAAGGGAAGAGAAATGAGTGGAAGTTTAAGTGCCAAGTCCTCCCAGTCTAAATTGGTCCCATTCAAAGAACCCACTATATTATTTCCCAGGAGTAGAGACTGAAAGACTACATGGCTCTTCGATGTTTGTGATCACTGTCTTCTAAACATCTAGGAAGACACTGTAAGGACTACACACAGACATGGAGTTAAATATGCATTCTTTGAACTGATCCAGTTGCGGTTTTCATTTTCTGGTGGTATCAGTTTTGACTCTCAAGGGAATCAATAGGATACTGGTAGCCTAGTTTGAATGTATATTTTGAGTTTAGTTTAAGTAGATAGTTTGACTGTAATCTTATTTCTTTTGTAGTTTTCTTTCTTTGTCCCTCCCAGATTTTGTTGTTTCCCTGGCTGCTTCCTAATTTGAAGATGACTGAGGGGCATTTTAGAAAGGATGTCCAAGTGCAATTTGTGATGTCTATGCCAGAACATCTCAAATTGCACTTGGCATTTTTATTTATTTATAATACATTTCTATACCGCATTTTCCAGGAGATCAAACGCAGTTTACAGTAAACAAAAACTTTGACTTGTACAGAATGGTACATATTCAATTACATCGAACAGGGAACTATTTACATTGGTATAACAAAAAGTAACAAAGTAACTATATACATACCTGCGTCAGAAGCCTTATGAAGAGATATTTGAAAACCTAAATATGTACACTTTGGAGGAGAGGAGGGATAGGGGAGATATGATTCAGACCTTTAAATACTTAAAGAGAAATAATGAACAAACCAACCTCTTCCAGAGACAGGGAAGCTGTAAAACTAGAGGGCATGACATGAAGCTGCAAGGTGGTAAATTGAAAGGCAATGTCAGGAAATACTTTTTTACTGAAAGGGTGGTGGATGCTTGGAATGCCCTCCCGATGGAGGTGGTGGGGACAAACACGGTGACGGAATTCAAAGTGGCCTGGGACAGACACAGTGGATCACTTTACAGCAACAAGATTAAATATAAATAAACTGAACCATCTAATTTCTCAACAAATAGGGGGTGTCCTACATGGAGCAATGGGGGGAGGAGCGGTGGGTTCACCCCTAAACAAAAAAGAAAGAAAGATATGGGGAGGGGTGCACCTGCTCCTGGTGGGTGCACCACTAAGCAAAGACATGGGTAGGGGTGCACCTACTCTCTAAAAGATATGGGTAGGGGTGCACCTACTCCCTAAAAGACATGGGAAGGGGTGCACCTACTCCTGCCATATTGCTGGGCAGACTAGATGGACCACGCTGGTCTTTATCTGCCGTCATTTACTATGTTACTATGTTACTATATGTTACATAGGTAGTTCTGTTTTTTCATCTTGTTTCAGCGTGGGTTACACACAAGGACACCTCCACCTCTTTTTGTGGTTCTATGTGAATGGAATATTTCATAGCCTGGAACTTTCAGTTGGCTTATTAAGATTGGGTCTCTGTCTGAGAGCCATGTCTCGGTTATGCATATGAGGTCGGGTGTGTCATCGGATAGTAGATCTTGAAAGAGTGGTATTTTGTTCCTTATAGACCTTGCATTAATGAGGTAACATTTTAGGTTTTTATGATTTGGAGGAATGAGATCTGGGTATGTTATAGGGGTAGTTACAAGTTGGATATTGATGAGTCAATTTCAATTAGGTTTAGAAGTGTGAAGGTGTCGGGGGAGGCAGAGGGTGGGGGGTGTCTGATAGGCGTGTAGATGGTAGGAATATGGTAGTATTGGGTTGGATTCAGTGCATGTGTTAGGATTGTGAGGCTGAATAGGATATAGATAGTTTATTTTATCCAGAAAGTGGTTATCTTATCCATAATGGAAAGATTTATTCAAATTCAGTTGAATGGGAGGTGAGACAATAGAGTGAGCAGAGGACAGAGTTAGGTGCAACTGGTATAGGAATTATATATCTATTAGATACGAGTGGCACTTTATAGTTAGCAGAGTATTTGGGGATAAGAGCGGCAGTGCATACAAAGTGTCAGTGGTGACTGCAGTGCAATAATATTGGACTAGGTACAACGTGATAATGCAGCAATATTAGTAGCATCAAGCAGAGCTTCACAAAATCAATGTATTTTGTATATGCAAACAGACAATAACAAATCTGTAAGCAATAGAAGAGAGTGGACAAGATTGCAATATAGCAGTATGAACAATGATACTGCTACTACTATGTACATGAATGTTTTATTTATTTACATTCTCTTATATACCGTGCTATTCTGCATCAGTGTGGTTTACATTGAACAAACTGAAATTACATTGAACAGGGCATTATAACTTGGAGATAACTATTTTACAGGGAACATGGGCTATGGAGGGTTAAGTGGCTTGCCCAAGACCACAAGGAGCACCTGTGGGACTAGAAACCCCAGTCCTTCTGGCCCAAGGTTGCTGTCCTCTAGTGGGATTTGAACCTCTGACCTTCTGGCCTGCAGTACCTTGCCCCAACCACTAGGCCACTCCTCCACTCCAATGTGAAAGTAGCTGAGTTTGTCTAGACTACACATGTTTTGCAGCATGGTGTTATAGGAATCAGAATGTATAGTATACCTGTGTTTGTACCAGGTTCAGGTCCATACTTGATGACTGTAAGCATCTTTCAAATACTTAGTGTTCCAGTTTGGTGACTTACTTGCTTGTAAGAACATAAGAACATAAGATATGCCATACTGGGTCAGACCAAGGTCCATCAAGCCCAGTATCCTGTTTCCAAAAGTGGCCAATCTAGGTCATAGGTACCTAGCAGTTTCCCCAAAAGACACAGGTTCCACAATGCTTGTATTGGGTCAAGCAGTGATATCTTGGGTCCCTTTTAATAATGGTTTATGGACCTTTCCTCCAGGAACTTGTCCAAACCTTTTTTAAACCCAGCTACACTAACAGCTTTTACTACATCCTCCGGTAACAAATTCCAGAGTTTGATTACACGTTGAGTGAAAAGATATTTTCTCTTATTAGTCTTAAATAGGTAGCTTCACTGCATGTCCCCTAGTCTTTCTATATTCTGATGACGTAAATAATCGATACACGGTTACCCGTTCCACTCCATTCATTAATTTATAGACCTCTATCATATCTGAAGCTTGCATCATGCTTGGTCAGGGGTGTTTCAACTGATGCTCTTGCCTTGTCATCGCCCTGCGGTCCTCGCCTAAGAGCCTCACCAAAGGGACCTCTGGCGAGGCCCTCAGGCACGGGCCCACCTGCAGCACACTGGATTTTATACCTGTAAGCCGGGGCTGTGATTGGTGTCTGGTGGGGGCCGCAGGAGGGGCCTGAAGCGTCCGTTTCCTCCCTCGGTGCAATCGGGTCCCTTCGAGATGGTGATGATCTGATTGAAGAGGCCTTTCTCCTGCAGCACACTGGGTTTTATGCCGGTAAGCTGAGGCTATTATTGTTGGCTGGTAGGGGCAGCGGTAGGAGCCTGGAGCTCCCGCTTCCTTCCCCGGTGCAATCGGATCCCTTCGAGGTGGTGATGATCCAGCTGAAGAGGCCTTTCTACTGCAGCATGCTGGGTTTTATGCTGGTAAGTCAGGGCTGCAATTGGTGGCTGGTAGAGGCAGCGGGAGGGTCCTGGAGCTCCCGCTTCCTCCCCCGGTGTAATTGGGTCCCTTCAGGGTGGTGATGGTCTGGCTGAAGAGGCATGTCAAGGTGCAGACACGATTTCACAAATGTGCCCGATTTGGGCATCTGTGGGGGCATCTACATAGACACCCCCAGAATAGTATATCAGAATCTGGTCATCTAGGAATAGCCTAATGGTTAGAGTGGTGGGCTAGGACAAGGAAAACCAGGGCTCTAATCCCACTGCTGCTACCATTGCAATTATGCAGAGTACTGGGAATGACGGAGTGCTATCTTCCCTATATCCTCTGGATGTTTTTTAGCCAAAACTAGCACTGGAGCAGGTCTAAACTTACGTGCAACTCTGGAGATCCAAACCATTTCTGAGATCAGGTAAGGACGGTTCGAGGGAATGCCCCAACCATGCCTCCGTTCAGACCTGAGCATCCTCACACTGGAGATGTCCACAGATCTGGCCTCTAAAATGGCTTTGGGTGCCTCTATGCCTGTTTTCGGATGTCTAAGGCACGAATAGGACTTTCAAATAACCCTCTATATCTGTGTCTTATTTCTTTGTATTGGTATTTCTAGGGTTGTCTTTTGATCCACTACAGACATGATCTATTACTGTGTCAAAGATTCTCAAAGCGTTTTGTATTTTTGTATATTTGAGTGAATAAAAAAGAAAGGGAAAGTGCCAAGGTCCCTGGAAGGAAAAATTACTTTGCTCTTTTAAAAGTAACACTTACATGGAAAATGCTGTCCAGTGTTTAAAACATTTTTGGCTGCTTGCTAACATAATGGAGTTTTTTTTTTACTATTCTTTTTTTTAAGTATAAAAGATGTGATACATGTGTCAGAACTACTTGTAGAGGAAATAATGGTAGATACAAGCTTTAGGCAGTGAGCTGACTCGTTTATTTAGGTGAATCAGTGTTTGTGAGCATGTCTGTGTTTAAGGTAAATGGCTCAAAGGCAGCACCTTTAGTGGTTTTATTCCTTGCCTGCTCTAAAAAAAGCCTCTTTTCAAGCCATGATAAACGTTTGCCATTTTTTGCAGCATATTTTCAGAATGCCGCCTTTTAGGACAGTTGTTATATGGAGATGTTATGTGCTATTCATCAGCCCTCAGAGGCCACAAAGGTTTTGAGTGAATTGAGCTCCTAGTTAATTATTAGCCATTAAATATTGATTTTGTACATTTGCCATGAGTTGATATTAAAAGAAATCCAGGAGAATTTACAGCAATAAAAAGTGTAGGAGTCTTTCCTATGTCACAATGGCAGCACGGGAGAAAGACGAAAGCATTAGGAAAAAGACATACCGAAGCTTAGAAATAACTCAACTTTATGGCTGCTGTAAGAGCATAATTAGCTTGATGCTTTGCACACCAATGTCACAGAAAGTTGGCTCACATGAAGAATGATTTTCAAAGCCATTTTCACTGGTAAAAAATGATTAATTTTGGTAAAGCACCTCAGCTGAAAATTGCTCTGTTCTGCCTGGCTAGACGTCTGCTCGGGAGATTCCACTGCCAGCCTCCAGGGCTCATTTCTGACTCCTACCAATGGACGTCTGCTCGGGAGATTCCACTGCCAGCCTCCAGGGCTCATTTCTGACTCCTACGAATGGCTGTCAGTATGTCTCACCAGGCAGGCTTGTCATTACTGTTCACCCCATAGCTGCTGTTTCCTGCCAGAGGCACTCTCATTCCTGTGTGGATGCCTACATAATAGGTCACTGCTTGATTTCCTTGTCAGAGCTTGGTCTGCACTTCCTAATGTCACCTTGTGCTTTGGTCACCTGGATTTCAATTTTCATCGCTGGAAGCATCTTAGATCTTATACCAGCCCCTGCTGGGTGCTGGCTTTGCTTCTGCACAGTGCCTACTTGATGAGTGCCTTGTGCTCTTGTTTCCAGTCCTCTTTGAGTTCTCCTGGTAGTGGGTGTTTCATCCCAGACCCGGTGGCCACCAGCGCTGCAGGGCTCAACCTGAGTGAAGACGGCTGCTGCAGGCAGGAGACTCCTCCCTATCTTTTCCAGCACCTAGAGAGTCCCATTCTCTGGAGAACCTGTATATGGACCTCGCCTGCTCACTGGGCTTGGGTCTTCCATGTCACAATGCAGAGGCTTCCATGGCATTTTTATTTTGAGCCAGACTACGAGGATGCAATTAATTTTATTCTACTGTATTTCGTATTTGTATACTTAAAAAAAAAAAAAGACCCAAAGCGGTTTAGAATATGATAAGCAAACAATATAGCAAAAGTAGAATAAATTACAAACATAGATCTTTCAAGAAGCATCCAGTCTCCGCCTCCACTCTCATTAGAGAACAGTCATCCTCCTTACAATTTTAGAAGATCTATTCATGTGAACATCTGAAAATGGGCACTTAGATGTGCAAATCATTTGAAGTGTTCCTGGAACTATTTTATAAATTCAGGTCTATAGATGTCCCTGGGGTGAGAGCATCTCTGAGGCGTGGTGGAGCATGCTCTGGGCAGATGCATAAGAATGCCACAAGCACATCAGGCCCTAGTTGTTGACGGGTCCATGCCTATCCTCACTCCTGACCACCACAAATAAGGTGCAAAAAATTGCTCATTTCACGGCTGCAGTGCTTCCAAGGGGAAGAGAAAAATGCACTTACATCACTGTTAATATTTCCTGACTGATTAACCCACAGTGCCTCCTCCTTACCTTGTAAGCCCTGCAATTTGTTCCTTTAATATTATTTTTTACATACTGTGCCATTTCTCCTCTTTCTTCCTACTTTGCCCTTCCAGAATGAACTATAGTCTGTTATGGCTCTCTATGAACCATCTCTCTGTAACCACCACTAAATCCAAGTTAGCCTCTTCCATTATAGAACATACTGTTTTCCAATTGTCACCCTCTTTTCTCATTTCTACAGAGGTATTTAATGTTTTACATAGCTGAGGGCTTATGATGATTATTATTATTAGTAGTAGTAGTACTTCGGGACTCTTTACCCATCCCCGATGAACCTAGTTTAAAGCCCTTTTAAGTAAGTTAGTTAGTCTATTGCAGAAGACACTTCACTCCTTTGATAGGTTGATGCTATCTCTGCTCAGCAGTCCATCGAAAGTCATCCTATGGTCCAGGAAGTCAAAACACTTTCAGTGACACCATCCATGCAGCCATGTGTTTATCTCTAGGATGTGAACTTCTCTGCCTTGGCCTTTACCATTGACAGGGAGCAGAGATAGCATCAACCTATCAAAGGAGTGAAGTGTCTTCCGCAATAGACTAGCTAACTTACTTTAAACTAGGTTCATCGGGGATGGGTAAAGCGTCCCGAAATACTACTACTACTATTAATAATAATCATACGCTCTCAGCTATGTAAAACATGAAATACCTCTGTAGAAATGAGAAAAGAGGGTGACACCTGGAAAACTGGTATAGGAAATAAGATTTTGAATCTAAAAGCTATAATGGAAGAGGCTGACTTGACAATGTGCCATGGATGATTTTGTACAGGCAAAGTGTTTGGGCGAACCTGTTGTCAGGGTTAGGGTGAGCCCCGATTTGGGCAGCGATATTTCACTGAGCCTGCTTGGCCCTTCCACTCCTCCTCATCCTGGGGGTGCTGAGGGTAGCGCATCTGATGTGGTTTTGGATGGGGCTACTCAGCAGTCCTTGGCCTCAGCATTGGTTGTGCTGGTGGCTAGTGGTAATGGGTCCAACTGCCCCCAGGTAGGGGGTTTACCCCTCGTTCAGGAGAGTGTGATGATCCAGGATCTTCCTCTGCTTGTGAGACAAAGGAGGTGACCCTGGACTCCATTTGGGACGCAATGCAGTCACTTTATCAGGTTTGTGCTGGGTATTTCAGGCTTCAGCTCCCTTCGCTCCTAGATTGGAGGGGGGGGGGGGAGAGGCGAAGGTGCTCCAACAGCAAGCTCAATTGGATGCACTCAAGGTTAAAATTCAACATTTGCAGGATCAGCAAGGGGTCCCAGTTAAGGATGGTCTGGTTTTCCAGCGTAAAATTGAAAACTTGGAAAATCAACAGAGAAACGTAAATCTTTGCTTACTGAATTTTCCATAGCTTTGTGCTCCCCTAGGGACCTGTTCATTTAGTTCCTTAAGGAGCTGTTTAACTATCCTGAGTCTGGGATCCCTTGTCTTCAAAAGATATATTTCCTCCCCTCAATGATTGGTAAGGACGCTTTGCAGAAAGCTGATACCTCTCAGGTAGAGGTGCCTTCTGGCTCCTTGGACTTGGGGAACCTGTCTGAGTTATTAGAGCAGTCTACCGAGGTGGTTGAAGCCGGGGCTACTTTGTTGGTATCTTTTGTATTTCTTCAGGATAAGGAAGCATTATTAAGAACTGTGCTTTTTCTTAGATGCTAAGCAATTGCGAATTCACCTTATGGTAGTATTGTGGGCTTTATAAGTTGTATTTGCTTTACATCCTACTATTTCTTTTTAATATTTTTCTTTGTTTGTAACCGTTCTCCTATGGTGTATACTGTTCTTGAATCCTCCCTTTTCTTTATTGTTCTACTGTGGACTGCCAGCATACTGTCATATTATTGTTTGCTTTATTTTCTTTTGTGCTTTTTGTTTGCATGTGCATGATGGATTGTGATATTCTTTATCCAAGGTTCTCGGCGTATTGTAAAATTTAATTAAATATAACATTTTAAAAAAGAAATCTAATGTAGACAAGTGTAAAGTTATGCATTTAGGGAAGAACAGCCCAATCTATGGGTATATGATGCAAGGTTCCACATTAGGAAAAGGATTTAGGCATCATCGTAGATAACACATTGTAACCCCTCTGCCCAGTGTGCAGCAGTGGCCAAGAAAGCAAATAGAATTATAGGAATCATAGGGAAAGGAATGGAGAATAAAACAAAGGATATTATAATGCCTCTGTATCGTTCCATCGTGTGACCACACCTTGAATATTGTGTACAATTCTGGTCGCCATATCTTAAAAAGGATATAGCAGAATTAGAAAAGGTAGAGAAGAGCCACCAAAATGATAAAGGGGATGGAAAGATACCCCTATAAGGAGAGGCTGAAAAGGTTATGGCTCTTCAACTTGGAAAAGAGATGGTTGAAGGGAGATATGATAGAGGTCTATAAATTAATGAATGGCGTGAACAGATAAACGTAGATAGGTTGTTTACTCCACCAAAAAAATTGAAAGACTACGGGACATGCAATGAAGCTACAATGTAACCCATTTAAGACTAATAAGAGAAAATATCTTTTCACTCGTATTCAAACTCTGGAATTCATTATTGGAGGATATAGTACAAGCTATTAGTGCAACAGGGTTTAAAAAAGATTTGGACAAGTTCTTTGAGGAAAGGTCCATAAACCATTATTAAAGAGGATGCAGGAAATCCAACGCTTACCCCGGTATAAGCATTATGGAACCTATGTACCTTTTTGGGAACCTAACAGCTACTTGTGACCTGGATTGGCCACTGTTGGAAACAGGAGACTGGGCTTGATGGAATTTGGTCTGACCCAGTTTGGCATTTCTTATCTTCTTATGTTATGTTCTTATGATTCTGCAGGCTGCAGTGACCAATGTCCAGATGTGTTCTTTTGTGTACCATCTTCACCACTGTTGGAGATCTTTGATGCCTCAAAAGCATTTCATCAGTGTAGCTCTCGCTGTCTTGGATGCTTCTCAGCCTCTCCATCTCCTCTCTGAGTTCCTCCACTTCGTTCATAAGAGATTAGACTTGCAGACATCATGCAAATGGAACCAGTTCCTCACGAGATCAGCCTGTGGAGGCAGAAGCTTTAACAGGGGCAACAGCTTTGTCAACACCAGTGCATTTTTCCTAGCAAAAAAGGTAGCAGTACTCATATGCATGTCTCTTTCATTAATAGATGAGGACTATAGGTCAATAGACAATTAAAATGGTGCCCGTACTTGGTACCATCAAGTACCCCCTCAAAAAAAAGCACCAAGCAAAATGATTTTTCCAGCTATAGTTCATTTGAAGGAGCTTTGATACCTATTGAAGGAATGAGAAAAGACCTACTGAAGTCTCTAGCTTTTCCTCAGCTGTCCTTAAAGATAAAAAGCAGTCTTCCATGGTCTCGGTTGGCTTATGCGGCATGGCTGGATACAGATCATTTTGAGAGAACAAAGCCTAAACATAGAACCAATTACTTCAGTTCTGCATACAGTGATCCAATTACTTTTGTTGATGATTTGACATGTACCCTTTTGCCACAAATTAAGAAATATATCAATTCTAGCACCCTGAATAGATGTCTTTTGTTTTGCAGTGAAACTTAGTCTATATGTTTTCCTTGCGAAAGTTGTTTAGGACAGATTTTGATTAATTTGTGCTCTGGGTCCTTGAAAGGCTTAAAGATGAGAAAATATTCCTGCCAAGAGGCAGATAAACATGAAATCTGGTTTTCATCAGAAACTGCATTCTAGTGTGCCTAAACATTGTCTTTTCTTTTTAACACTGTAAGGTCTCTGGATTAGGGAGGACGTTTTAGTTAAAGAATGTTATCAAATATTCCTGTGCTTCCAACTAAAAATGACAGACATTTTCCAATTCTTTGGAAATATGTGCCATGAAATGGTAGACAGAAAATAGATTTATTTTTATGTTCTAGCAACATAAATACAGAATATGCATGAGGTTGATATTCATCCACACCACATATTCAGCAGTGCTATCCATTTTGGTGGCACTGCTAGATATCTACATGTAACTTCAAATGTATAAGTGGAGAGGTGGTTAGGGCAGTGGGCTAAGTTCCAGTGAAGCAGAGCTCAAATCCTACTGATGTTCTTTGTGACCTTGGGCAAGTCACTTAACTCTCCATTGCCCCATGTATGAACCTTGAATATAAGACTCCAAGGACAGGGAAATACCTACTGTACCTGAATGTAACTTGCCTTGACCTACTACTACAAAGGCATGAGCTAAATAAAAAAAAATGTAACTTCCTTATTGTCCCTCCAGTCCAGTCCCACACCTCTGGTTAGTGTACCTCTTCCAGCAGCTTGGAGACTGAGCATGTCATCTTTTTGATGACACTCGTGTACATATGCAGCTGGCACCGCCTACCATCCCCAGTATGCTCAGTCTCCAAGCAGCTGGAGGAGGTAGCGATCCAGGGTGCTGGACTCACTGAAGGGACAACTAAGGAGATAGGTTTAGTTAGTTTGCTTTTTATTACTCCTGTTAAGGTGCAGGTTTCTTTGTTTTTAAAGGCATCAGCAGTTTCTCCGCTTTGTGGTGCCAAGGAGCCATTTCCAGTTTCGAGCGTTGCCCTTCAGTCTGGCAACTGTCCCCTGTACCTTCAGTAAGGTCATGGTGGTGGTGGCAGCAGCTCTCTACAAGGAAGGGATTCTTGTCCACCCGTACCTAGATGATTAGCTGATCCAGTTGAAGTCTAGGGACAATAGCAAAAGAGCAACAGTGCGGGTGGGGGAGTTCCTTTAAAGTCTCAGTTGGGGGGTCAACCTGGCCAAGAGTCAGTTACGGCCAGCCCAGGAGCTATAGTATTTGGGAGCATGCTTTGATACCCGCGGGGCAAGGTTTTCCTGCCGGATCACCAGGCACAGGAGCTATGACAGTGGATACAGCAGTTCCTGAAGATGGCAAGACCATCAGCATGACATTATCTGCAGGTTCTGGGGACCATGGTGGCCACTCTCGAGCTAGTCCCATGGGCAAGGGTGCACATGCAACTGCTGCAGAGGGTTCTGCTCTGTCGGTGGTCCCATCAGAGTCAACCTCTCTCCCAAGTATTCCCCTGCCCGCGGAGCTCCAGGAGAGCTCTCAGTTGGTGGCTGCATGTGGGGAGCCTGGAAGGAGTCCCTAGTGTGGGTTCTGCTGATGACTGATGCCAGCCTGTCAGGTTGGGGAGCCCATTGCGAATGACGCTTTGTTCAGGGACAGGAGTCCGCAGGAGATCTTGTGGTCGATCAACAGGCTCGAGATGCAAGCGGTGACCTTGGCGCTAGAAAGTTTCAAGCCATGGTTGCAAGGGAAGGTGGTCGAAGTCCTCTAGGACAATGTGGCCATGGTGGCTTACATCAACTGGCAAGGAGGCATGGGCAGTGCAGCCCTGGAGAAGGAGGCCGAAAGGCTGTTCGGATGGGCAGAGATTCGTCTCTATGCATTATCGGCGGCGCACGTAGCGGGAGTTGACAGTGTGACGTCAGACTACTTCAGCCGAGTGCGCGTGGACTCCAGAGAGTGGCAGCTCAATCAGGAGGTGTTCGAGCAGGTGGTCCACCGATGGGACACACCGGTCATGGACCTAATGGCAATGTTACAGGCAAACACAGGAGTCGAGGGTCAGGTGAGGTCACTGGTGCTAATTTTATTCATATAGAACCCCAACGCATTTCGGCAGCAACGCCTTCTTCAGGGGGTACACATCTTAAAAATAGAACATACATAAATATATAAAATAAATAATTATCAATATATAAAAACATAAAAACATGAATAAGAGAGTTATTGAACTAAAACATTTATAGAACTCATAACTATGATAAAATTTAGAATAAAAGCTATTAAATAAATAATAAATAGTAATTAATACATTAAAAATGAAATGATTATAAAAAGAAGTAATAATAATAACAAGTATAAAGATAAGAAGAGATCAACAATATTAATAAAAAGCATGTAACACAATTGAACACTCTATAAAGGACACTTTAAATCACTAGGAGACGAGGAAGATGTACTTACAAAGGCACCAAACGTATGTTTTAGTCTTTAAAAAGACTCCAATCTATTTTGTGCTTGACAGCTAAAATGTATAAAAACATAATGAAGTAAGATAAAAGGATCCCAGAGTCAGAGGGGAGCAAAATAAATAATTGTAAAATCAAAATGGAGAAAAGGTGTATCAATTATGTGCTTAAAAGTCAAATATTATATCCTTTCATCTTTTTCTATAAAGGTCACTAATTATGGTATACTTTCAAGGAACCTGAATTCTGGTGTTAAAAATTGGTTGCAGGGCTCACAGAAGATAGTGAGATGGCATTGCATATAAAATACTAATTCATAATCTTAAATAAAAATTTGTATTGGCAAGCTTTGTTAATGAAAAGGGGGAGTGTGAGTAACCTTTCTGCAAAATCAGATGGTCTATAAGGACAAAAAACCGAAGTGTATTCACAAATTTAATAATTTCAAGGGGCAAGAAAGGGACAAACCTCAGAACGTATGTGATACAATGCTTCTAAGCATGGGGTAAACTGCAATGATAGTAAAAGCAGACAGTCATCATATAGAATATAGTAAACAAAAGTGTTTTACTGTGGTTATAAGAGACCGGAAGGCTTATCACTCCAGCACATAAATACTAACAACATTTAGGACGGAATGAACCACACTGCTCAAAGACGTTTGGAAATTAAAACGTCTCTTCTTATCTTTATAATTGTTATTATTATTATTATTTCTTTATATTGTCATTTCATTTTTAACATATTATTAATTACTAGTTATTACTTATTTAATAGTTATTATTCTAAATTTATCATGGATATGAGTTATATAAATGTTTTAGTTTCATAACTCTTATTCATGTTTTTATATATTGATAATTATTTATTTTATTTTATATATTTATGTATGTTCTATTTTTAAGATGTGTACCCCCTGAAGAAGGCGTTGCTGCCGAAACGCATTGGGGTTCTATTTGAATAAAATTAGCACCAGTTACCTCACCTGACCCTCGCCTCCTGTGTGAGGGCCCAGCTCCCTCTGTGTTTCCTAATGGCAATGTTGAAATTGGCCAAGGGCTGCGATTTTTCAGCAGAAGAAGAGAGGATGTCCGAGGGCCTGGATGCTCTAATTCAGCAGCGGCCCGAAGAGGGTCTTCTCTGTTTTTCCCCGTGGGCGCTCATAGGCCAGTTAGTGCAGTGGATAGAGGCACACTAGGGATTTGTAATTCTGGTGGCATCGGACTGGCCAAGGTGCCCGTGGTATGCCAACCTGATTCGGATGCTAGCGGATTGACTGTGGTGGCTTCCGGGTTCAGAAGGACCGCTTGATGCAGGGGCCGCTTCGCATGCCCCAGGTGGATCAATTCTCATTTATGGCATGGCTCTTTAAAGGGCGAAGCTGAAGAAGAAAGGATATTCAGGCTCAATGATAGCGACCTTGCTACAGGCCCAGAGGAGTTCTATGAACCTGGCATGCATCTGCATAGGGCGCATCTTTGAATCGTGGTGTGGAGAGAGGCAGGCACGCCCTTCTACTGCTTCCGTCCCGCACATCTTGGCGTTCTTGTAATCTGGTTTTGATAAGGGTCTAGCCACCAGTTCTTTGAGGGTGTAACTGGTGGCAATTTCTGGTTATTGTGGGAAAGTCCACAGGGTATTGGGTACACACCCAGACGTGCTGAGCTTTCTATGGTCAGTGACCCAACTACGTCTGCCGAAGAGGGCAGTGGTACCACCTTGGGATCTCAATCTGGTGCTGATGGTGCTGTCTGGGGAACCCTTTGAGCCACTTAGTCGAGCTTCCCTGAAGGATTTGACTCTGAAAATGTTATTCCTGGTGGCGATTTGCTCGGCACATAGGATTTCGGAGCTTTGGACTCTGTCTTGCTAGGAGCCATTCCTTTCCTTCTCCAAGGAGAAAGTGGTCCTGTGCCCAGTACCTTCATTTTTGCCCAAGGTGGTGTCAGCATTTCATGTAAATCAGGCTATTTCCTTACAGGCTCTGGCGAGCACGGATATGGGCGAGAGTGGATATGGGCCCTGCCACTTCACAGCTGTGCCACCTGGATGATAAAGAATCCTATGAAGGTATGTGAATAGGGCATCATCCTTTCGGAGATCAGACAGTCTGTTGGTTCTGTTTGGCGGGCCACGCAAATGGGAGGCCGCACCTAAGGCCTGCATTTCCACATGGATCAGGGAGGTAATCACGTCGGCATACATCTTGAAGGATAAAGCAGTGCCGGTGGATTGCTGGCGCATTCCACGAGGGCTCAAGCAGCCTCGTGAGCAGAGTATAATTTAGTTCTGCTGATGGAGATCTGTAGGGCGGCATACTTTCTCTGAGCATTTTCGCCTGGATGTCCAGGCGGTGGGGGATGCTCGTTTTGGATCGACAGTGCTTCAGGCTGGTTGTGTGGGTCCCTCCCATTAGTTTAACTGTTCTGATACATCCCAGAGATGCGGAACTGGACTGGAGGGACAATAAGGAAAAATAAATTAGACTTACCTGCTAATTGTTGTTCCTTGAGGAACTCCAGTCCAGTCCCGGAACACTCCCTGAGTGCTTTCTGTGATAATCTGTGCACACCCTGGTCATGAAGCTGGTTCCCTTGGTGGAAGAAGTGGCCAGGGGGAACAGCGGAGGGGGTGTAATCAGCGTTTGGGGGGGGGGGCGGGCCAGAAAAGCTGTCAGTTGCTCATTCCCCGCTGGTTGGAGTTTCTCAGGCGCTCAACAGGTAGGACTCCCCATCCTGGAGGGGGGAATGGGGTATCCTTCCCAGGGGATGAAGGGGGTGCTAGTTTATTTAGACATAGAAGTGTTTGTTGCATGTTTAACTACTTATTTGTTGCTCCTCTGAGTCTGCTTTGTCAATAGGTACTAGGGCTGGTAGGCGGTGCCAGCTGCATATGTACTGTACACTAGTGTCATCAAAAAAGATGACATGCTCAGTCTCCAAGCTGCTGGAAGAGGTACACTACCCAGAGGTGCGGGACTAGACTGGAGTTCCTCAAGTAACAACTATTAGCAGGTAAGTCTAATTTCTCTTTAAACATCTAGGGGAGGGGTTCTCAACCCAATCCCTGAGACACAACTAGGCAGTCAGGTTTTAAGGATAGTCAAAATGAATGTGCATAAGAGAGATTTGCATGCATTGCCTCCATTATATGCAAATCTCTCTCATGCGTATTCATTGTGGCTATCCTGGAAACCTAACTGTTTAGGTGTGTCCCAATGACTGGGTGAGAACTCCAGATCTACAGGGTAATTTTATGATGAGCCACCTGTATGTGAAGGGCAAGCAGGTGCCTATTTCTTGCTTCATTTATAAAGACACATGGGCACTTACAGAAAACGGGGCTAGAATATGCTTGTGTGTAACTTAACACCTGCTCAGGAGCAGGTGTATATAGTCATGCATAATGTAGGCCCGTAGTTCATTACTGCACTCATGCTCTTCCCATACTCATGCTCTTCCCGTACCGTACCCCAGAACCTGTCTACACCCAGGTCGCATTAAAGAACATATCTTCTTGTCCTTGCTTAGCCTGTGGGGTAATTTTATAAATCCCTTTTATGTACCAAAAATATTTTCAGATTATGACCCTAATGGCTAAATTTTGTTGCACATATGTACACATTATATGGCTAAGTGGTACCAACCCTGGAATGTCCAAAGGTCCCTTTTAGATGGATAACGTGGCCCATATAAAAGATTATAAGTCCCAAATTATCCTTTCAACTTCCTTGGATTTTATAAAAGGTTATGCAGTTGGCACGGACAATGACAACATAAGTGCTTTTTAATATCGACGTCATACATTTCTAGGAGATTTGCTAGAATGGAACCTCTTGATGACTTTACACCTTTGCCAGCCTGAATTTTCAAAGGAAATCTTGGGCAGCGTTTTCCTTGGAAAACCCCTGGGCCTGCAAACTATCCCTTTGGTTTAAAAATTGCAGAAGAATCCTACCAGTCCTTCAAATCCCAACTCAAAACCCACCTCTTCAACCTAGCATTTGACCTCCCACCCTCGTCTTCCCCTTCCCTCCCTGTCCCATGATGTTATATTGTAACCGCTAACTGTTTGCTTTTTCTTTCTCTCCTCTCCTTTCCTCTTCCTATTGTTTTTAATTGGCGTTCCTTTTCTTTTCTTTTCCTGCAGCCTTATTTTTAAATTGGATAATGTTTTTATTGTAAACCGCTCAGGTACCTATGGTGTTGGGCGGTATAATAAGTTTTATTAAACATAAACATAAACATAAAAATTGACCTGTATCTGACCATGGCAATTTAAGCAAAATTACTCAATTAACAAAGAGCTCAGAATTTCTTCAATTGGCAAAACTCAAAATCATCTACAAAGCAGTTTGCCTTCTTACTTTGTAAGGGGGGGGGGGGGTGGGCGGCAAAGGTTGAACCCCTTTCATGTTTAAACTCGTCCAAGAAGAATGCATTCCATAATGTCTATCCTGAGTGTATAAATCTTCACTTTTAACATCCATTCTGCTACTATTTACTCCGCGTTATCTCATCCTGCTGCTGTGGGCAGTACCTATATTATTGGCAGGCAGAGGGAGGCTAACAAAAGTGCCTCTTGGAGTGTGGAAAGCCACCCCCATTTAATTTCATTCATAATTGTTTTAGCTAAATTAGGGCAAAGTGGCAGGAAGAAATTCAGCGAATGTTTGATTCTGATGATAGTACTTCGGAATATGGTAGTGACGATGACAGTGAATCTAGTTCTAGTGATGCAGATGTGGAAGGCGCTGTTAGTCTTGGTGATAGTTAGATGGATGATGATGAAAATCAGACACACAGTTCTACAGCGTTCATTTGGTCTAGCGTGGCCTGCAGTCAGAGAATTTGCTTACCATTTACAGGCTCACCAGGTTGGTGTGAAACAGTATCTGACACTATTGATCCGTTGGAATATTTCAACTTGTTTATTACGGATGACATGATCAATGTCATTGTTGAAAGAAACCGGAGAGCACAATAACTGATTGAGGGCTTGATCTTGAAGCCAATTCAAGGTTGAACCACTAAGCATAACTGTTCTGATAAATAGACATTAACTATGCTTGTAAGTACTTGAGATATAATTTTCAATATTTTTCACTTTACTACCAACCGTACTGGCAGAACTGATATTTATATGAATCTGTAATGCACTATTCTTAGTCTAAATATGATGACGTGTAACCATTCTGTTATCAGAAAGTATATGGACAACAGTGGAAAGATTTCAAAAATGTTATTAGATGCTAAAGGTGTTAAGGACACCATAATGGCAATGGGGGCAGGGAAACCAATTCACCATTAGTGCCTGCAATCTTTGGCGAGGCACCATCCCCTATCCCCCAAACTATGCCTATGTCTACAGCTGAAATAAAGTATTCATTTTAGGGAATAGAGGATAAGCGTTCACAGACAAATTCTAGAGGGCTTTCCTTAATCGCTGCTGATTATTTTACATATTTTCCTTTTAATGCATTTCACAGGAGACTACGCCATTAATGTAGTTAGCAGGAGAATCAGCAATACAGACTGGATAGTTCCATCTACACTAGGGATGGAGACATTCAGTCCTCAGGCACTATCAAATGTTTTCCCTGAGATTAGCCAAATTATGAAGATTAATCCATCTTGGCTTCTAATGTATGCAAATGTATTTCTTGAATATCATTATGGAAATCCTGGGAAAACACTGCTTTGTGGTACTCAAGGTACACAATCAAGGAATTGTTTATATGTCCGTTCCACAGACTTGTTAACCATCCTCTGACATATGGTCCGTGGTATAACACTATGGATGCAAGAATGCTAGGAGTTGGGCAGTAATGACGCACAGCATCTCTGATGATTTGGAATTAGATGGTTGGTTTATAAACAACGGGGCATGTTTACTAAAGGGCTGCTGATAGCACAGAGCGAATGCGCTGTTGGCGTGTAAAATTAATGTGATGGGGCTTAGCGACTGCGGTTCAGGCAGGAGGGCGTGGCTGGTAGTTGTCAACGCACAGCCATAGCGCATATACACAGCGAATGCATTCTTAGCTATGGTGGCCAACTTTTTAAAAGAGAAAAACCCGCCACCTGTGGCTAGCCATGCTCTACCCATGCCCACCCCTGCCTCATCCATAAAAATAATTGCCGAGATGGCAACAGTGCAGGCTTTAGCATCTGCAGGCTACATCAAGGGGGGACGGGAGGCTACAAGAGGTTGAACTCTTTAGCACCTTTTCAGTCACAGTCCCCTTCTCAGGTCCCTCCTACACACATATGCTCTCCCATATGGCGTGAAATCCAAACATATATTCTGCATCCATCGAAACCCCCCCGCCCCTGGCCCTTTCCCTAACAATCTGTGCAGAGCAGAGCTAGAACCTTCCCCATAAAACTTACCATACAAGAAAAAAATCTCTTACTACCAAGCATATTGTGAGTTAATCAGGGCCAGTCCCAGAGGTCATTCATTGGCACTCTAAGCAAATCTTAACCTGTATGTCCCCCAAGCTGTCAGAATTTGCTGCTTAGCTTTGAATGCGCTACTCTGTTGACCCTCAAAGCGATCACCTAGGTTATCTGATGGTGGGGCCAGCCCTGGAATTAATACAAAAAAATCATTCGGGACCAAGATCAAATCCATGCCATTATTAACTTCCAAAAGTCACACAAGGACCCTACCTAGAAAAAGGCAGCACCGTAAATAGTGCAGTGGGCCCTAGAACATCAATAAATCTATTAAGAAAGCTGAACAAGCCAGATTACTACACATTCTTAAACAGAAATTCCATAGTAACAGAATACCCAGTCTTGGTCACACACAGACATATTACAGATAGACCTTCATCAATAAGTGACTACAAAGTGAAAACAGAAATACGTAGCAAAAATTAAAATAAAACCTCAGAAAACTAGACGCTGAATGCTGTACAATACCAGAGAAACAGAAAGGCATGCACTTTTCCCTATATTGTACAAAACAAAAGACAGCAGATCATTGGCATTAGGAGGGAAGCAACCAGGGCAATTGCATATTCCCAGTGGACCCGGCACAAGAAAATGCAAAAGCACTGCGCAGGGCCTGTGTTTAGACCATGCTCGGGCTGAGAAGGCTCTGCCACATCCCACCCCATCCGTTCATCTCTGACGTTAGCGGGGGCCAGGAAGTGGCACAGTGGTCTCAATACACACGTGGTTTAAACCAGGCCTTGACAAATTTTCTTGGAATCTAGGGGCTAGCTGCCAAAACCTAGGACACAGTGCATGCCCCCCTCCCCCATCAAAAAGGTGTATCGCAGTTACTTTTTTAGGTTTTAGGACCTGTTTTCTTTTGATTTTTTTCCCATTTTCCATTGTAAAAAGCTTAATAAATCAGGCTCTTAATGGGCCACTGCACAGTGCCAAGAAAAGTCAGTGGCTCCCCTTCCCCTCCTCCCTCTCCCACCATCCCCACTGACCCATTAAGATACATGTGTGTGTGTGTGTGGTGTGGAGGTGGGGGTGCCTACGTGTGTGTGTGGCGAGAGAGGGGTGTGCCTTTGCACATACACATTGAGCCCTTTACTTCCTATACATTCATCTCATCCCTTCCCACTCCAACCCCTCTCCTGCTGTCTCTCTCCCCCCTGCCAAACTCTCCAAACTCCCCCTTTGCACTCACCTGTGCCCTCCATTTGCAGACATGCTGAGGCAGCTGAGAGAGACTGTGATTGCAGAACTTGCGAAAAAAAAAAGGTGAACAAGTTTGCTGTACAGACGACTGAATAAATTAAAGGGGCAGGATCTTTTTTTTTTGGCAGGTTGTGCAGTTACTGGCTCTCCCAGACCTTCAGCACTTCTGCTCGCGGGGGATGGGATCCCTGTGGGCAGTCAGGGGCGCTCCTGGCTGCGATCTTCAGAACCTTTGCCCGTAGGGTTTGGGATCCCCACAGGCAATCAGGGGCTCTCCCTGCCGGATTTGCTGCCATTTCTGCACATCTGCCCATGGGAGTTGGGATCCCCATGGGCAGTCACAGCGATCGGTGCCAGCGGTCAGCAGAAAACCGGCACTTCATTGGCCAATTTTACAGTTCTGTGTTCTGCCGGCTGCCAGCTTCCAGCATGCAAAACTTTCCAGGCCGGCCTAAAACCAGCTGGTTGGCAAAGCTATTCACAACACACACCTCTCAATTGAAAGCCACAGATGTGTTATTAGGGCAGCAGTAATCCACAGAAACACTGCAGACAGTAATAAATGGGTTCCAACCCCACCTACAGGACAGAGGTAACAGGTCATTGCATAATAGAGATGGATGACTGGGAACAGGCACAAGTGGCCACACGGTTCAGAGCAATGGGACTAACTAAAAGAGGGTGGGACACATAAATCAGAGAAACAAACACATACAGAGAGTCCGTGCTGCACACCTAACTGGGGGAGATAAGGTACAAATGCGGCATCTGAAAATGCAGAGGACCTTGTATGGGATCAAACAGGATGTCCACATTGTCCATCATGGGGGACAGGTCTATAAACCCCCCTCGACCTGAGGTGTCCATGGTGCCTGTAGGGAACAATACAAGGCCGCTGGTGTGTGTGTGTTGGGGGGGGGGGCTTCACCTTTGTGCCACTCCACTGATATGTTTGGACAGCACCATAGCCATTGTGGAGTGTGTCCCCCATGTGGGGGGAAGGGGGTCTGGAGGCCAGCACAATCAGCACACATGCACTGGGCAGCCTGCCAGCCAATACCTCTACCACATGGGGTCTATAGGGTAAAGAAGCACCCCCTTGCCCCACCATATAAGACGTCTCACCTCTACAGTGGGAGATGCACAGCACATGGAGTATTCATACTCTTCCCAGCAGGAAAGGGCTTTTGGGGAGCACTGCAATGCAACCCACACCCCCCCCCCCACATGGAGGTGACCAAATCCAGGCCAAGCACCCCATCTGTCAAGGAAGCAGAGGCCCATAGGACACTGGAAGTCCACAAGTGCCCCCAGTTCCATGGAATGCATCAACTCTTGGATAAGGGGCCAGGGAGGAGACACTGAATCCCATCTTCAGTGCTAAAAGTATTAAGTAGCTGCTCAGAATTGGTAGATATCTGCCACATTTTCCCATGGTCAGGGTGAAGGGCCAGCTGCCCACAGGAATATGGCCCATGACAGCAGCATTGCCCCCCATGTCCATATATACGCTGCAACATGCCCCCCATGCAGAGGAGGTAGGGGTCAGACAACATCTTTTGATGCCACACCATGTTACTAGTATGTGAAAATGCCTCATTTGTATGCCTTACCGCTCACTGTACTCTGCTGGCTCCAACTCTTCATCTGTATTTCTAAAACAGATATTACCGCTTTTAGCTGCAGGCACCAAAGCGTTTAAAGCTCTGGCTATGTCGCCAGTACTGGCTGAAGCACAGAGCACAGGCCCTATTTTCCAACATCGCAAAGCACATAACACCAGTAGCCTGACATCTATCCTGTGCATATGCAGGCAGTAACAGCAGTCACACCTGACAGTTGTCTTGGTGGTTGTTTGCCCACTGTCCCAGCAGGGTCACTCCAGACATGCAGGCCGTAGGTTTGTGGATCTCAGGCTGTTGTAGTCCACTGCCATGGCAGTTGCACTATGCAGCCCCCAAATAGGTGTCTTTGGCAGGTGCCTAGATATTCCGTTATCACCACCTATTTGCCCCATTATTCTTTATGGGGGTCATTCCCAACCATGAATAACGGGGATGTATGTCCAGCCTGGATGTACATCCTCGATATTCATCCAAAGGTGCCTGCCAGAAAAAGGCTCCCTGTATGTACATTGGAGTTGTACGGGGAGCCTTAAACAGGGGTGAGGGGAGGGCAGAATGAGGGCTTGTCATTTCCCCAGACATACAGCGCCTATTCTGAGGTCAGCTCTGTTCGTCTGAAGTCAGCCAGGTGGACGGGGGACTTATTCCACCTCAGAGGTGGATTAAGTCCCCCTGGATGTCAGGGGATGGTGGCACAGTGCCAGGTCAGTGGGGTGAGGGGGTGGAGGTAATTCCCAATCCTGCCTTTGGAAGGCCGCATCAGGGGTTGGGTTGCGGGGAAAGAACATTTTTGCGGCAGCTGGGGATCGAGGCTCCTTAATGGAACTGCAGTGACATAGCAACATGATGCCATGGCACTGCAGCTCCATTAAGATGCCTGACTGAGTTAGCCGGGTAAGTGGCTGGACGTCCGGGGTGCCCGAATAGGGGCATGTTCCAGACACCCAGCCACTGTGCTGCGTCTAGCCCCCATGAGAGCAGAATCGGCTAGGTCTCCCTGCTGTCCGGATGTCTGTACGTCCGGACTGTCCGGAGATGTACAAAATAGAATGTGCCTGAATATGTTTACCCTGCTTCTGCCCTTCATATTTCCTAATACTTGCATCCGAGCCACGTGTTCAGACTGCAACAACAAGGCAGGTGGAGGAGTAGCCTAATGGCTAGAGCACTGGCTTGGGAATCAAGAGACCAGGATTCAGTTTCCACCAACACACCTTGGGCAAGTCACCTAACTCCATTGCTTCAGAAAAAATACAAATGATCAATTCCCCTGTTTAATGTACATTAGCAAGTTACAAAGTAAATCACTGACTGAAATGATAAAGCAGTATAAAATACCTGATAAGTAAATACCACCTGGTCAGAGGCAAGTGGCAGTTATGCCACACTAATGGCATCAGTGTTTTTTCAGTGCCACATCCTTACCCTCTCCCTGCCTTAACCTTACCTAATCATGCACTCCTCAGGTGGCACGGCAGCTTTAACACAGTCACCTTTTGCAAGTGCACTCTTGCCTAACGCACAGCCAACACACACTTTTGCCTGGCGCTAATCCCAGTGGTCCTGGCTACCTCGCTTTAGTAAACATGCCCCAATGTCTTCGAACATTTTCACACCACTATTCTCAAGTTAGGATGCATCTCCTCATTAGGTTCAGAGAGCAGATTATTTACTTACATCCTAAAAATCACAAGATGAATTTCTGAAAACAATAAACCCTGAAAGAGGAACCTTCAACCACTTCCCATTTGAGATACCACTCTGCTGATTCACATCTGTACAAAATCATACTTTTTTTCCAGCTGCAACTGCCTAAGAACCAATCTTATATTTAATTGGCAATTGAAATGCTGTTGAGAACTTGATTATGATTTTCTATGTTAAAATCAAATTGGACAGCTGAATTTATATGAATTAACTTTAGGCAAAACGGATACTTGTTTTCGGAGCAGAATGCTGAATCCCAGGGCTAGATTTACATTTCACACAGCTCTAGATATCCCCCACCAGTGTTCCTGCCAAACTGGATGGGATTCCTCTTCCCATGCTGCTGCCATCGGTGGGGGTGGTGCTGCCATATTGTGTTTTCAGGGACGAGGGGCAAGCGGTACCAGAAAAAGCAATATCGAGGCATCTCCTTCTCCCCCACTGGCAGCATCACAAACACAGGACTCCCGAGTAGCTTCATGGGAATGTTGGATGTGATGTCACAGTGTCCAGCCTCTCAAAGTACTCTGAATTCCCATTTCATATTCGTTTCAATTTGTTTATAATGTGCAAAATAAACTTGCCAATCCTCTCTTAACTCATGACACTTTGCATGGCACCAGGTGGCCCACGGACACCTGCCCAATGAACCCATGGAAAAATCTGACCTTGCTTACTTTCATTGAGATCTTGCATGTTGCAATTATTGTCTTTTATTATAAAATCAAGGTCAGCAATTGAAGAAATTAAGAAGGCAACTTTTAAAGTGCCCATGAGGTAAAGTCTGCAGGTGCTTCTCTTTCCTAGACCTAACATCCAGTTTCAAAGGGAAAAATCTGGAAAAGATTTGTAAAAATATGTTCGCCGATTTGCACCTGCTATTTTTCAGATACTTTTTTCCATGCAGTCCGAACATATGCATGTGCGTACATTTCTGCCTCAATTCCACCCCCAGGATTGCCTCCCTGATGTGCATCTACACTTGTGCATGTATTGGCTACAACAATATATAGAAGCCTACATGCAAGAAACATTAGCCTACTACAAGGTGGGCCACTCCTCACTCTCAACTGCAAGCTGAACAGACGGCATTACATAACTAAACAATATCAAAGATTTTACTTCTCCCTCCCCAGCCAAAGAACCCCAGAACATTAATAAATGTAGCTAAATTTGAACTAGAGACCCTATCCCACTAATCATACCACAAAAATGTTCAAATCTGGCACTCCTGAAAGAGCTCCCGAAAGGGCAACCCCCTTTGGTACACTCCCTCAGGAGCATCTTGTCTCTGGTTAGGAGTTAGGTATTTAGTCTGCCACCAATGATGTCACAGTGCATGACTCACACCAGGGATTATCCAGGTGACATTCTGGCTTATCTGAATTGCAAATGGTGGCTTGGTGAACATCTTACCCCTCTAGACCTCTCTCTCTCTGATGGGAGCCTCTCTAAAGCACGGAGGAGAACAGTGAGAACTAATTATAGTTTTATTGAAAAGCTGCAATGTGATTTAGTCTAGGAACAGTTTCAGTGCATGCCAGCCAAGCGGAAGTCATCTGTGGAAGAGTTTCTGTCAGGTACATATTTGGTCAGTGATGGCACATAAAATGCAATTAAGGGCATGTTTACTAAAGGATAAGATGGATTAATGAAAGTTAAAGTGTGTCAGTGGTACTATGGCCCATTTGTTTCTGTAGGCCACGATAGCACTGAATACATTTTAACTTTCGTTAACACACATTAACCTTTATTAAAAATACCCCTTAGAGTTTCTAGATGTTTTTTGACATGTCAAAATAACTGACATTTTCAAAGACAAAAAAAAGGTCAAAAACTAGTTTCTGCAGAAATGGACTAAATAGCTCAGACTTGGTTGAGATTTTCAAACACAGGAGAAGAAGGTATCCGCAAGGGCAAACCAAACGAAAAAGCGGTTTCCGCTTTTTCGTTTGGTTGAGATTTTCGCCAAGAGAACATCGGTTAAAAATGTATCAAATTTAAGAGAAGCTATCATAAATATCCCAGAGTTGAAGAATCCAATTTTCTGTCTCTAAGCTAATTAATATTGTTTTCAGTATTGGCTAGGGATTTCCAAAAGAGCTTAGGTAACTATATAGACTGTGGTATAGGAGTGAGGGAAGTGGGCTCCATCATTGCCAATGCTTGAAGAACTTTTCAAGTACAAGACCCAGGGGTTATAGGTACTAGTAGAGGTCCTTCCAAAAGGAGACTAGAATAACCAGTAACTCCTTATTGATGAAAATTTTCATTACATCATGGTGACATTTGTCAAATGTGTTTGCATTTTTACTTTTCTTTTATTTAAAAGACAGATTCTAAAAATATCTTCAAATTTCTTGAAAGTGAAACTGCTCATATTGATTCCAGAACAACCAGTCTTATTCTCACTATTCTAAAGCCAAGGACTCTGAACGGTTTAACAGAATAATTGAATAATTTATGTTTCACATTCTAAAGCAATGTTTCAGGAAATAATCCTTGACGTGTTCAAGAGTTGTGTTTCTCTTGACTTATTCATGACGATAAATGACCGCAACATTTTATATTTGTTTGAAATTACAAATACGGTGTCTTCGGTTTGTGTTCAGTTAGCTGAATGTTCTCAGTATTTTTTAGATGTTCTGATTCCTATTAGTGAAATCATGAGAATCCAGACTTTTCTCATTTATTTAAATATACCCAGAGGATTGGCTTTAGAGCTCAGCAGCGTGTTCATCTATTCCATGTTTCTTCCTGTCTTCACTGTTTGGAAGTTACAAAACTTTAACAGCAGATTCCACTATTGTTCCTCTAACAAATGTTTGTGTGTAAGCAAAATGGATTTTTCCCACACATTCCCTCCGCTTTTGTGCTGAAAAGCAGTCTTGCTCTTTTTCTCTCCCTGTTTGATATGATTGTAAAATCTGCTTCCTTTCCACGCTTTCGTGATGCTTCTTCTGACTGTTTTCCAAAAACATCTAAAATTCCTCTCCTTTCCAGGCCTGATTGTATTTTTTGGGGTTTGGGATTCTGGTCATGGTGTTCGTTGTCTTTATTTCAGCAACAGTCCTGATCCATTTTTTAATTTAACATTCTTATATACCCTCGATTAAACTGAGGATGCATGTTACCATTTACATCCCTTCAGTAAGGCCAACCATTTAAAATAATCATCTTAAAGGCCCGTGCATTTCTATGAGAATAGTAGTTCCAGCTTCTGCATGATAAAAACTTTGATACATTGAAAAATAGCAGTTAGGGAATTGCTCCTTCCAAATTGCCTCTTCTGTAGTCTCTTGGTCACAGACACACACAGAGTCGACGCACACACACACATACACACACAGGAACTGGAAATAATTCCATGAGGCATCTTTTGAATGCTTTTATTTATTTAACAGGTTTTCTATACCACCTTTTCCTACAATCAAAGCGGTTTACATGGCACTACAAAGGCGTACATAGGCAACAGGGGAGGGATGCATGCAGGAATCTTCAGTAAGGATAGTTTACATTTTATCTATATACAATATGTACAGCAGGTAGTACTTAAGTTTGAGATGGTTGGGGGTGGGGGTGCCTTAGGTGATTGTCTCTAGTCTTTCCCTGTAGAATAGTGTCTTTAGTTGCTTCCGAAAGTCCTCTTAGTTCATTTGGTAGACTGTTCCAAAGGGTTGGTGCTGCTAGGGAGAATGCCCTTGCAGATGTAGCTTGGATGGTCTTGGGGAATGAAGAGGGTGTTTGTAATGTAGCGATTGCATTGCATCTCCTAGGTCTTGTGCTGGTGGTGTTCATGATAAGGTTCTGGAGGCTGTAGGGTGATAAGAACATAAGAACATAAGATATGCCATACTGGGTCAGACCAAGGTCCATCAAGCCCAGTATTCTGTTTCCAACAGTGGCCAATCTAGGTCATATGTACCTAGCAGTTTCCCCAAGAGACACAAGTTCCACAATGCTTTACTGGGTCAAGCATTGATATCTTCGGTCACTTCTTAATAATGGTTTACGGACCTTTCCTCCAGGAACTTGTCCAAACCTTTTTTAAACCCAGCTACACTAACAGCCTTTACTACATCCTCCGATAACAAATTCCAGAGTTTGATTACACGTTGAGTGAAAAAATATTTTCTTTTATTAGTCTTAAATAGTTTACCCTGTAGCTTCATTGCATGTCCCCTAGTCTTTCTATATTCTGATAAGGTAAACAATCGATCTACGTTTACCCGTTCCACTCCGTTCATTAATTTATAGACTTCTATCATATCTCCCCTCAGCCGTCTCTTTTCCAGGTTAAAGAGCCCTAACCTTTTTAGCCTTTCTTCATAGGAGTATCCTTCTATCCCCTTTACCATTTTGGTGGCTCTTCTCTGTACCTTTTCTAAAATCGCGATATCCTTTTTAAGATACGGCGACCAGAATTGCACACAATATTCAAGGTGCGGTCTCACCATGGAACGATATAGAGGCATTATAATATCTTTTGTTTTATTTTCCATTCCTTTCCTTATCATACCTAGCATTCTATTTGCTCTCTTGGCCGCCGCTGCACACTGGGCCGAGGGTTTTAACATGGTATCCACAATGACGCCTAAATCTTTTTCCTGGGTGGTGGTTCCTAATGTGGAACCTTGAATCGTGTAACCATAGTTTGGGTTGTTCTTCCCTAGGTGCATAACCTTGCACTTGTTCACATTAAATTTCATCTGCCATTTTGATGCCCAGTCTTCCAATTTATCAAGATCCTCTTGCAATTTTTCACAATCCTCTAGGGTTTTAACAACTTTAAATAGTTTTGTGTCATCTGCAAATTTGATAACCTCACTCGTTATTCCACTTTCCAGGTCATTTATGAATATGTCAAAAAGCAGCGGACCCAGCACAGATCCCTGGGGTACACCACTATTCACCTTTCTCCATTGGGAAAAGTGGCCATTTAGCCCTACCCTCTGCTTTCTATCTTTTAACCAGTTCCTGATCCACAATAGTACACTGCCTCCTATCCCATGACTCTTTAGTTTTGCCAAAAGTCTCTGATGAGGGACCTTGTCAAAGGCTTTCTGAAAGTCCAGATACACAATATCAACCGACTCACCTTTGTCCACCTGTTTATTCACTCCTTCAAAAAAACATAACAGATTAGTAAGACAAGATCTTCCTTGTCTAAAGCCATGTTGGCTGTCTCCCATTAGGTTGTGACTATCTACATGCTGAGTAATTTTATTCTTTATGATGGTTTCTACCATATTTCCCGGTACTGACGTTAGGCTCTCCGGTCTGTAGTTTCCCGGATCACCCCTGGAACCCTTTTTAAAAATTGGTGTTACATTGGCGATCCTCCAATCTTCAGGTATTAGAGATGATTTTAATGATAGTTCACAGATTACTGATAGCAGTTCTGCAATCTCATATTTCAGTTCTTTCAACACCCTTGGATGTATACCATCCGGCCCAGGTGATTTGCTACTCTTCAGTTTATCTAATAGTTGTAAGACGTCTTCCCGATGTATCGATATTTCCTTCAATTCTTCCGCACCTTTAAATACCACTTCAGTCATGGGTAACATCCCTACATCTTCCTCAGTAAAGACTGAAGCAAAGAATTCATTCAGTCTCTCCGCTATCGCCTTGTCGCCTCTTAGTGCTCCTTTAACCCCTTTATCATCTAATGGACCAACTGACTCTCTCAAAGTTATGCTTTATTTTGGATATGTTTAGTATGGTTTGTAGCTGATGTGAGATGTGGTTAGCAGCTAGTGGAGTTGGTCAAGAAAGGGGTTGACAAGGTCATACCTAGTGGAGCCCAGAATTATGCGAGCAGCAGTGTTTTGCTCCATCTGCAGGGATCAGATGGTTTGCTTGGGAAGGCCAAGGTAGATAGAGTTGCAGTAGTCCAGTATGGGTGTTATGATGGCCTGGCAGACTGTCCAGAAGTGATCATGGCTGAGGAGAGATTTGAGTGTTATTATTATAGCCATTTTGTACTAAGCGTTTCCGGTGGTCCGGTGATGTGTGGTTGGAAATTAAGGTTGCAGTCCAAGGTGACTCCAAGGTAGTGTACCTCTTTCCTTATGGGTATAGAGTAATTAGGAAGGTTGATTGTTTGGGGAGGGGGGTACAGGTAGTGTTGTGTTTGATGAGGGCTTCTGTCTTATTGCCGTTGATGCACAGGTTGTTTTTTGATAGCCAGCCTGTCATTTCATGCAGGTAGGTAACTACTGTGGCATAGGCTTGCTTTTCCAAGTTGTTGGGAGTGTAAATCATAATGCAGCATACATGGCGTATAGGATATTATATTTCTTGATGACATCATAGATGGGTGCAAGTAGAGGTTGAAGAGCAGCGCTGACAGCAATGAACCTTGTGGTATTCCTTGTGTGGATGGGAAGGTGGATCAAGTGACAGTGCCAGCTCTGACTTGTTGCTGCCTATCAGAGAGGTACGAGTTAAACCACTTGAGGGTCGTGTTCTTTAGGCCGATGTCACCGAGTCTTCGCAGGAGGATGTTATGAGATACGGTATCAAAGGCTTCGGAAATATCTATAAAGATGAGAAGAAAGCTCATCTTCAGGCTCTCTATCCCTCTTATTAGGTTGTTAAGGAGTACTCTTAACAAAGATTCCACACTGTGATTGCAGCGGTACCCATACTGATGAGAATCCAGTGGGGCGTGAGAGTCTACGTGTCTTGGAGCTGGTGGTAGGCTGTTTACTTAAGTATCTTTGTGAAGAATGGAAGACTTGAGATTGGACGATATGCTGAAGGGTTGTATTTGGTGTGGGTAGCAGTCTTGGGGACTGGGTGGATGGTTGCTTGTTGAAGCGATAGGGGGCACATAACCCTGCAGTAGTGAGGAGCAGACTATTTTGTGGATCTATTTGGAGAGCATGTCTTTTGTGACTTTTATCCATGGGACCAAGCAGGGGTGAGGTGCTAGTATTTAATCTGGCTATTGTGTGTGAGATCTGATCAATGGTGGGTATGCTGAACTCTCCCCATGTGTGCTCTGGTGTGTGCTTTCAGTGGATGGGGTAGAGACAGGAATGGTATGGTCCTGCAGTGAGTTGTGTCTTGTGATCAGGAAGTTTGCATAGGCTTGAGGGTTGATGGTTTCGATTCCATGGGGGTAGGCTCTTTAGTGAGAGTTCGTACTATTTTGAAGAGTTCCCTGGGCTTTTTGGCTGATTGTAGTATTAGGTTTGTGTGGTATGCACGTTTGCAATAGTTGGTTAGGTTATTGTAGTCCTGTTGCTTGGTTTGGTATAGTTGCTGTATGGTGTGAGCTTTCTTTCTTCTCCAACTCCTCTCTAATTTGCGGAGGTGCCTCTTTGCTACTCTGATTTCTTCAGAGTACCATGGTGCAGATCTTCTAGACTTAGTAGTGTCCTTTGCTTCTTCTTTCTGGTGCTTAGGCGACTGTGGCGATTGTACTATTCCAGTGCTCTATAGCATTATCCAGGTTGGTGTGATCCAGATCTAGGGCTGACTCAATTCATTGAAGGAGTTGGTCTTTGTTAAGCTTTTAAACCTTCGCCCCAGTGGAGGTAGGAGTCATGCGAGATCAAAGGAGCATGGAGCATGCTTATTCTTATGCTGTAATGGTCGGACCAGGGAACTGGGTTATTGTGGGGGGTATTACTCTGTTGGCTTCCATTATTGTTTCAGGGACAAAGATCTGATCTGGATTGGATCCCAGGTGGTGAGTTGGTTCAGTGAGGAGCTGGGTATATTTTAGAGCTTCTATGTCTTTCAGCAGGGTGTCTGCATCTTTGTGAGATGACGATTCGAGGTTGAAGTCCCCGAGGACAAGCAGAGACTTGTGGGGTGATGGGGCAGCGCACACTGATTCCAGGATTGTGGATAGTTCATCTGTGGTGCTGTTGAGTGCTCTATAGGTGAGGCAGATAGCCAATACTTGTTCTCAATGAGTGTTGTGTTGCAGTGCTTTGTACTCTTTGTTGCTAGGGTTTTAAATCTGAGATGAGTGTTAGCAAGTATGAGCACACCCCACCTCTCCTATTTATATGAGGGCAATTAAATGCAGCATGGGCGGGGGGGGGGGGTAGTTGATTCAGAATGACTTGATCTGAGTTAGTTAGCCATGATTCAGTGATGCAGCAGATATCGGCTTGGTGATATTGGAAGTAGTCGGTGAGGGGGTTCGCTTTATTTCTGACAGACCTTGCGTTGATGAGTTCTATGTTGATTGTGCTGAGGTTGGGGTGATGTTTGCATGCATGTGGGTCAAGTATGATTTGAGTAAGTGTGGGGTTCCGCTTGTGTGGACATCTAGGTGTGAAGTACCATGTTTATTGGAGACATGGAGCTGTTATTGTGCGTGGTAGCAAAGAAGTTGTAAGTGAGGTGGTGGCTCTTGCGTAGCATAAGAGGAGACCTAATATTGTTAAGTAGGTGGGTGAGCAGTAGAGGATCCTCATGGTGCTGTGATTAAGTTGGTTGTCCTGGCTGACTGATGGGATGGGACAGGATACTATTCACTGCTGGGTAGCTTGCCTCTTGGGGCTTGGAGCCTTCGTGCAGCTGTTTGCTGTTGGTGGGACCTCAGGGGAGGGTCTGTTGGAGTTCAGGCTAGGTTCTGGAACGAAGTCTGTGCAGTTGGAGGAGGGAGTCTCCTCCTCCTATCCCCATCTAAGGGCCATACCAAAGGACCCTCTGGCGAGACCCTCAGGTATGGGGCCCACCAGGCACGAGTGTGCCTAGGCGCACCGGTCTTTTTAAAGTGTCCTCACTCTTGTGGAGGTGGCCCTGATTTGGTGCTGGTGGCGGTGAGCGGGAGGAAGCTGCATTCCCGCTCCTTGTTGCTTCTGCCTATTGGAGCTCGCTGCGGTGGTGAAAAGCTGGGCTTTTTAAAGTATCCTCAGTCTTGTGGAGGTGGCCCTGATTGGTGCTGGCGGTGGGGAGTAGGAGGAAGTTGTGTTCCTTCTCCCTGTTGCGTCTGTCGATCAGGGCTGAATGCTTTTCCCCACTCCATTTGCTCAATTGTTTCCACAAACCTATCCCTGATGGGTTTAATGATTCAGATGTGTATTTCATTTTCTGTGTTGCAAATTCTACTGCAAAGCCCAGTGACTGAGCCATATATCTTTCTGAATGGTTGTTATGTATACTACGAATTAATAGCTGTTGCCATGGAAACAGTAGTCATGGGATCTTGTGATTAAATGTAAAATCCATCCTTTGAAATCTTTTCACAGTGATATCTAATGGTTTGATATATTACCATATCTGATTTAATTTTATTATTTCCAAAACAGAATGTTTGGATATCGTTCCATGCATACTGCTCCTCCCCACTCTCCTCCAGGCCTCCAGGTCAAAGATACACACAGATACACAAACACAGACAGACTGACAGCTGACACACACACACACCTGCAGAGGAATTGGAAGAATTCCAAGAATATCAATCCATTCAGCTTGAAGAAAGGTACCTGACATTTATGGGATACCATTTTGAATTGATGATATTTCCTGGCAGTTAATGAAGATGAACAACATTTTTTGCCCATTAGATATGATTTCTTTGACATCAATGAAGGCAATGAGAGAGTTGATTTTGTAATTTCTATGCGATTTAGTACAAACTCTTTAAAACCTGGCCAAATCCTGGCTGTATTGAAGCGAGCTTCAGTACAGCCTGTTAAAAATCCTGCAGGGGGACTTAAATGATGTATGTAATTACAGGACGATCTCTAGTCTGCCTTGTCTTGGGAAACTTATAGAACAAGCAGTCTCTGCAGCTAGAGTACCTTTTAGAAATTCATCATGTTTTTGATAACTGGCAGCATGGCTTCCACTGAGGGCACAGTTGCAAAACTTTGCTTGTGTCCCTGGTGGATGTAATTCTCTCAAGTTTGCAAGGAGGAGGGAGGAGTGGCCTAGTGGTTGGGGCAAGTTGCCTGAGGGCTGGAGCTCAAATCCCATTGGAGGACAGCAACCTTGGGCTGGAGGGACTGGGGTTTCTAGTCCCACAGGTGCTCCTTGTGGCCTTAGGCAAGCCACTTAACCCTCCATTGCCTCAGGTATAAAATGTAGATTGTGAGCCCTTTGGGGTCAAGGGAAATATAATGCCATACTTGAATGTACACCACTTTGACCCAGTGAAAAGCGGTATATAAGCATTGCTAAATAAAGATGGAAAACAAACCTATTACTTTTTGTGGACATGTCTGCAGCTTTTGAAACCATAATGCCAACAATATAGCTACAGCACTTAGCCAGTCTAGGACTAGATGGGGCAGTATTATGTGGTTCACACCATTATTATCTGGACGTGAGAAGCAAGTCTATAGTGGAAATACGATGCTGGCATAGTACAATGTGCAGCTCTGCAAAGCTCTGCACTCTCAGAAGCTTTGTTTAACATTTACTAGTCCTCTTTTGTACTTTACCGTGAAACTTATGACTTGAGTTTTGTATCATTGCAGGCTATATACTCATATTTGAACACTTTAGTATTTCAGGCGGTTTTCTTTTCTAGAATTAGTTGCTCATTTTCAGAAAATCCTGCAGTGGATGGAGAGTAATGGTGTAACTATCAACCTTAAGAAACCTGAGGCTATGGTTGTATGTTGTAACAGAACGACTTCCTTCCTGAATACTGTTGCTCTGGGAGAAATAAGAGGACATGTTTACTAAAGTGCCAGGAGTAGCGTGGGGCAAATGCGTGCTTAGCATGCATGTCTACCCTGATGGGTCCTAGGGGCCGTGGTAGATGCAGGGAGTGTGACTGCGGTAGGTCTGTATCTCCACAATATGCGTGTCACTCCTGCTGTAGTTGTGAAGGCATGGCCCTAGCACATGCACCCAGTGAACATGCTCTCAATGTGCACCCTGCAATTGTAAGCTACTAATGTGTTAGTAGGGTAGTAGTGGGTTACAGAAGCACTGCAGGCACTAAGAAATGTGTTCCAACCCCCACCTACAGAACAGTAGTAACTGGCCAGTGCAGAAGAGAGAGAGGTGACCAGGAATTGGCATAACTGGCTGCACAGCATAATAGCGCTAAGTACAAGAGGGCGGGGCATGCAAATCAGGAAAGCAAACACATGGAGCGAGTCTATGCTGTGCCTCTAACTGTGGGAGATAGGGTACAAACGTGGCATCTGAAGATACAGGGGGCCTTGTATGGGATCAGGCAGGATATCCACAGTATCTCTCATGTGGGACAGATATATGAACCCCCCTCACTCTGAAGTGTCCAGGGTGCCTGTTCACTTAGGCTGCAGGGAACACAGCATAAGGCCTCTGGTGCATGGGGAGGGAATCCTCCTCCTCCTCCTCCTCCTCAATTGCTTCTCTCATATGACTTTGACAGCACCATAGACATTGTGAAGCATTCTACCTCATAGGGTCAAGAAGCATCTCCCTGGCCTACTGTATAGAACAACCACCCCTGTGGGAGGTGCAAGGCAGGGCACCCGTGCTGCACTACCCCACTAGGTAGAGCTCTGAGGGGGCACCACAACGCAACCCACACAATCCGTTATTAGAAAAAGTACAGAGAAGAGCCACCAAATTGGTGAAGGAGATGGAAGACTACTCCTATGAAGAGAGGCTAAGAAGGTTAGGGCTCTTTAGCCTGGAGAAGAGACGGCTGAGGGGAGATATGATAGAGGTCTATAAATTAATGAATGGAGTGGAACGGATAAACGTGGATCAATGGTTTACGCTATCAGAGTATAGAAAGACTAGGGGACATGTAATGAAGCTACAGGGTAAACTATTTAAGACAAATAAGAGAAAATATTTTTTCACTCAACGTGTAATCAAACTCTGGAATCTGTTACCGGAGGATGTAGTAAGGGCTGTTAGTATAGCTGGGTTTAAAAAAGGTTTGGGCAAGTTCCTGGAGGAAAGGTCCATAAACCACTATTAAAAAGGGACCCAGGATATCAATGCTTGACCCAGTACAAGCATTGTGGAACCTGTGTCTTTTGGGGATATTGCTAGGTACGTATGACCTAGATTGGCCACTGTTGGAAACAGGATACTGGGCTTGATGGACCTTGGTCTGACCCAGTATGGCATGTCTTATGTTCTTATGTTCTTATCCCATAGAAAAACCCAAGCAGTCCCCAGGCTGAGTACCCCAGTTATCAGGGAACTAAAGGCCCACAGAACCTTGGAAGCCCACAAGAGCTCTCCAGATTCATGGAATGCCTCATCCTCGAGTCAGGGAGGTGACACTGACCAGTGAGCTCCAACAAAGCAAGATCATGTTCAGTGCTAGAAATGTTAAGTAGCTACTTAGGGCCAGTAGCCCTCAGCCATATCCTCCCTTGGTCAGGGTGAGGGGCTATCTGCCTAGAGGAACATGGCCCAAGGCAGCTGCATGGCCCACCAGCTGCATGTATGCAGAACACAAGCCCTATGCCCTAATACCTGCACAGCACACAACTCCAGCCACCCTCTGACAACTATCCAGTATATGCAGACATGGACAGCAGTCGATCAAGGCAGCTGTTGACATTTCTGTGGTTGTTTGCCCACTGTCCCAACGGGGTCACTCCTGACCTGCAAGTCCTGTTTTTGTTGTTGTCAGGCTGTTATGGCCCACTTCCATGGCAGCTGCACAATGCAGCCCCTCCAAACTGGGTCCCAGGCAGAAGCCTAGGTATTCTGCTGACCTCACCTAGTTGTCCTAATTTTTCCTATGTGCCCTGCTTCTGCCCTTCTTATTGCTTAATACTCGTGTATGAACTGTGCGTTCAGAACGCACTAGCAAGGCAGGTGCAACACTCACCTGGTCAGAGGCAGGTGGTAGTTGTACCCATGCTAGCGGTATCTTTGTGTCGCTTGTGCGTGACTGTCAACTTAGAATAATTCTAAAATCTGGAAATTTTCAGATAATGGTCCAAACATTAGCTTTGCAACATCTTCACTACTTATCAAAACAGCTGCAGTTCATGTAGAATTCCACTACTCCAGTACTTGTCTATTATTGTCAATCTGCACTGTCTACCTATTAAATTCTGTCTAAAATTCAAATATTTATATGTCACTTTCCTCAATAATCAGTAATGAATTAACTGTGCTGTTGATGTTATGTGTTCCAATGTGGAACTTGATGGCACTTAAAAAGAGAGCACAAGTCAATGCTGACTCCCGGTGACTCAACAGCCCCTGGGTTTTCTTGGGGATGTATGACCAGAAGCAGATTGACTATAGCTGTATTTTCAATTGCTCTCTCCTAGAAATTTTTTCATTCAGAAGATCTCTAAAGGGAAAGAAGGGACTATAGTATTTGCTATGGAAGGGCAGACTAGATAGGCCATATGGTCTTTTTCTGCTGGCATGTTTCAATAATAGGTCCCTAGTTTTGGAACAAATTTCCTGATACCCATCTGACTTTTTTTGAGACATTTGTATAACCAATTCTGACCTTAAAGACATTGTGATCTGCAAATATGTTTAAAAATGTGTTGTATTGTTTTGTCTAAATTTATTTACAAATATTTCATTGTAATATTATTTAAAGGTGTTGATAGACTATCAATAAGTGTTTTAGAAGAAATAAATAAACCATCTCTCCATGGCTTCCTCACTTGTTAAAACGGCTGTTAAATGATTTTGATACTAATCCTTCAGAAGGATCCAGCCCTTAAATGTCTTCCAGTATCATGGTATCTTGCCATGCTTTTTCTTCATTGCTTGAAAAGCTCTCCTAAATTAAACACAAAATTAACATATTGGAGTCTTTTTTGTGAGCCAGGGTTAGACATCAAACTCTCTCCATAGAGATTAATAGGAAACATTGGCAAGATGACCATCTTTGAGGGATATTTTGTGGGAACTGTTTAATACAGTTGACTTCAGCTACACTGTTGCTTAGTGATGCAAAACAGTACATTTGGAAATTAATTTATTGTTGATTTTGATTTGTCTCAAATGGAAGATGTGTTATTGTGAAGGGGTAGTCTAATGATTGGAGCAGTGGGTTAGGAGTCAAGCTTCAAATCCAACTTCTTGTACTGATGTTTTTTCTAAACTTGGGTAAGCCTCTTTACTCACCATTGTCTCAGTTGACACTTAGATGGTAAATCCTTTAGGGAAGTTTGAGAATTTCCTTCTAAATATTATTCCACACTTTGTACATTTTCTTAGAATCGGGTTATATTAGCCTCTTAGGCAGGCTGCAACTTGGCAGTAACTGGATTTGTCCCCAGAGGAGCCTGTCTGCTGTGCAGGCAAATATTTTTTTTTTTACTGTTGAAGCTCTGTGGCAGTCCAACTACTCTCTTCCTTTTGAAAACCTGTGAATCAAGAAATCCTACTGTGCTGCTGAGGGCTAGCTCCCCACATTTCTGTCTGTGTCTTTGCTCTGCTGGTGCTCACTCTAGCTGCATTAGAGGCATCCCATAGTTCTAACAGCATGTGGATGTTAACCCTGTCACTGTTTGCTGGTGCAGAGTGAGTCAAGCAGTTTCCTGTGAGTTCCACTGAAAGTCTAAATGAATCTAGTACAGGTTCTGCCAATAACTTTCTGCAGGATTTGCTTTAGTCCTACTTCAACAGCTCTGCCTCCATTTCTGGTCTTACTCCACCTAGGGAAAGAAAACTACAGAACTTGGTAAGCAGGGGTGGCCCAAGGGGGGTGCGGGGCCATGTGCGGAGACTCGGTGCGGGGCCTCATTTGCATAAATATTTGCATAATGTTACCATATACTAACTTTTAGTAAACATGCCTCTTAATGAGTGTATGAATAAAGAAACACTAAAAGATTTCTACATTACTATAATCCAGTGCCAACCGCCAGACACATTAGGAACTACTACAAACACTGCCCATTTAGAACCCATAGCAAACCCGCCGTATCCTAACAGCACTACCAGGACTCACAAAGCACCATACCCTACCTATCAAAAGGAAACATGCAAATATTAAACCAATACATTTCAGAGAATACCAATACATGACCTAGTGGGGAAAGAGAACAAGTGGCAATGTCAAATAGGAATTATATAAACAGAATATCTCAGCTCAGTTACACATGAACAGAACATAAACCATCACCAAACAAGGAATCACAATTTAGAAACAGGACGACAATAATTAAACTGGGAACCCCAAAAGCCAAACTTGGAATGTACAACACTGTAGAAATAAAACTATACATTAATTTGCTCTTGTACTAAACAAAGTGCAGACGTTAATGATGCACATTTACCAGAGCTAACATATTCCAATTAATAAATTCAAAATAAAGAGATATTTTTCTACCTTTTGTGCATTTTTTTTCAGCTGCAATTGCTCCAGCCACTTTCTTCTGGTTTCTTCATGTCTTCTGCTAACTCTCCATCGTCTGCTGTCCATTTGTCCTTTCTTCTCTCCTAGTTTTTTTTTCCATTCTCTCTCTACATCTGCTTTAACATACTAATCTTTCTCCTTTTGCTCTTTCCTCATTCCTATTTCATCCACTCAAATTTTACCCCTCCATCCTCAATCCCCACTTACTCTCCCAATACCCAGCCAATTGTAGATTTTTCATCCCTCCCACACAAAATATTTTTCCCCTCTCCATTTTACTCTCCCAGCCCCATCCCATTCTAATCCTCCCCCAACATCAGCTCCCTTCTAGTTCCAGCCTCACCCAGCATCCATTCCCTTCTAGTCCCTGCATCAGCCCATTTCCAGTCCTAGCCCCCCATCAGCCCATTTCCAGTCCTAGCAACCCCCCAACCCAATACCAGTACTAGCCCCCCCCATCAACCCACTTCCAGTCCTAACCCCCATCACCCCATTTTCAGTTTAAGCCCCACCTATAACCCATTACCAGTCCTAACCCCCCATCAGCCCATTTCCAGTCAGCCCCCCATAGCCCATTGCCAGTCCTAACCCCCCCCATCAGCCCACAGTCCATTGCCAGTCCTAACCCCATCAGCCCACCTCAAGTCCTAACCACTCCCCATCAGCCCATTTCCTGTCCTAGCCCCCCATAGCCCATTATCAGTCCTAACCCCCCCATAGCCCATTACCAGACAGCCCCCATCAGCCCAAATCCCATTACCAGTCTTAACCCCCCCCCATAGCCCATTACAAGTTCTAACCCCCGCAACAGCCCACAGCCCATTACCAGTCCTAACCCCATCAGCCCACCTCAAGTCCTAACCCCTCCCTATCAGCCCATTTCCTGTCCTAGCCCCCCCATAGCCCATTATCAGTCCTAACCCCCCATAGCCCATTACCAGACAGCCCCCATCAGCCCACAGCCCATTACCAGTCTTAACCCCTCCCCATCAGCCCATTTCCTGTCCTAGCCCCCCCATAGCCCATTATCATTACTAACCCCCCCATAGCCCATTACCAGACAGCCCCCATCAGCCCACAGCCCATTGCCAGTCTTAACCCCCCCAACAGCCCACAGCCCATTACCAGTCCTAACCCCATCAGCCCACCTCCAGTCTTAACCCCCCAGCCCATTTCCGTCCTAGCCCCCCCATAGCCCATTACCAGTCCTAACCCCCCCATTAACCCACAGCCCACCTCAAGTCAAGTCCTAAGCCCCTCCATAGCCCATTACCAGTCCTAACCCCCTCCCCTCATCGGTTCAAGGAACATTAAAAAAAAAAAAAAGCTGTCTGCTACCGCTGCCGCTGCTGCTACCGCCGCGGCAGTGGCAGAATGGAGTGTCCCGCAGGGGCCCCCTCTGCCCGGCTGAGTCCCTCCCTCCCTCTCTCTGCGACTGCTGAGCCCCTCTGTGCCGGCTTTCAGATACGCGAAGGGAGAGTGTCTCCCTCGCGTCTCTGTTAAGCCTGCAGGGGCTTAACAGAGACGCGAGGGAGACACTCTCCCTTCGTGTATCTGAAAGCCGGCACAGAGGGGCTCAGCCATCGCAGAGGGAGAGCTCAGCCGGGCAGAGGGGCCCGCGGGACACTCCATTCTGCTGCTGCTGCAGGTGCAGCGGCAGCGGTAGCAGCCAGCTTTTTTTTTTTTTACTTAATTTTGAAAAAAAGCAGAATGTTCTTTGCGCGGGGCCCCCTGAAACGCGGGGCTCTGTGCAAAAAACATTCTTGCTCAATGGACGGGCCGGCCCTGTTGGTAAGTTTAATACTCAGGTCTTTATAATCTCAGAGGACTGAACCCTTCTTCTAATGAGGCCCCTCACATATGTAAAAGAGATCCTTGTCTATAGGCACAAACACTTTGTTAAAAAAGGATATAAATTAAGCAAATTTGATAAACAGCAAAAGTATCTTGGACATCCGCTCTAACACACTCACAGCTCACCACATACACAGCGCACACTCCTGCAGCTCACAATCTCTATTCAAGCCCACAAACACAATGTTCCCCATATCTCTCACCCACTCCACATGCCCCGTGTGTCACATAGCCAGCTACACATACATGTAAAAAACATACCTCATACAGGCTGATATAGAAAAGCAGCGCTAGACACACACTGAACGACCTTTTACGTGCCCTGACAATGCACACCTTTCAACCCGCGATGCAGCAAAGATGGGGTATGCAACTGAAGGGTGCGGTGACTATGCACATGCAAATGAGCCACCCATTAAACTGGGCTCAAAATGGCAGCATTAAACCCGGACAGCAAGCCAAACACATGCGCACAAGAAGTCAGCTCTAGCTTGGCCTGCTCTCTGAGAAACGGGCACCGCATGGCTAATTTGCATATCATCCCCAACAGTATTTTGATGGCATCGGTGCCAATTGCAGCATCCAAAAAGCCCTGATGCCATCAAAATACTGTTGGGGGCTGATGCCCCGACAGAAAGAGAATCCCTGGTGGCCCAGCGGCCCTGATCCCCCACCTGACAGTATTTTGATGGCATCTAGTGGTGAATGTAAGGGCCACTAGACCACCAGGCTATTTAATTTTAATTTGGAATGGGGGATTCAAGGGCTGTTAGACCACCAGGTTATTTTATTTTAGTGGGGGGGGGGTTCAGGGGCTTTTCCCAATGCTGTGATTGTCCCCGATGCTGTCGGGTAGGGAGATCGGGGCTGCTGGGCCACCAGGGATTTGATTTCCATATGTTGATGGCATCGGGGGCTTTGCCCGATGCCCGATTATCTGAGGAGATGATCTAGGTATCAGGGGAAGCACCCGGTGCCATCAAAATACTGTTGGGGGCACGCTTTAGAGGTTTAAGTTCCCTCAGACTCTGCAGTAGAAATGTTGGCTCTCTGGTTGCAAAATCCTTTACATCTATCTCTGCATCAGGTGTAGCCAGGATTTGCATGCCAAACTATGTGCAGCTCATTTCCCTACAATTTAAATTAGTTTAAATATATTTAAATACTTATGCTGTTAATCAGGCACTAACTTTGCCATCGGTGTTCACGCGCACATCCATCTGTTTTCTGTATTTAAAATGTGCTTAAACGTGGCGTTATTGGTGTTTAAAGGCCACGCTAGCTTTCTGCATCAGCCTGAAAATCCTTGTAGACATATTCAAATCCTGAGGGAATCCCTGATATCTCCTGAAATTTTGCTATGGATTGAATGGAAAACCTAAAGGTTATTAGGCGTTGTGATTGCCAAGAAGCCATTTGGTGGCTTAAGTGCAAACATATGAGTCTGCACTACAGAATGTAGATCCTCCCTGTCATGATGCATGTGCACCTCCTGATACGTCATTTGGTGTGGATTAGATGCAGAACCGACACAACCTTTGTGGAATAAGTGGATTTGGAAAAATACCCATGCCTGACTCATTTTGGCTCCTCTGTCCTGCCCTGAAAATTTGATATTGATATGACAATAAATAGGAAAAATGTTAGTGGGGATAGAGATATGTTGAAACATAGACATACACAGAGTGCGGGCGTAAGCCTCCCTCCCTTTGAAAAGCAGGCAAAAATGGGATAAACCTTCAGAGGCTTGAGCATGCAAATGTTTTCCAAGTTAAGCAACGAGGGATTATAGGATTATCTCTTCCCATGTTGAGCAGAGAATGGGGTTAGAGAATTTGGAGCAATTTAACATTTCACCCTTCCCCACTGCCGCGTCCAGTGGTGGGATAGTAGGCTATAAGATATGGGGAAAGGAAGGATTATACTGGAATAGAATGATCACTATCCTATTCCAGTCATTTTGATTATATCTATTACAAAGGTCTTTTCAGCTGGTTTAGAGTTCTCAGCTTTCTACCCCCTGGATCTGAAGGTTGTAGCGTTCCACAGGGATTCATATTGGGTTCCACCCTTTTTAACCTATTCCTTTCACCATTGTTTACCCTGACCCAAAGCTGTGGAGTAACAAGTTATTCACATGCTGATGATATCAGTCGTCTTTTGCTAGACATTTGTGTACTAAATTTATGTCTCAGTGCTGTGGCAACTCAGTTGAAGGATCATAATTGCAGTTTATTCTAGATAAATCGGTTGCAATTTGGTTCTCTAGGAAGGGGAGTCTCTCTAGACCTGTTCTAGAAAGGTTTACTATGGCCAGCATGTAGAATGCCGACTAGTGGGGTAGGACATCTGGGGCAGACGTCCAATCCCTCCTAGCTGCCGGAATTCGATTCCAGGTCCAAAGCACCCGCAGGTTCAGGGCTGCTGTGTGGGGAGTGCTGGATGGGGGTGGGAAGGGGTGGTGACAGGGAGGAGAATGGGCCGTGCGGAGGCAGTCCTATGACCCCGGACATACAGGGCCAGTTCCAGTTGCGGCCCTGTATGTTCGGCAGTGCAGAAATGGCCTTGGAGGTGGCCTTGGAGGAGGATTGGGGCACGCAGGGTGGCCAAAGACACAGGACAGATGGAAGTAGGTCCCCTCCGCCCAATCCAGGCCCCAGCGTTCCCTGCTGAGGTCCGGGTGGCGGGGAGCAAAGATCAGGATGGCACCTGAACTCATGCATGGTGTCCCAGTGTCATGGTGACAGGATATGGCTGGACACCATGACACTGGGGCTCCTGCAGGAGGATAGGGAGGGCTAGCCGGGGAAGGAGATGGACATCCAGGCCCTTGGAATCGGGGCACCATTCTGTACCCGTGGGACCATCTGGCTTCCGCAGTTGTAGAATCAGGGTCTAATCCTGCCTGTCCAGATTTTGGATGTCCAGACGGGCCGGACGTGTCCCTTTCAGCATCGGGCTCCACGCATTTAACTTTGGTGATACTTTTTCCATACTAGGAATTAAACTTGATTCAGGTTTTTATTTTGACCAGCATATATCAGCTTTGATTTGATCCTCCTACTCAGCCTCAGTAAGGAGATTCTGGGCAATACGATTTACACTTGATAAGAAGGACTTGTACTTTTTAATACATTCTTTAATTATAAACCGGCTTGATTAGTAGTACTGTTACGATATGGTAACTATAGTTTGGGTTGTTCTTTCCTACATGCATAACTTTGCACTTGTCTACGTTAAATTTCATCTGCCATTCATTTGAATGTCCAGTCTTCCATTTTATCAAGGTCCTCTTGCAATTTTTCACAATTCTCCTGGGTTTTAACAACTTTGAATAATTTTGTGTCATTTATTTATTTATTTTTTTATACCGCACTCTTTAGAATCAATGCAGTTTACATGTATACTAACAGGTACTTTTTATTCCCTTGTCCCCAAAGGGCTCACAATCTAAGTGTACCTGAGGCAATGGAGGGTTAAGTCGCTTGCCCAAGGCCACAAGGATTGGCCATGGGACTAGAGACCCCAGTCCCTCTGACCTGAGGTTGCTTGTCCCCATTCGGGAATTGAACCCCCAGCCCTCCGGCCTGAGGTAACCTGTCCCAACCACTGAGCCACTCCTCCCTCTCAAATCTGCAAATTTGATTACCTCACTCATTAATCCCATTTCCAGGTCATTTATGAATACGTTAAAAATCAGCGAACCCAGCACAGACCTCTAGGGTACTCCACTATTCATATTTGTCCATTGGGAAAACTGGCCATTTAGTCCTACCCTCTGCTTTCTATCTTTTAACCAGTTCCTGATCCACAATAGTACACTGCCTCCTATCCCATGACTTTTTATTTTCACCAAGAGTCTCTCATGAGGGATTTTGTCAAAGGCTTTCTAAAAATCCAGATACACTATATCGACCGGCTCACCTTGGTCTAGCTGTTCATTCACATCTTCAAAAAATTATAACAGATTAGTAAGACAAGACCTTTCTTGGCTAAAGCCATGTTGGCTTTCTCTCATTAAACCATGATTATCTACATGTTCAGTAATTTTGTTTTTATATAATGGTTTCTATTATTTTGCCTGCTCAATGGTCTGTAGTTTCCCAGATCACCTATGTGACCCTTTTTAAAAATTGGCGCTACATTGGCCATTTGCCAATCTTCAGGTATTACAGATGATTTTAATGATAGTGCACAGATTACTAATAGTAGGTCTGCAATCTCATATGTTAGTTATTTCAACACCCTTGGATGTATACCATCTGGTCCAGGTGATTTGCTACTCTTTAGTTTATCAAATAGTTGTAATACATCTTCCCAGTTTATCGATATTTCTTTCAATTCTTCCGGTGCATCACCTTTAAATACCATTTCAATCATAGGTAACTTCCCTACATCTTCCTAAGTTAAGACTGAAGCTCTGTCTGCCTTTTGGGTCCTGCATGTGGAACGGGAAGCATTTCTGAGAATGCTACCCTGGAAGTTCAGGATTTCTTCTTCCTACTTAAAAGCCTATATTTGGCCTCCAGAACTTCCTTGTCATACTTCGCTATGTCATTGGTAACAACATGTAGCAAGACAGCAGACTCCTCCCCAGCACTATCTAAAACGTTGTCTAGGTGGCGCGTGATGTCTGCTCCCTTTGCACAAGGTAGGTATGTTACCCTGCGATTCTCATGTCCACCAGCCACCCAGCTATCTACATACCTAAATGATCGAATCACCAACTATAACGGCTGTCCTAACCTTTCCTGGAGAAACCTCCTCGGTTTGGTTGTAGATTGCATGGAGGACAGGTCCTAGTTAGAGGATCACTTCCTACCACACCAGGGTGATGCTCTCCTATCACATGACCTCTCTCCTCCATGTCATCAGGGAGGCTGCCAGGCTGGAGGTGGGTTTTCAGTACAATGTCCCTGTCTTCCTTATGTCCTCCAAGTCTGTTACTTTAGCCTCTAGAGATCAGAGTCATTCCCTGAGAGCAAAGAGCTCCTTACACCTAGTGCACATGTAGGACCCCTCACCAACTGGCAGAAAATCATATATGTGACAATCAATGCTAAAGACTGTGAAGCCTCCATCTCGCTGCTGGACTGCCCCTTTGATCTGTCACTTGCCTTTAACACCTATTTAAGACAACTTCACAGATCTTAACTGGAGACTATTTATTCTACTTGTATGCTAAGTTATACTCTGATTTGATTTAAATAAAAAAGCTCTCTAGAAACTAATTTATTTAAAAGACTATTTACTCTATTTTACTTTTTATGCTAAGATATACTCTTAACTGATTTAAATGAAAAACTCTGGTGGTACTAAGACCCGATTGACTCAGCAATAACACTGAATTCTAAAATACACAGATTTATCAGTTTTAACCAAAAAGAATTGCCATTTCTCCAAGGTTTAGAGTATATTCCAGAAGATAAATACTTATAAGTGCAGATCTGTTTCCAGCTGTAATAGTCCCTTTTGTTAGTCCTTCAAGATTCAGTGGAATTGGTGGAACAGCTTGCTTTGTCTGTGGAGAGTAGTGCTAAGGTTCCCTGGTCAGACCACTAGCTGGTCCCCTTCCAGCTGAAGTGGGGTGGGGGGTGGGGGGGTAATGGTGATAGACAGAATGTAGCCTGTTGGAGGTGGGAGACAATTGATGAATCGAGGTTGTTGGAGGTTGCCCCAAGTCAGAGAAGGGTAGGGCAGTAGGGGTTGATGGCAGATCAGGTGGAGGATTGGGTGGCGGCTAAGAAGGGAACATTAGAGGAGGTAGCATCATTGAGAAAGGTGCGGGTTCGAGAGGGAAAGTTAAAGAATAGGGCCTAGTTCTCCTGCTCACCGTTAACTTTGAAAATGAAGTTGTAATGTCTAGAGTGATGTTGGCCGAATTCAGGGAGGGGGTGGACAGAGAGTTGGAGAAGGAAAGCTAATGAATATCGGCAGTTACTCCAGGAAGTTAAGCAGAGCATGTGCTCTGCAAGGGTGGTGGCTGATGGGAACAAACCAAAGGAACTATTCTGGATAGCAAGCCAGCTGTTAGGGCAGAACCACAGGGGAAGGGTTGCGATTGAAGGAGGGCTTGGATGTGAAGCAGATTTTTTTGGGGGGGAAGGTGGAGACATTGTGGAGTTTGGATATGGTGTTGGGTGGGGGATTTGGGGAGAAAGTAAGTTGGTTGAGAGGGTTAAGTGGGAGTCTTTTTTGTGAGTAATATGGGAATTGCTGCAGTGTTTGATCCAGGGGTTGCACCTTACTTGGATGCACCAAGCCCCATACCAGGTCAGTTATTGAAAAAGAGCTTGGATGATGTCTTGGATTGGATAGTGGATCTTGTGAATGCCTCATTGTTTCAGGCCAGTATCCACAAGTTTTGAAGGAAGCATTGGTGGTTCCCATTCCCAAGAAAGGGAACGACTGTGTTGTGAAAATTTACAATCGATATCCTCCTTGATTTATTTATTGATTTATTTATTTAACAGTTTTTCTCTACCGTTTTTGTCCAAAATGGTTTACATCGAACAACATAACAATCTCAATGGATTTGGGGTTGCTGGATGTACCTAGCAAAGATTTTAGAGAAGGCAGTGTTGGTGCAGTAAAACAGCTTCTTGGAGGAGGGTGGGCTTGACTGTGGGCAGGCAGGTTTCCAAAGAGGATTGGGTACTGAGTCTCTAATGATGTTGGTTTTTTGACTTGCTATGTCAGGCGAGGGATAGTGGGAAGGTGTCGATGGTGATCACCTTGGATCTTTCTGCAACCTTCGATTTAGTGGCTTGGGATATTTTGTTGGAGAGATGCGAGGAGTTGAGGATGGGAAGGGATGTGCTGAGGTGGTTCAGTTCATTTTATATGGACAGAACTTTAGGGTTCAATGGGGTGAACCTCTGTCCTCTGTTAGACGATTGTTGTGTGGGGTACCTCTGGAGTCAGCATTGTCCTCTGTTCTTTTTAATATCTTTGAGTCCAGTGGAAGGGATTATATAGAATCATGGTTTTCAGGGGTTTCTTTATGCTGACCATATTCAGTTGGTTGTGATGTTTGACAAGGGGGAGATGAATGTATTAAAGTGAGTAAATGTTTGTCTAGAGGAGGCTGCAGATTGGTTATGGGTGAAATGGCTGTTCTTGAATGCTGAAAACGATACACCAAGTATATGCTCAAACTATAACCTCTGGAAAAAATGAAACAGAGTGTCCGGCACCAAGGTCTCAGTATAAAACTTCGCAGCAATTTGTTAGATTTTGAAAACTTATAATCAGACTTTTAGCTGCTGTTCACATCAATGACCCTTAAACAGTGCCGTATTCATTGTTTCATGATCAGTTAATGCTCAAATGAATTATTTTTTCCATACTTTTCTTCTTTTCTTATAAAAATATAGTCTTCAAAATACAAAATACAAATACATGTTTTGTATTTTGTATTTTGAAGACTATATTTTTATAAGAAAAGAAGAAAAGTATGGAAAAAATAATTCATTTGAGCATTAACTGATCATGAAACAATGAATACGGCACTAAGGGTCATTGATGTGAACAGCAGCTAAAAGTCTGATTATGAGTTTTCAAAATCTAACAAATTGCTGCGAAGTTTTATACTGAGACCTTGGTGCCGGACACTCTGTTTCATTTTTTCCAGAGGTTATAGTTTGAGCATATACTTGGTGTATCGTTTTCAGTGGAAATAGGCTCAACAGAGATTGCCCGCGTTTAGTAGTTTGTTCTTGAATGCTGGCAAGTCTGAGATTTTGTTGTGTGAGGATTTGGAGGAGGCCATTTTGCAGGAAGTACCAATGATTAGTGTAGTTTGGTTAGCTTAGAGGGAGGAAATTAGAGATTTAGGGATCAAACTGGATGCCTATGCCAAATTGTGGGTGGTGCGGCCATTGAATCTTTTTTGGATGCGGAGGCCATGCAACTTTTAATACTGGCTCTTATAATCTCAGTTCTAGACTACTGTAACATCTTGTACAAGCTGGCATATTTGCTGAGGAAGGTGGTACAGGATATTGCTGCCCACCTGCTTTTGGGGTGTGGCAAAAGGGATTCTGCATCCAAGGCATTTTGCTGGCTGCATTGGCTGCTGATACAGCATCAATGTATATTCAAATTGTTCGTATTGACGTTAAAGATAGTTCAGGGTCAGAGGCCAAGTTATTTGCAAAATCCACTATCCTGGTATCAGCCAGGCAGGGTACTATGATCGAACCAAGGGAAGCTCTTTCATATTCCAGATATGGACATCTGTGGGGATGTTTACACAGACATCTCTGGTATAGTATTTAATATGGGAATCTCTACGTGATATGCAGCAGTGGTGCAAACTCAAAACAAGTTTCTGAAATGCACACAGCATAGCACTGTCATTGTGAAAAGCACTGAGGATAATGTACTGCCAACATTTTGACACTACAGATATTTTAATGCCAAAACAAGCACTTTTTCAATGTCTATTCATGCCTGAAGCAGGTCTAAGTTTGGACATGGGTGTAGACATCCATGAGGGTTCTAAGATCGATCAGGGACATCTATGTCTGTAGCTCCACCCCAGACATGCCTCTGTCACTCCCCCTCCCTATTTAGACATCCCCACAGCATACATGTAAAAACCAGTTTCTGAAATCGCTCCAGAGATGTCTCCATGATTTTGACATCCACGTGCTCATTTGAAGACGTCCAAATCACATCTAACAATTTAAAATGACCCCCTAAGTGACTTTAACTGAATGTTTGCCTGCAAATTATAAGTTAGGGTATAGTTTAACACAGAATTTTAAAGAGACACAGATTATATCAGCTTAATCCAAAGAATTTTTTTTCCCCAAGATTTTGCGAACTTCCCAGCAGGTAAATACTTAGAAATGCAGATTTCTGGGGAGTGCTTGCCTATAATCTTGAGCTCCTGCGGAGGTGAGACTGCAGCTGGCTTGGAAATCAGCTGGCCCGTGTGGGGCAGCCACAGCGACGTCATCAACAGCCCCGATAAAAGAACTGAGAGGTGGGCCCAGACACTGGGAGTGCTTGCCTGTAATCTTGAGCTCCTGCGGAGGTGAGACTGCAGCTGGCTTGGACATCAGCCGGCCCATGTGGGGCAGCCACAGTGACGGCATCAACAGTCCCGATAAAATCTGCGCTGGGTTTTGCGGCGCAAGCTGTCGGCGCCGATTTCTGGTGTCTCCTAAGGGGCGTGTCCAAAGGGGAGGTTCAGACCCCTTGTGAGCCCCTTAAGAGTCCATTGGGAGTTGGAGTTTGTCTGTGCTTTCCCTACTACGAATGCCTGGTGGAAAGAGGAAAAGGAAACCTACAGTGACTGAGGCCACTGGTGGCCCCATGGATAAACATGTGATCTCGACGCTGGCTGCCTTAAAAACAGGTACTGCTTTTGTTGCTTCGTCTGCTAAAGGAGCCAGTCTAAGCTCTTTTGAGCGAACTCCCCCACTTCCTCCTGGTTTTTTAGAACTCTCTGATGTAATTTCTCCTTCCTTGAGTCCTTTGGAGGTTAGTGAGCTCCCTAAAGTGGTTACTTGGAAGGAGCCTGCCGTTTCTCCAGATAAAATTCAGGCATCGTCAATTTCACTGTTAGACATTTGGAAGGTGGTTAATCGAACTGAGTGCATTCTGATTAATACTGTGCATTCTGATTAATACTGTTCCTGCTTTATGTCAATTTACAAAAGATTTGATTGCTAAATTTCAAAATTTGGATTCTTAAATTTCCTTTTTAAATGTTACTGTTATGACCTTAGATAAGCAGGTTAATTCTTTTTCCGCATTTCAGACCAGTGTTGTGAAAGATAGTTTACTTATACAGCAGAAACTTGAAAATATGGAAAATTTATCACGTAGTAGAAATTTACGCATATTAAATTTTCCTTGTACAACTCTTATTTCCCCTTCAATTTTGTTAAGGAAGTACTTAAAAGATGTGCTTCTCTTGTCTAATGCGGATATCCTATCTTTTTTGAAATGTTATTTTGTTTCTTCTAGAGTTGTGGTATCCAAAGTTGATGAGGTAGTTGAAGATTTGGATGGTAGAAATTAATTTAATTTGACGGCATTTCTAGAGGACATTCAAGATTTGATTTCATCTAGGGCTACTTTGTTAGTCTCTGTCCTCAGATGATGATAAAGCAAATATTCTAAAAGCATATTTTCGTAAGAAAGATTTATTATTTTGCGGCGATAAAATTTCCATATTTCCTGATGTTTCACATACCACACAAATTCGCAGGAAATCTTTTCTGGCATTTAAGGGTAGGGCCCCTGCTTTGGGAGCTACCTTTTTTCTCAGATATCCTTGCAAATGTCTGGTTTCATTAGATTATGACAAATATGTTTTTTTGACTGTTGCTGATTTAGAGAAATGGATTCTTGATAAGGAAAAAATGTTCTGATGGCTTAATCTATTTTGTTGCTTTTGGTTTATCTTCTCCAGGGGTTAGTGGGTTGGAAATAGGCTAGATCAATTATGTTAACTGGGGATTCCTGTATCTAAGAGGTTTCCTCCAGTTTTGTTTTCTTCAGTTATTTATGTGTGTTTTTTTTCTCCCTGAAAAGTGGGCTAACGATCCTTGTTTTCTTTTTATGTGCCGACTATTATGATGGATTGTATTGTATTTCTGTATCTATTTTTTTTTTTATAATTCTGTATTATCAGTAAAATCTCATAAATAAAAATTAAAAAAAAAGAGAAAAAAAAAGAAATGCAGATTCCTTCCCAGCAGTTCTTCGAGACTGAATAAGAAGGATGTCATCAGTATAAAAATATGCTCTGATACCTGTCTCTTGAATTAGTGTGGACAGTGGGCTAAGGAACATATTAAAAAGGAGAGGTGTTAAAACTGAGCCCTATGGTGCACCACACAGCAATGACATGGAATTGGAGGATCCTATAGATACTGACAGAAAGACGAAAATCAAAGGAATACTTTATCTTGAAGGCCTAAGTTCCACAAAAAGGAAAAAAGAATGTTATGATCTAGGAGTAAAAGGCAGCAGATAGATTAAGGGGAACTAGGAGAGATGTCAGGATGGTTTCCATACTGTGTCCTGACTGGAAGGCAAACTGACACAGATACAATATGTTAGCTTTTTGCACATGATCCCATATTTGGAAGAAAATAATTTTTTCTGTGAGTTTTGAGAGGTAAGAAAGATTAGATACTAGTCAGTATTTAGCAGGGTCAGATATTTAAGTTTGATAGTTTAAGCGATGGGCAAGTAAGGGCTTTCTTTCAGGAGGTGGGTACAGTATCAGATGAAAGGCTGTGAATTGATTATGGTAAGTGCAAAAGGAAGCGGTACAGAAGACTGATCTCAAATCCAGCCAGATGGTATGGGATTGAGGGAGCTAGTTGCTTTATGAGTGGATGTGATAATCTTAGTCAGGGAGAAACTCATGGCCAGATTAAATGACAATCAGATGTGGGTTGCTATTGAAGGGGGGGGGGGGGGGTAAATCTGTCTTAATCACACTGATTGGTGGAAGAATCATTTGAGATTAAAAGAATGTGTCTTAAAGGTGGGGAAGAATTTATTACAGGAGGAAAAATTGGCATGTTTCAAAGATCTTTTTGCTAAAGTAATTAGGTAATCTCTCAGACGAGATCCCTTTCTAGGAATCCCTTTCTTATCATTTTGGGGATAAGAGTTGAGGTACAACTCAGAAAAGCTTTTTTGGATGGTTTGAAGCATTATTAAGGTAGTGTAGTATTCCTCTTTGGCTAAGATAACCTTGGTACTATAAAAGAGATGGAATTCTTTAAAGGTAGCCAGGTTCTGTCTTGACTTGGGCTTCCTTCAATGTCTTTCAGCTTTTCTTGGTAACACTTATATGGGTGTCTATATGGCCCACAAGGTGCAATAGTATTTAACGCTGCACATAGGTTATTGTCCGAGATTTCTACTTGCTGAAGTAGAAAAAGCGTTTCAAAGTCTGTTGGGAACAGAGTATCACAAGAGGGAAGCAACAAAGCCGTGGTATATGATATTTTCCTAAAGAAAAGGAGGCTTTTCCCTCCTCTGAGTGAAGAGCAGGTTTTGAATGTCTAATAGACAGATCAAAAGGCACTGCAGAATTAGTGAAGTTAAATGATGTAAAGATATATCTTGTTCTGCCAGAATCAGGTTCAGTGTAAGACCAGCTATGTGCATAAGGAAGGACACATGTTGCAGGAGACCGAGGTCAGTCAGAAAGGAAGCAAATAATTTATCTTGCGAGAGCACTGAAGTATATGTTGAAGTCACTCATTAATACTGTTAGGGAATGAGATCACAATTTCTGAGAGAGACTGATAGACTAAGTCCCATACCGTTGAATTTAGGGATGGTGGACAATAAATTAGAAGCAGGTAAAACCCAGTGTATGAATCTATTCTGACAGGTATCTTAATGAGTCAGGGGAGTGTTAGATGACAGTGATTTGTGATAAATCAAGGCTACACCACCCCCTTCTGGAAGCTCAGAGGATGGATAAAGCGCTTACCCAGTCAGTAAAGAGCAAAGAGAAAGGCTTCATCTTCCTCTTTAAATCAAGTCTTAGGAAGACAAAATGCTGAGGGCATAGGTGTGGACCAGATCATAAATAAATGAGATTTTGGATTTTAAGGATGTAGCAGTTCACAAGAGCAATCTTTAGCCTCAAAGAAGTTGGACTATGCTGAGTTGTAGCAATGGAAGAAAGTGGTAGTATGGTGATACTGTGAGGTGACTTGTGTAGCAGATCTAGATCAATAAGGATCCAGACTACAGCAGCCCCATAATACCAGAATGGTAGACTTATTAGTCTTCATCAGTATAACAGCAGTAGACTATGGTGAGGAATACAGGGATACTAAGAATAATAAAATGGCTGAAAAGTAAAAATTTCAAACCCAGGATATAGTTACTAAAGAAAATGGGAGTCACCCTTAGAGTTGCCCCAAGGAGCTCGCCCAAGGAGCATGATCAGCGTTTAAAAAAAAAATATGACAACTGCAGCTGGTCCCAAAACTCTCGGGATCCAAAATTGCTATCTCATTTTTCTATCAAATGGTATATAATACATGACCATAGCAGAAAGAAAATCACTGTTATAACATATTGAATAAGATGGCTACAATTTTCCTGAAATATGCAAAAATTAACCCGACTGTTGAATGTGGATTAAAAATTTAAAGTAAGCCTTCAAAGGGTTAACCCAATAATTTTTAAGGTAGTTTACCCAGTTTTTAAGTGTATAATGGATCAAACACCTGCATTTTTAAAGTCTAGGCTGCTGCCTTATGTGCTGTCTCCAGTGTTGAGATCTCAGCAATTGGCTTTTTGATGGCATCCTCTTTAAGGACGGCCTGGTTGGCATCAGCTATGGGGAAAACATGTGATCTATCATTTGGAATTCTTTGCCTATGAAGATGCATCCATGTACTGAGAGTTTTAAATTTTGAAGAATAGATCATCCATACTAATTTAAGAAAGTTTCTGGAAAGGGATTCTGATGACTGAGAGCGATTTAATAATTTTACTATTTGCTTTTTGATGCTGTGTTTTGTTGGACATCTTGAAGGTAATTTTGTAAACTCACATGGAGTTATCATGCGTTAGCATGCATATATTTGGGGTCTATTTTATAACATGAAGGATGCACACACTTTATAAAAAATACCTCCGTGGCATAAATGTTCAGGGAGAGAGCCTCTTTCAATTGAAAGCAAGTTCTGCTATGAGGGGACATGGGATGAGGGTGAAGGGAGATAGATTCAGGAGTGATATGCGGAAATATTTCTTTACGGAAAGAGTAGTGGATCCGTGGAATAGTCTCCCAATGGAGGTGGTAGAGATGAGGACAGTAACTGAATTCAAAAAAGCATGGGACCAACACAGAGGATCTCTAAAGGTAAAAAGTGGACTGTTGTAGTTGTTGATATGGAAGGACAGACTAAATAGGCCATGTGGTCTTTTTCTGTCATCATGTTTCTATGTTTCTATGTTAAATCTAGGCCTGGGCACAAATTCCTGCTCTAGGGCAGACATAAATGCCCACACCTAGATTTTTCAGAAATGCACGTAAGTTATAGTATTTCATAACTTACATGTGGAGATCTGTACAGACTCTACCCCTCTGCATGCTCACATTGAAATTACGCTCAGTAGGACTTACAAGCCCTAATTGTGGGTATTTTTACGCAGCTCCTTATAAAATTGGGTCCCTCGTGTGATGTTTTTATTGTGATATGCTGCTGTGAGCGCAGCCAATGATCCAGGAGCATGAAATAAATGAATAGATTCTAACAAAAGTAGGTTTTAACAGAAGTCTTCCTTCTCATTTCCTGAATTTACTACCTGCCAGTGAAAAATCATGTTGGGGTACAGAGGGTGAACTGTGTACGGACAGTCTAAACCTCATGCAGATTCTAAAACCATGTCCAGAACAGGAATGATCCAAGACTATCCTTCTGGATTCATTCATTCTAGAAACAAACTGAGACTGGATATCACATATATTTTTCCTTTATAATGAGAAGTTGTTGAAGGATCATAGAAAATGCATTTTTCTGGACTTCTGTAAGGTAACTATATAGATGGAGGCAATTTCTTGTAAAGTGCTTTGTAAATTTGATGTTGTATATCACTTTGTACTGACCAATGAAAGCATATATAAATCTAATAAAATGAAATGATGTAACTCCTCTTGGTGTACGAGATTTTCTGTGATACCTTTGTAAGTGCCTCGTAAAACAGGATGATAAATTAATTTTTTTATGATCTATTATTAATACTAGAGCTTCTCCTAAGGAGAGGGCAGGAATGCTTTGGCTTTTTGAAATTGGCATTCATGTTAATGGTGCAATGCTGGGGGCAAGCTCTTTTTTCTCTCTTTTCCTTTTCTTTGTTAGGTTTAATATGCTCCTAAATTTATGGCAGGATTCTTCTTTCATTCAAGCTATATACAATAGGAAGATAAAGATCACATTTTTCCATTTTCTGGGATGCATTTCATTTCACTAATTACGTTGTTTTCCTAATCACGCGTGCTCCATTTTCTTGTTTCAAGTTGTTCTTTAAATTATAATACGTGAGTTTCATAAACATATAAATCAGCTTATGTGGCAACCTCTGGCCACAATGGACCTATAGAAACATAAAACACCCAGATGCAACTGCATTCTGTTTCAATGCTTGTCTAGAATGACGTGAATAAAATACAAACTCCATTTAGGCTGCCCATTTTCCATTTCAACACCACAGAAACCGCCCCCGATTTCTAATTTGTCCTCTCTTCTTCACATCTCTTTTCTAGTAATGAATAATCTTGTCTTCTCTTTCAATGTAGTGCTTATAATGGATATCACTGCCTGGGTAGACCCTTGTATCGCTAAACTGGGAGAGTCATTTCTAATTGAAAATATAGTCAATGAATGACCATAATCCTTTTGCTCGCCAAGTATTTATGCATACTTTTCACCTTGAGGGAGTATTTACTGTTTTAAGATCATTAAATATTGCAAATTCCCTTAGCTCCTAAGCATTCTTACTCATATGAGTGCACTGCTTAGAAAAGACATGAAGGTCTATTACTAAACAGTGTTAGCTGCTAGTGCAGGTTTAATGTGTAAATACTGCTAACATGGGGAAAGCGCAGACATCATGGAGTTTTCCACAATATCTTCGCTTTCTGTGATCGCTTCAGGCAAAGGCAGCATTAGGGCAGAGAGTGGGGGGAGGGGGCATGCGGCGGCCTGCTGGGTGCCGCTACTGCAGGTGATTAAATCATGCAGCAGCTGCTCTGATTTGCAGGCTTCATGGATGCATCTACCTAAATGGGTGGAGCTGTTCCCCGTGATGCAAGAGTTTCCTCCGCGGCATCTGCAGGGCAAACACCAGGAACCCTCCCCTGCAGATACCGTGGGCCTTTCGCACCAACACGGAGCTTTGGCAGCTATTGCCCCATATTTGCTGCAAAAGGCTAACGCTGTTTAGTAGACAGACCCCTAGGAGATTAGGATTGAGATGTAGTCACGATGTTTATGATTTTGGTGGTATTTTAGAGAGAACTCTGCTAAAGATGGAGCCTCTTCTAAAATACTGAATAGCGAGGTGCGGGAGTGTACGTGTATGCCTGAATAAATTGACGAGTCTATAAGGTGTCACCTGCCTCTATCATTTCTGCTACTCCAGATGGACACAGCTACCCCTCTGAAAATTTACATTTCACCAACTTTGTTTTCGACCACATTATTTCATTTAGTGTGCATGAAATAACATGCTAACGAGGGGATATGAGTAACAGTATGCTAGAAGGTTGTGGGGTGTGAGAGTGTTTAGGAAGAGATGGGTATGAAAGATGTAGAGGAGTTGGGAGGCAATGGAAAAGGACCGGGGGCTATGGAGAGTAGTGAGAGACAGAGGTGGATGTTTCTTTGAATGATGCGAGAGAGGAGGGAATGGAAAAGGACTGGGGGCTATGGAGAGTAGTGAGAGACAGAGGTGGATGTTTCTTTGAATGATGCGAGAGAGGAGGGAATGGAAAAGGACTGGTGGCTATGGACAGAGGTGGATGTTTCTTTGAATGATGTGAGAGAGGAGGGAATGGAAAAGGACTGGTGGCTATGGACAGAGGTGGATGTTTCTTTGAATGATGTGAGAGAGGAGGGAATGGAAAATGTGGGAGGAATGGGAGGCTGGTTAGGAGCTGGAGACAGAAGAAAGAGGTTTCAGGCAGGGGACAGAATGAGTGGCAGAGAAAGGAAGATGCAGGTTGATGGAGAGGTAAGTACAGTGGGTGACAATGGGGAACTGAAGAGTGGGTAAAAGAGGGAAATAGAAATAGAAAGACAAGGGGGAAATGAGAGAGGCGAGAGTGGAGGAGACTGAAAAGGGGAAAGCAAAAAAAAAAAAAGTTTCAGGACTAAACCAATCAAAAAAATAAAATGATCAGATGACAAAAGTCCAGAAAAGCATTTTATTTGGAGTTTTAGCAACTGGAATATGTCAGCTTTGGAAGACACACTTCTTAAGCTTTGTATTTTGTTCAAAATAGAAAACTGTATTTTCTCCTGTATTTCTCTAGTGTTGCACTGTTTGCAGAGTCCAGCTTCTTGAGGGTTGCAGTTCAGATCTTGTCTGCATGATTTGTTTCTAATGTGTGCTCCCTTATTCTGGATTAGTCGAGAGTCTATGTTCTGCATGTATGGCCATGGTGAAGAACTTTGCTAGCGTGTAGTTTCTGTGTAGGAATCTGCTATAATCTGGTTTCCCCAGGAGGTGGTATATTGGTGGACTAGGGCCTGCTATGATGTTTGCAGGGCTGTGAGAGTCCTGGACGTTACTGACGTTTTGCCAATGTCTGCTTTCCAGCTGGGCACTGCATGTTTTTTACAGGGTCCTTAGTAATTGTTTTGGTCCTCAGCATAGCAGTGCATGTGAATATAATATACAGTTACAATAAGTGATACCTTTACCTCAGTCCGTGTGTTTTTGAATGTCTTTATTAGTGTGCTAAATTTAAATATTCCCTTATATTTATTTTCATATAAAATAAATCATTGGTACTAATATCCAGTATTAATTTTCAATAGCTATAACTATTCAGCCTTTCATTCTCCTATATATATAGATATAGATCCAGTATAGGAAAGCACAAGGCTGAAGGTTTATCTAGGGCCCATAATATTCTTGCACTGGCCCTGCATTTGTTCTGAGCATTAGGCCAGGAGGGTGTGTGTGTGCACTGTGGGGCATATGTACACGTGAACGTGCTATTGGGGGGGGGGGGGAGCAAAACACACCTCCCTCATTCTTCCCTTCTGTATTTCTATGGATAACATTGCACTCCTCTCTGTTTCCTCAGCTTGCAATCTTGGGGTAATTTTTGACTCGACTCTCTGCACACATCCAACTGATAGCTAAAACCTGTCACTTCCTTCTCTATAACATTGGCAAAATTCGTCCCTTCCTTTCTACACACACTACTAAGATACTTATCACCCCCTGCCTAGACTATTGCAATCTCTTCCTTGCTGGTCTCCCTCTGAATCATCTCTCACCCCTTCAAAACTCAGCTGCATGGCTAATCTTCCTCCAGCCTCAATATGCCCTTATAATCCCTCTTCTCAAGTCACTTCATTGGCTCCCTATCCGTGTCCATATCCAGTGCAACTGACTTATAAGTAAACTCATTCTGCTGCTCCTCGCTATCTTTCCTCTCTTATCTCTCCCTATACCCCTCCTCTCGAACACCACTCTTCCTGCAGATCACTACTATCTGTGCCCTTCTGCTGCCAATTCTAGACTTTGATCCTTTCACCTTGCTGCTCCTTATGCCTGAAACAAGCTACCTGAGTCTGTACGTCAGGCTTCATCTCTGGCCCTATTCAAATCCAGGCTGAAAACTCATGTCTTTGAGGCCTCTTTTGAATCCTGATCTGCTTAGTTTATGTGTTTCCTTATTATTCCCCTAGATATATCCTTGTCCTCAGCTGTTGTGTTGTCTGTCTTGACTAGATTGTAAGCTCTGATGAGCAGGGACCATCTTTTACATGTGTCTGTTCAGTGCTGCGTATGCCTTGTAGAGCTATACAAATGATCAGTAGTAGTCGTAGAAAGGAGGACAAGGCTGAGAGGGAGGAAGGGTTTTGTGCAGCGGGAGGGGAGAGAGCTGGAGATGTGTGTGCTAGGAAGGGGGAAGTGAGGAGAGAGAACGCTGGGGAGATGTATGGGGGGAGTGGTGATTGAGAGAAAGTTATGGTGCTTTGTGTGCAAGATGGGGGGAATTGAAAAAGAGCTATTGTGTGGAGTGTGCTGGGTTGGGCTTAAGAGCGCACTGGCCGCGTGTGTGTGTGTGAACCGGGGGGCATTATGTAAATGAGGCCGGCAGTGAGTCTCCGCAGATGGTCCCACATCCCTCTCGGACTGTTGCTGTACCTGCTTTCCCTATAGGTACTCTTTCTCTTGAAAATGTCATGTAGACACTTTTTTCTCCCCTGAGCAACTAAACTGGAAGGTTTCCAGACACTGCAGATAAAATGACCCGCATTGTATAAGAATGCATAATTCGGTCTGTATTGAGGGTGAGCTTTTTTCAAAAAGCCAATTTCCACATGCAAAATGCTGTTTCTTTACTTGCAGTTACCCTCACCATTGTTAGGCATTTATGAGCTATAATTAACACTAAAGGAGTGGTTTTAATAAACTAGCCGCTCATGGTCATCAGAAAATAAAGATATGAAAATAACTAGCCTTTAGCGATTCCTTGTAGGCCATGTGTAGATTAAATTAAATGCATTTCTTTGCCAGGTCAGTGCTTCATGAGCCCAGAAGAGGGAGCTGGAAGATTTAAAGGAATACTCCTGACAGTTTGATGTTGAAGAGATTAATTCTTCCTAAATATTTTCCCAAAAGTACCTCACAAAAGGCTGATTTTTCACCTCAGACATGCTGATTCAGACTTTGAGGAGGCACGCTGGGGTCTTCAGAGTATAGCTTGCATAGTTGGGGCTTAAACACCAGAAGACTCTAAATCAGTCATATTTTTACAGGTCAATAACCTCTAATGCCTATTTGTGTGGTCAAGAGACATCTACTTTTTTCCTAATATTTCTGATTAAAACATATGGTTTGTTTAAAACTTTTAAAGCAGAAATACCAAAATATTCACTCTAATGTCAATTCACCAATTGTGAAAATAGTGAGGTCAAAAATCATGTACAGTAATGAAACTTCATGAACAACAAGATTAGAATGATGTATTTGGTGCAGTACACAAAATTTCCAAAGATGCTATTTATCTCCCACAATTATTTATAAGGGATAAGAATATAGATCTGTATGTACACATTCTAGTCACCTGTATAGAACTGTATGCATTTTGGGGTGAATGTGGAGTATATTTTTAATTAACAGCTTTTTTTATACTGCTTTATCATTTCAGTCAAAGCACTTGGTATTGTAACTTAAACTTGGTAACATACATTGAACAGGGGCATTGGTAACGGATTTTTCTGAGGCAATGGAGGGTTAAGTGACTTGCCCAAAGCTTCAAGGAGTGCTAGTGGTAATCAAGCCCTGGTTGATTGGTTCCCAAGCCAGTGCTCTAATCATTAGGCTACTCCTCATATGCTCTGTATGTATGAGGTTTGTATTTCTGGGTACATGGACGGCGTTTGTGGTGTGTGTTTGCTGTTGCTAGCAGTTCCTCCTGCTGTTTTCTCTATGCCCATTTTCAGACTGTATGTAATCTTCTTGACTGCAGAAGTCTACATGTGTAATTTTTTGCAGCCTGCAAATTAATGCATAAAAACGGCACATGTGCATGTGAAAAAACACCAGATGGACCCATCGTCAAACACATAAGGCATGAAAATGTTCTTTAAACTTGATTCTGTAAGATACCTAGAGGTTGAAGTTCTCTGAAAGCAGCACTTTCATAGTCCATTGTCTGGGATTGTGAACAGATGAGCAAATCATCCTGAATATACTGAGATCATCGAGGAGAAAAGTGAAATAGTTTGTTAAGATTTTTATAACTGTATTTTGTGTAAGTCCCTAGTGCAGTCATTGATTAAGCCACCGAACTGACAACTACTTATTGAACGTGGCAGTCAATGGAAATTTCATGGACATTAAGCTTTCTTACGCAAATATGAAATAAGATCAGAGGACGTACAAGACTGCTTTGGATTGGGAGGTAGGACATCTCTCTTATGACGAGGAGGAGTCCAGTGCTAGGTATGGTTAGTGACGGAATCTACACCCGTTGAAGGCGCTTGATTCTGGCTAGGTTTCATTATGTGGAGAGATGGGTGGAAGGGTAGCAGGAAGAGGTATAGAAGAGAGGTCTCAAATTGCATGTTGACCTTTGCATACAACAATGGTAAGTTTAAAGTATTAGCTACTGAAATCTGTCATGTCATTAGCTAAACAAAAACCCAAAGCCCAAAGCTTTATTTTGTTTGCCAAAACAATATATAAAGAGCTTGCATGACAGGCTGAAATGACAAGAGCTTTGGCCAGAGAAATGCTCACACATCGTCATCTGCTACTGAAGTATCAGTGACTGACTGATCTCACATCGTTCATTAGTCATTATTCACATTGTACACCATTGTCATGGGTTGATATCTGTATGTAGTACAGAATTTAAAGAGTTCACTGGCCCTTTAAATGAGGTAATCTGATTCCAGACGCTCGTTAGTCCTAAGAGCTCATGATTTTCATGTGCATTATTTTTTCTTTAGTGCTTTCAGAAAGCCACTAACCTTAACACCCACACTCAAACAAGTAAGTACTAGCACGTTTACTTAAGCCAACTTTTAACTCCTAGTTATTAAGAATGTTAAAACACTGATGTATGATATAAGCCCATAAAACAGCTTTATTAATTAATGGGAGAGTCTATAGAAAGGGAAGATCTTTAGCTATTTTTTCCATGAACATGCTTGCCTCCATTGATTTAAATTTACAACAAAGGAAAACCATAATCATTGTATATGATTAGTTCCATCCTGCCTGTAATTTTGTACTAACCTGATATGGATTTGAACTGGTGACTTCGATGCATGATATATTTTCATCAGCTAGGTGGGCAATAGCAGATTAAAATCCTCTGACATCTTCATAAATGAAGATTTCAGATTGGCATGTTCACTCAGTACAGATACATGAGCATTGTTCATGACAAACCAAAAATGTGCAGTTTAGTTTTTTGATAATTTGTGGAAACCAAACTGTTTAATTTTAGTTTATTACTCCAAACTCAGATACATTTTTAAACAATACTTTATTACCGCACAATTTCACCATTTTTCTCAGTTTTACCATGCCTCACAGACACTGATGGGTTTTTAGCTTTGTACAAAATATTTCACCAGATTTTATTACCTGTACCAAAAAAAAGGGCTTTTAATATGGCCAAAATATGTTTGGAAAAGATGTGCTTAGTAAGTTCTTGCAAATTAACTCACAAACCAGATTGTGACCTTTACACATCCAAACCTCTTGGGCTATAGCTGCCTATATAGAGGGCAATTTTCAAATAGCCCACAAAGTTAAAATAACCAGGCTGCTTTTAGAGTACCTACTTTATGCCAGTTTATAAATAGAACCAATTTGGATATAGTTTGTATAGCACATACTAGGGAAGGCTGTACAGAGGTAATTGTAGACCGCACAGGGTTGCTAAGATCCGTGGTATAGAAGTTTTATTAAATAAATAAATAAATTATGCAAAGCCATTTCTGTGAGTAAAACTTTGTTTAACAATAGAAATGGACTATGTAAATATATGTGCATTGTGTGACAATGTCTGTATATTTTATCTGCATGGAGTGGAGGTGTCCGCAGAGTTAAGGTCGGGATTGCAATAAAGCAGTGCTTCAACCATTTTTATTTTGTGGCACACTTTTGAATTTTAGTCTTCAGGGCACACAAACTAAGATCTGCATTCAGAGCAAGCGCAAGGATATTAGGCGCCCTAGACAAAACTTCAGTCTTGTGCCCACTCGCAAATAGCTTTTAGATCCCTAGAACCCCTCACCCCAACAGTTTGATTATCAAACTCAATTGTAGTTGTTTCAACGCCATCTCTGATTGGGTTAGAAATTGGTTGAGCGGGAGGCAGCAAAGGGTACAGGTAAATGGAGCTCACTCTGAGGAGGAGGTGGTTGCCAGTGGTGTGCCCCAGGGATCTGCCCTTGATCGGATTCTTTTTAGTGATATAGCGGAAGGGCTGTCGGGTAACATTTGCGTGTTTGTGGATGATACCAAACTCTGCAATAGAGTAGACACCCAGGAAGGAGTAGATAACATGAGGAGGGATATAGCTAAGCTTGAACAATGGTCTAGAATTTGGCAGCTGAGATTTAATGCTAAAAAATGCAGGGCCATGCATTTGGGCTGAAAAAATCCAAGGGAGTGATAACAGTGTAGCCGGTGAAGTACTTCTGGACGCGATTGTGTCTAACAAACCTAAAGTAGCTAAACAGGTAGAAAAGGCAACAATGAAAGCCAGAAGGATGTTTGGGTGCATAGGGAGAGGAATGGCCAGCAGAAAAAAAAGGAGGTGATGGTGCCTCTGTATAAGTCTCTGGTGCAAACTCATTAGGAGTGTTGCATGCAATTCTGGATACTGCACCTTCAAAAGGATATAAATAGGTTGGAGTCAGTTTACAGAGTGGCTACTAAAATGGTTAGTGGTGTTCATTATAAAGCATATGAGGACAGACTTAAAGATCTTAATATGTATGTGTTAGAGGAAAGGCGGGGTAGAGGAAATATGATAGAGATGTTTAAATACCTCTGTGGCATAAATGCACAGGAGGAGAGTCTCTATGGATGAAAAGCAAGCTCTGCTACGAGGGGATGGTGAAAAGGGATAGACTCGGGAATGATATGCGGAAATATTTCTTTATGGAAAGAGTGGTAGATGAGCGGAATAATCTCCCAGTGAAGGTACTAGAGATGAGGACAGTATCTGAATTCTAAAGAGCATGGGACAAACACGGAGGATCTCTAAAGGTAAAAAGGGGGCTATTGTAGTGATATGGAAGGGCAGACTAGATAAGCCATGTGGTCTTTTTCTGCCTCATGTTTCTGTGTTCTCCCAGAACGATCTTATAAAAATGCATACATTCGGACATCACACTTTTAAATATTTAACTTTGTTTTGTAAATATATGTGATGAGGGAGATTTCAAAAAGCCGCTTACAAGGGTAAATGGAGTATTTAGATATCGCCATTCTTCCTGCAGGTAAAAACACACTGATGTCTGAATTAATGTTTACTGCCAGGGCGCATTGCTTTGCTTTGACTGTAACTGCTCTCTGCTGCACCCCGTCCCTCCCAAAGAAAGCTTATGCCCTAGGCAAAGCACCTAGTTTGCCTAGCAGTTGGGCCGGCCATGCTTGCATGATTGTCACTGCTCAGACTCTCCCACCAGCACATGGAGAGCAGCATTTCTAACCTGTGGGTGCCTCGTTCTGCTGGATTCTATCTCACATCTGAACACAGGAGGCCTGCAGGTCATGAGAGATGGCGGGCTTCATGTATTCACACACCAGACTGAAAGCCAGCAGAGAAGCTACATACCCTGCTTAGGAGTGAGGTTCAGGACTGTCATGGTATGCACAAAACTTGATATTTATTTATTTATTTATTTAGTATACATTTGTATACCGCTACTTCCAGCGATCAGCAGCGGTTTGATTACAGATTGGAAATTGTCAAATCATGACAGGAAATTTTTGAGGTATAAACACATTGATTAGACAGGAAAGCACAGCACACAGAGAACTATTTTACAGGGAACATGGATATGGAGAAATTGCCCCCCTCCCCCAAACTACTACTGTCCTATTGATGAGAGTTGGAAGCAATCAGTTCAGTCTGATAGGGAAGATGAGAGGAGAGATTCAAGTTAGAGCTTTTGCATTGGGTTCTAGAACATCCAGTTTAGCTTCTAGATTACATATATATTATAATCCCTAACCTGAAAATAAAAGCCATTTTCCTACATCAGAGATAGAAGAGAAAGGGACTGGAACAAGAAGAGTAGCTGATTTGCAAGTTATTTAGATCCAGGAGTGAGAGTTTTTGTCATTTCTGGTTTTAAATTTGCATTGCAATGCAGTAGGGTGGTTGAAGACCGTGATTTTACCCACTGGAATCAGTGAGGCTGATCCCATAATGCAACAGAATGAGATTGTCGGAAATCCAGGAGTGGCTTTAAATCTCACTCCTGGAACTGGCTAACTTGGCAACTCTGCTGGAGTACGTGCTCCATCTAGTCACACTCCTCTCTTGCTGTGCCCGAATGACAGGAGGGGAGGGGTGGATTAAGAGGCAGACTAGCTCTTCTTTGCTCTGTCTTCGCCAAGCTTACTCTGTGCACTCCTGGTCTGTGTTCTGCTTTGGAAAGATGGAGCTTGAGGAGGAAGCAAATGGCTGTTTTGAGGGATACTGCTCAATTAAGATGGGACATGATCTTGCCTAGCCACATTTCTGGCTGTCAGCACCAGGGCACACCAAGGACTTTCCCAAGGCACGCCACTGTGCCCCAGCACACTGGTTGACAAGCACTGCAATAAACATATATATTTGTATTTTAATGAGAAAAAAGTACCACAAATGAGGTGAAAGTGCCTGCAGACCCTTTTTTCTTAGGCAATTTTCAGGGTGAAAGTATATGTATCTTGGTACAAAATCCATGGGTCAAAAATGCACATGGACATTGCTGCAACATGGGTAATAGGAAAAATGCCACCCTAATGGACAGTCCATCCTCCTTGGAGCTTATAATCTAGTAAGAACAAAGGGCAAAAGTCAGATAAGAGGTTTTGAGTTAAGGTAGCAGCTCATGACTGAACAGATTTATAGTGAATGGGATAAAACTGAGGAAGTGGCAACTTAACTTGAGTATCATTAAATGTAATATTGAGGTCTGGAAAAGTTTCAAGAACTCTGCTTATGGAGATAAAACTAATCAAGATGGATAATAGATGGATTATTTGGGATGGAGCAACTTTTAATTACATCAAGCAGAAGAAAAGAGACCCCTTAAGGATATACCTGTATCAAGAAAGCAGCCTGTGAATAGGAAGGACTCTAAGGGCTCGCTATTCAATTGGGCAGGGCTAAGCACTGTAGCTGCTTAGCCCTGCCTGCCGACCCCCAAACCCCAGATATTCACTTCTGTGGCAGCAATGGCCAGCAGGGACAAAACTGGGAGGCATGCAGGAAATTCCACGCAGCCGGACCCTGACCATGAGAGGCAGGATCGGGGGTCTGGCTGTGGGGAACAGACATTATCGGCGGAGGCCGGTGTTTGCAGCTCCTGAATGGAGATGTGGTGCCATGGCAACAGGACGCTATGGCATCGCAGCTCCATTCAGGAGCTTGACTGAGTTAGCCAGGGATGTGTAGGGTGTGCTGCCCTTCAGAATCAGGACCTGGCCTACACATACAGGCTGGTAGACCTGATTCTGATCCCATGGGGGATGCCCCCACGGGATCAGAATCAGGTCTACCACTGTATGCCCCGATTCTGAGTGGCCATACAGGGGCTGGATGTCCAGAAGGGAATAAGCCTCTACCTGTCCTAATTGACCCATCTCTCATTTATTTCTAAACTACTTGAATGTGCAGTTCACTGCCATTGTCTTGACTTTCTCTGCTCTCAAACCCTTCTGTATCCATTGCAATCTGGTTTTTGTCCTTTACATTCTACTGAAACAGCTCTTGCCATAGTTTCCAGTGACTTGTTCCTGGTGAAATCCAAGGACCTTTACTTGACCTTTCTGCTGCTTTTGACTCTGTTGACCACCACCTTCTCCTTGATACCATGTCCTCGCTTCGTTTTAAGGGCTCCGTTCTATCCTGGTTCTCTTTTTATCTTTCCCACCACACTTTTAGTGTTTGTTCTGGTAGATCCTCCTCTGCTGCTATCCCAGACTCAGTTGGTGTCCCCCAAGGGTCTGTCTTGGGACCTCTCCTTCTCTCTCTCTATACCCAGTCCCTTGGTGCACTCATCTCCCATAGTTTTCAATACCATTTTTATGCTGATGACTCTCAGATCTACCTCTCTACACTTGAAATCTCTCTGGGAATCCAGGTCCATATCTCTGTCTAGCTGACATTGCTGCCTGGATGTCTCACCACCATTTGAACTTGGCCAAAACCAAGCTTCTTACCTTTCCCCCTAAACCTACCTCCCCCTTTCCTCCCTTCTCTGTTTCTGTGGATAATGCTCTACTCCTCCCTGTTTCTTTGGCTCACAAACTTGGGATCATTTTTGGCTGCTTTTTCTCTTTCTCCACACATATCTGATAGCTAAAACATGTCATTTCTTTATAATAGCAGCAAAATTTACCCCTTCCTTCCTGAACACACTACTAAGACACTTATCCACTCTTTAGTCACTTCCCGTCTAGACTATTGCAACCTGTTCCTTATTGGTCTCCCTTTGAATCATGTCTCTCCCTTTCAATCTGTTCAAACTGCAGCTGTGCGGCTAATCTACCACCAGTCTAGCTATGCTCATATTACCCCTCTTCTCAAGTCATTCATTGGCTCCCTATCTATAGATCAGTAGGAGAATTTTTAACTGGATACAGAAACAAATATACTCATTCTGCTGTTCTTCATTACCTTTCCTCTCTTATCTCTCCCTACACCCCTCCTTGGGAACTCTGCTCTTCTGGCATATTGTTTCTATCTGTGCCCTTCTCTTCCAATGTCAACCCCAGACTGATCTTTCCACCTTGCTGCTCCTTTGTCCAAAAGGCAGGGGCCATTCTGCCTTTTGAGGTGGCATTAGGTGCAGCTGTACTATCAGCAGTTGTGACAATTAGCACAAGGTGCCATCCTGCACACTAGCTGTCACCAGTCACTAAAGCTAGGGCCAACTCATCCATTAGATGGACTCTTTAGGGTGGCAGACCTCTGTGGGTGGCATGTGCCTGCAGCAGGCCACATGGCATGGCACACATGGCCTACTGCCCCATGTGCACCAAGCCATGACACTGACTGCCCCTGCTACTGATTATGGTGGCAGGGTAAGGGGGTGACTAGGCTTAGAGGCAGCAGCCCACAGCAGGCCATGTGTTTTGGCACACATGGCCTGCCCCTTCTGACTCCCCCAAAGTTATGTTGGAGGGGGGTCAGAAGCAGCATACTGTGTGTGCCCTCCAACCCCACTGTTGGAATCAGTGGCACGGCTCAGTGTGCAGAAGGGGAGGCAGCACGGCCAGGGCTTCTGCCTGGGGTTGTAGAAACCCTTGGGTTGGCCTTGGTCACACCCACTTTCCATACCGAACCTACCCTGATCCTGATCCAGATCCAAAACAAAGCATGCAATTAGCATGCAAATTAACATGCATTGTTATGCTAGAGTGGTAAGAATTATCACGGGCATGTGCTAGCAATGTGCTTTAATATGTGCACTAAGATGTTTGTTACTAAGGTGTGCTAATGGTAACATCAGTTAATTCACTATTAATGTGCCTTATTAATAGCTAGGTCCTATTGAGTGAAATGAGATCCGTGCTAAAAGAACATGCACACCTAAGCATCCTTACTGCTTAGAGCACTTTTGTAAACGAGCTTCTATAGTATTCCAGCATGTCCAGCAACCTGTTTCATACAGATTTTCAATTCAATCTGAATTAGGAAAACTGGCTTATCTGGAAAGAGTCACATTAAGGATATTACCAGAGCTGGAAGCTGGTCAATTTTAAAAAAAAAAGAATTATTTACTGCAAAGGCAATTAACATTTCTCGGTGGAACCAATCTCTTCTTCTATCCGTGGTTCCAAATGGAGTCACATCAGTGGATGGGGTCACAGAAACATGGCAATTTTCTTTTCTCTCTGGACTTTCACTATGACATATGCCAAGTGGTGGAAGTCACCAGTCAACATGTGGCCTGTGAGCCAGTGAACATTCATAGGCCCTTGCCCCAGCCTGAGTAAGCTTCCTGTTAGATTGGAAACCATGCTGAGTACTGAGCCTGTAAGCACACACTGATACAAGGGACCCTGTGCTGACTGTCACTGCTTTCTGCTTTAGATGAGCGGATGAAGGGGAAAGAGTCTGAAGAGCTGCTATTTTGATTTCATTACCATCTGCGGTCATGTGACTTTTCAGTTGCAAACATGGGGTCATATGGGATATAAGTTTGAAAAGCACTATTCTATCCCTCTCCTGAGCAGGTGTAAATGTGCACAGGTTCATTTTGGTGTTACATTGGCCATTTGTCAATCTTCAGTTATTTCAGATGATTTTAATTATAGTTCACGGATTACTAATAGTAGGTCTGCAATCTCATATTTCAGTGCTTTCAGCACCCTTGGATGGATTGATTCCAGGCGATTTGCTGCTCTTTAGTTTATCAATTAGTTGTAATACATCTTCCCAGTTTATCAAAATTTGTTTCAATTTTTCTGATACATCACCTTTAAATGCTATTTCAGGCATGGGTAATTTCCCTACATCATCTTCAGTAAAGACCGAAACAAAGAATTCATTCAGTCTCTCAGCTATAGCCTTGTCCTCACTTAGCACCCCTTTTACCCCTCTATCATCTAATGGTCCAACCGACTCACATGTTTTTTGTTATGAATGTACTTGAAAACCTTTTTATTGTGCATTTTTGCTTCCATGGCAAGCTTTTTTTCAAATTCTGTCTTTGCCTGCCTTATCAGTGCCTTGCATCTAATTTGCCAGTGCTTATTTTCGTCATTTGGCTCCTTTTTCCATTTCCTGAAAGATGCTTTTTTGGCAACAACAGCCTCTCTGATCTCACCTTTAAACCATGCTGGCAGTTTTTTGGACTTCCTTCCACTTTTCTTAAAGTGTGGAATACAGCTGGTCTGGGCTTCCAAGATAGTATTTTTAAACACCCATCCTTGATGTAAATCTTTAACTTTTGCAGCTCCTCCTTTTTAGTTTTTTCTTAACTATTTTCCTCATTTTATCATAGTCTCCCTTTTGAAAGTTAAAAGGTTAAACATTTAAAATTATACTGAGTTACAGTTTTAATGTATCAATAATCATGTCATTGGCCTATATTACATCTGTAAATATTACTTAAAGTTCATCTTAATCTGAGTTCTGAGTTCTATGTAAATTTATGCTATATTGTTCTATGCAAACCACTTTGATTATTTGACTAAGTGGTATAAAAAACTGTTAAATAAATAAATAGTGAAAATGTCATGGACAATTTTCTTCCCCCAACCTAAGCATGGTCTTGCAGTCCATTTAAAAGTGCATGTGTTATAGAAATCCATATATACTTTCAGCTGCAGTTTTCATTCAAGCTATTTTTACCTGGGTAGGTGGCTTTGAAGTTTATTTTTTACAATGGTTGTTTTTTTTAATCAGAACTCAATTTAATTTAAATACTAATAATCTGCTTTTGTATTCTCGAGTCCATACAAAGTAGATACAAAATGAATAAAATACAAATGATAATTTATAAAAAAAGAGGAAAAAAACATGAAAAATATAAAGCCAAAATAATTAAACCTAAAATATTTTAAACACTGTCACAGAAAAATTCCACAGTACAATCTGTTTCATTATCTGACTCCTGCTAATTACAATATGCAAAGTAAATGATGTGTTCACTGGATGCTGGGAAATATTTTGTTATCTGTATATTTTCAAACATTATATGGACTATATCATTTAAATCACTAAATAGCCAGATACTATCCATAAATTTTTTGTCGGATTAAGGATAGAGCAGAGATGGCCCTAAAAATGATTGGCTGTCATCCCTGAATATTGAGCCAATGGTTTTAAGTGGCTGGCTGCTGCTGCTGAAAGTGAAACTGGATATTAAACATTGGGAGACGGAAAGCCTTTGATGCTGAATATTTGGAGTCAATGGCGAATGGTGAAGCTATATTCAGGTGCTGTCCAGATCATCGTGTTGCATAAAGTTAAGATGGCCATTGATCTGACCTAACTTTATGTGGATTCTTGAAAATTGCTGCTAAATGGTTAAGTGCCTGGAGCACCCGCTCTCCTGCCCCGACACTGTCCAGACAATGCTGTTGGGGTCAGAGGGATCTTCAGTGCCACTGCCTGGTTAGTGCTCCTGAATATCTCTCTGGTTGCCATTTATCCAGTTAGAGGTTCCTGCTAACCGGATTAACCCCATTGAATACTGGGCTGGATCAGTTTAGCGCCAATATTCAGATACTAAGGGGGCCATTCTGTCCCGTGAATAGTGGTGATGGATGTCCCATCAGGACATCCATTCCTGCTATTTGTCCCCCTGCTGGCCCCATCAATACCCTCCCCGAATATATAGCAGGTTGTATGGGGAGGCCTAGATAGGGTGGAAGGGGGCATTCCGGAGGCTGACGAAGGGTAGGGCATGGGCGAGCTGTGACCCCAGATGTACAGGGCCAATTCAGAGATCGGCCCTGTATGTCTGGAGCCTCGAATCTAGATGGGAGACTTATTCCACCTCAAAGGTGGAATAGTCCCCCTGGACAGAGGGAGATTATGGCGCGGGACCCAGGACACAGGTGAGGGGGCATAGGGGGTTCCCCACAGCTCGACCCAAGCCTTGGAAAGCCAGATTAGGGGGGGTTGGGCTTCAGGGAAAAGGCATCTGGGTTCAGCGGGCCGGGATCGCAGCTCGTGAATGGAGCAACTGTGACATGGCGATGGGATGCCATGGCACCATTTAAGGGACCGGCTGAGTTAGCCGGGTAGTTGCTGGTACATATGGTCAGACAGAATCGGGTCCAGGCCTGCATATCCAAGTGCTAGACCTGATTTCTGATCCCACAGCCCCCATGGGATCAGAATCGGATCTAACTTTGCATGCCTGATTCTGCCCGGCCGTACAGGGGGCTGGAGGTGCATTAATGGAATTGGCCTATAAATAGCTAAATTATTGGATAGTGTCAGCATGGTGACCACATTACATTTATATTCAGTACTGGTACTGGTGTTTAAACTAATACAGTGACCACGCCAGCTGAAAATTGACCTCCAAGCCTTAGGTGATGACAAAAGACCATATAAGTCATTACCATATTCAAATCCTGTGGCAGATTTTTCCATAGTGTAGATGCAATGCCTGAAAAACTCCTGTGGTGTTCCAGCTAAATAAAACGTCCCATAAACATCCCGACAATTGGCAAAATCAACAAGTTTATCATTGATGGAGAAGAAATTGAAATAGTTGACAACTTTATCCTGTTTAGATCAATAATCGATAAAGAAATGACAAGCAGTCGAGAAATCCGATACTGCATTGCTCCTGACAGAATGGCTTTGAAGGCCCTAGACAAGATTCTCAAGTGCAGAGATGCCTCTCTAAACAAAGATTCGACTCGTCCAAGCCACGGTATTTTTAATAGTGCCAGATGAACGAAAACGTTGGACTGTGAAAAAAATAGACCAAAAGAAAATTGATTCTTTTGAATTATGGTGATGGCGAAAATACTGTGTATATCACGGACTGACCATAGAACAAATCAGTCGGTACTAGAGGAGATCAAACCTAAGCTTTCTTTAGAAGCTGAGATGACAAGATTTAGGGGTATGTTTACAAATCAGCAGTAGTGACATCCGTAAGATATCGGAGCCATGGCCCTGTTGAATTCAATGGGGCCGCGGCTCTGATATCGCACCGAGGCCGCTACAGCTGCTTTGTAAACATACTCCTTAGACTTTCATACTTTGGACACATCATCTGACAAGAGAGAATAGAGAAAGACATCATGCCTATCAAGGTTGAAGGTCAATGCAAAACAGGAAGGCCAGCAATGAGATGGATCGATACAATAACAGCTGTTGTGGGTGCCACTCTATCAACAATGAGCCGCCTGACTGAAGGTTGAACACAGTTAAGGACAACTATGTAGAGGGTCACCATAGAAACATGATGACAGAAAAAGACCACATGGCCTATCTAGTCTGTCCTTCCATATCAACAACTACAACAGTCCACTTTTTACCTTTAGAGATCCTCTGTGTTGGTCCCATGCTTTTTTGAATTCAGTTACTGTCCTTATCTCTACCACCTCCACTGGGAGACTATTCCATGGATCCACTACTCTTTCCGTAAAGAAATATTTCCGCATGTCACTCCTGAATCTATCTCCCTTCACCCTCATACCATGTCCCCTCGTAGCAGAACTTGCTTTCAATTGAAAGAGGCCCTCTCCCTGAACATTTATGCCACAGAGGTATTTAAACATCTCAATCATATCACCTCTATCCCGCCTTTCCTCTAACGTGTACATATTAAGATCCTTAAGTCTGTCCTCATATGCTTTATAATGAAGACCACTAATCATTTTAGTAGCCACCCTCTGCACCGACTCCATCCTGTTCACATCCTTTTGAAGGTGCGGTCTCCAGAATTGCACACTATACTCCAAATGAGGTCGCAGCAAAGACTTATACAGAGGCATTATCACCTCCTTTTTTCTGCTAGCCATTCCTCTCCGTATGCACCCAAGCATCCTTCTAGCTTTTGCCGTCGCCTTTTCTACCTGTTTAGCTACTTTAAGATCATCAGACACAACCACGCCTAGGTCCCGCTCTTCTTTAGTGGACAAAAGTACTTCACCTCCTATACTGTATTGCTCCCTTGGATTGCTGCAGCCCAAATGCATGACCTTACATTTTGTAACATTAAATCCCAGCTGCCAAATTCTAGACCATTCTTCAAGCTTAGCTAGATCCCTCCTCATGTTATCTACACCTTCCTGGGTGTCTACTCTATTGCAGATTTTGGTATCATCTGCAAAGAGGCAGACCTTACCCGACAGCCCTTCCGTAATAGCAGTAACAAAGATGTTAAAAAGAATCGGACCAAGGACAGATCCCTGGGGCACACCACTGGTAACATCCTTCTCCTCAGAGTGAGCTCCATTTACTTGTACTCTTTGTCGCCTCCCGCCCTATCAATTTCTAACCTAAGCAGTAACTTTAGGGTCCATCCCTAGGGTGCTCAGTTTGTTTATAAGTCGCCTGTGAGGAACAGTGTCAAAGGCTTTACTGAAATCTAAATACACCACATCTAGAGCTCTCCCTCGGTCCAACTCCCTGGTCACCCAGTCAAAGAAATAAATCAGATTTGTCTGACAAGACCTGCCTCTGGTGAATCCATGCTGCCTCGGATCCTGTAATCCACTGGACTCCAGAAACCTCACTATTTTCTCTTTCAGCAGCGTTTCCAATAATTTACTCACCACCGAAGTTAAACTAACCGGCCTGTAGTTTTCAACCACATCCTTACTTCCACTTTTGTGTAAAGGCACCACATGAGTCTCTCTCCAGTCCTTTGGCACCACTCCCGACTCCAACGAGGCATTGAAAAGGTCAGTCAGTGGAGTTGCTAGAACGTCCCCAAGTTCCCTCAGTATTCTAGGGTGTATCCCATCCGGTCCCATCGCTTTGTCTACTTTAAGTTGAGCTAGTTTCTCACGAACACAGTTTTCTGAAAATTGTTCAAGATGTCCCTCGCTTCTGTTCCTATTTGTGGGTGTTTTCTGAGGTCCTGCTCCTGGTTCTTCATCTGTGAACACAGAACAAAAATATTTGTTAAGCAATTCCGCTTTATCCTTATCAGCTTCTACATATTCCCCCCCTGCACCCTTGAGTCTGACAATACCACTTTTGCCCTTCCTCTTCTCACTAATATATCTGAAAAATGTCTTATCCCCCCATTTTATTGCATTGGCTATTTCCTCCTCCTTTTGAATCTTTGCCTTCTTGACTACTTTGCCAGCTTCTCTAAGTTTTTCCAAATACAAATGCCTGTCTTCCGCTCTCTGGGATCTCTTGTATTTCATGAAGACCTCCCTCTTTTTCTTCACTTTTTCAGCTACTTCCTTCGAAAACCATAGCGGTCTCCATTTCCTTTTGCCTTTATTTACCATTTTAACAAAAAGGTTGGTTGCCCTTACAATACCCCCTTTCAGTTTTGCCCACTGTTTTTCTACATCCCCCAGCTGTTCCCATACCACTAACGACTCCCTGAGGTATTGGCTCATCTTCGCAAAGTTAGTCTTCCCAAAGTCTAAGATCCTCACCTTGGAATGGATTCTAACAGCCCTAGTCCTAATACTCAACCACACCATCTGGTGATCACTGGATGCAAAATGATTTCCCACTACAACATCAGAAACACTTTCACCATTGGTAAGCACCAAGTCCAGTATGGCCCCTTCACGTATGGGGTCTGTTACCAATTGCCTGAATAGTTCTCCCTGTAGAGAATCCAGCATCTCCTTACTTCCAGATGATACTGCAGCAGGAATGTGCCAATCAACATCTGGCACATTGAAATCTCCTATCAGTAGCACTTCCCCTTTCCTAGCAATGCTGCGTATGTCTTCAATTAACTCTCTGTCTACCTCTTCCTCTTGTGAGGGAGGTCTGTATATCACACCAATGCAAATAGATTTCTCTTTCCCTCTTTCTAGTTTAACCCACAATGCCTCCTCTCTCCCTTTTAAGCTCTGTAATTCCAAAGCTTTAATAGTAGTTTTTACATATAGTGCCATTCCTCCTCCCCTTCTTCCTACCCTGTCCATGACTCAATGGCACATTACATTCTGGTAGGGTAAACTTTCCTGTCTAACAGTGCTATAGAAATCATAAGTGGTGATATTTAGTCAAATTTAACTGCAAATAAAAAGGTCCAAAATAATGAAATGCTTTAAATTCCAAACATAATTCTGAACTTCACTCACTGTTCTATAGGCAGTCAATGATTATGCATGCAAAATACAACTTGTATGTATGTTAACGTATGTTAGTAATACCATGCCCAGAACTAATTGTAATTCCAAGTTGGCATTCTATGGAAAATCTTTCTTCCCACCTTTTTTTAACGCTTCCTATTTATGTGGACCCTCAAAATAGTGTTATGGTACTTTACATTCTGTGATATGATACACATTAATTCCTGTTATACCTGAACATTTCATTGTGACAGAATTTGGTCCCAGATTCAAAACTGCCCAAAGTAATACGACTCAATGTGCCACTTCACATGACACAATTCTATTATTATTGAATAAAATGATTAAAAAACAACTTTAAAATAAACTAAGGTGCCGCTGTAGGTTCTCCTCCTCTCTCTTTTCAATAATGTTTTTAATCCTAAAAGCTGCATTCACTAAAGATTTTCAAGCTCATTTTTGTTTCCCAGAATACACCCACTTGGTTAATCTTCGCGAACAGAACCATTTATGTATTTGTCCCATTTATCCCCCTTAAAGTCTGTGGGGGAAGCTATTTTGCAATGCAATAATCAGGTTTTTCATCTATTTTTAATTAAACCTGCTTCAGACTCGATGGCAGGCATCTGTAAAAGCACTACCAGCCATCAAGAATGTCACAAACCTCCCAGGTGTGCTAGGAGAGGAGCAAAGAATATGGACAGAAGCAGGATGAATTCTAGAAACTACCATCAGAGGGGCAAATCAGCACCACAACTGGTGCAAGCACAACAAGGCATTTTGGGCCCCGATATTCAAAGAGTATTTACATGATTAACAACTGTGTAAATACCGGCTAACTGAATATTTGATGAGACTTACACAGTAGTGCCATTAAATATCCCCAACTAAGTTCCCTACGCACCCAGATGCTAGTTGGCTAGCACTGGGGCATGCCAGGACATTCTGGGACGTTCATCTTATAGGTGCTGAGCGCCAACCATTGAGCATCCAATATTGATGCTGCACAGTTAGCCTCAGCGGCTACCGAGCAGTGTGGCCAGACACAGATATTTACTTCCGTTGCTGCAGAAGTGAATATCTGAGGTTAAGGGGTCGGCAGGCAAGACTAAGCAGCTATGGCACTTAGCCCTGCCCAGATGAATATCGGGCCCTTTAAGAAAAAAATGACAAGGAGACTAGCACAGCACTCAGATCAGCTACAAGGTCCTAAATTATTCCAAGAGGAGCAAGGCACAACACTTAGATTGGCTGGAAGGCCCTAAATTATGCAAGGGGGATTGTCACAGCACAGCATGTCGATTGTCTGGAAGGCCTAAAACAGCAGAAGAGAGCTAACAGAACAGCAGAAGTGTCATGAGCCCAGGTTGCAAGTGTAAGGAGTCCAGCTAAACTGTGTGCCCGCAAATTAGAATCCTGGCATTAAAGACTTTGGTCCCAGCATAGGAACCTTCTGTAGAGAGAAAGATCCCCTTGGAGTAGAAGCAGCATTCATAGACTGCCTAGATGACATACTGAGGGTTGTAAAGAATCAGAGGATGCATCACGCTGAAGGTCTCAAAAGCCATGGGAGTGGGTCTACAGCACTGGCGGTAACAGCCTAGAAGAGTAGAGAATGAACAATGCAGCAGCTACATAGGCTCGATACTCCTATAATTATACAGTAATGGAGGATAGTGGATATGAGAGCAATCCATCACCCCATGATAGCTAGGGTTGATTCCGTTATCAGACTGGTTAGGCAGGTGACCTCTTCCTTCATCAATGCTCTATACTCATCCCTCCTGATAGATACTGTTCTTTGACCAAGAGTAGAGCAATAGCTGCACTGCCCTGCTAGAACCTCAAAACAAGTACAGTAATGGAAATTTAAAAAGAACTTTGGAGAGCTCAAGGCTTGTTGGTGATGGTAGGCTGGTGGTGTCCCCCTACTGTGCCAGGTTCAGTTCGCCGGGACTCGTGTTAGGAACTGCATGCTAAAGTGGGTAGCAGAATACCTAAAGAGGTGTATCATAAGAAACCAAAGGCACCCAAAAAATGCAGAACAGGAGGAGGATGAGAGGTAGCCCTGAAAAAGCAAAACGCACCGATCACAGAGCTACACAGCTAGAAGGGTGGTGACAAAGAGGCACGGCATTTAAGGAGGGTGAACATCATTCATCACATATCTATTGTTCTGTTCTGTCCTCTGCTTATTGTTGTGATTGCACTGAACTCTGTGCCTGTGTATTGTATATTCCAGCTCTTGCCAATCCATGGCATTGCCTTGCCCCCTGGAAGTGACGCCGGCCCACCCACAAGACTGGCAAGCTCATCCCCTGCATTTAAACATCCATGCGGCGGTGTTTCATGCTGTGGCAGCTCCTTGGGGCAATTCCAGCGACTTAGTGTCTGGTACCTCTTTGTTCTCCATGTCTTCTTCACAGCTTATCAACTTTCTCTGTATTTCTTGCTACTCTCAGTGTCTCTCTCCCTTTTTCTCTACCCCGGCTCCCTCATGTCCATTATTCCTGTGCATTGGGGCTGACGCCCCCCAAACCCTGTCAGCACTTTTTATGCCTGCCCCCCTCGTTCTCTTCATAATCTGCTTCCCTGCCTTATTACCCATGACACCACTGCTGCCCCTGCTACCCTCCTCAAGTTCCCTTGCCTTGCACTCCTAAACTGTAGATCCTTCCGTTCTAAAACTATTCTCATTCAAGATGCTGTTTCCCAGTATCATCTCGATGCCTTTTTTCTGAAGGAGACCTGGCTGAGAGAGGGGGAGGAGCCTTTCCTTCACCATTGCTGCTTTCTCAGCACTTTGAGTGGGCCACAGTGGTGCAGGTGTGGCGACCCTCTTCAGGGCTTCCTTGCCTGTCACAGAGGTTCATTTCTCTGCCCTCCACTACCCTAAGTCTCTCCTTCAACTTGATACCTCTCCGCCCCTTCACTTCCTTCTTATCTATGCCCTCCCTCCCTACTCTCTGCCCTCACTTCTGGGACTCTTCTTCTTACCATCTCTGAAGTCTCCCTCCTTTACCCCCAGCTCATTGTCTTGGGTGACTTCAACATCCACTATGGGGTATGTTTACTAAACTGCGTTAGTGTGATTCGCGTTAGGAGCCGCGTTAGTGGAAGGAAAGCCAAAAAAGGACATGGGCGGTACATCGTTACCGATAACACACAATAACGCACGTTGTAAGGCGTCGCGCAGCAATGATCGTTACAGGGCGCGTTACTGCGCGTTAAGCATAAGAAGGCGTGCAGACACCCAAATACAGAAACAAAGCTGTAGCACAATGGTTACTACCCAGACCAATGGTGCAAGGGTCATGGGTTCAATTCCCCAGTGTGCCTAATGAAGAAGGCTGGCTGAGGTGTCATGTTTAACCCTTTGAAAGCCTACTATAATATCTAAATCCACATTCTGCAGCCGGGTTAATGTTTGCATATGGCAGGAAAATTGTACCCATCTTATTCAATATGTTCCAATAGCGACATACCCTCTGCCATGGTCATGTATTATATACCATTTGATAGGAATATTTAGGCAGATGTTCGAATCCCGAAAGTTTTGGGCTTGGCATGGAAAGGGTTAAGTATTGGGCTGTGAGGAAGTTTAGTTTACGTTAATAGTGCTGCAGCAAACACACCCTCACAGTGTGTAACCTAAGGTGCCACATAAGGCACCTCAGAAGGCACTCCATAGGGCACATTATAAAGTGCCAAGGCACCCTATAATGTCCCCCATAGGACACCATATAAGGCGCTGTATAAGGCACCTTATAAGGCGCTTTATAGGGCGCCCTATGAGCCACCCTAAGGTGACAGTACCCTGAGGGTGGTTCTGCTGGCAGCACTAATATACAATATTTTTATTTATTTATTTATTTATATTTCTTATATACCGCACTATTTGCAATCAGCGCGGTTCACATGGAATACAAACAGACAATGCCTAAGACAGCCCTATCGATGAACCCCACTGTTGGTTTTGAACCCATGACCTCTGGCTCCATGGGCAGTGAAATAACCAGTGGGCTCGAGCTGCTAACAAACAGCTGGCTGGCTACAGGAGGACTGCATGGCACCACACCCACATTCTTCTGTGCTTACCAGGATAGGATCAACTCATCCGTACCCAGGATGCACAGCACATGTAAATCAGCAGTCAACAGATGATCACAAGATGGGGTATGCACCCCACAGCACCTCAGCCTGGTAGGGGGTGCCAACGGTGTGTGTTAGTGGCACAGAGTAGCTATAGACCATCACAGTGTGCGGGTCCTGTGCTCACCCTGGGGGAGAGGTATGATGCCCAGCACCATTCTCACAACACCTGGCTTTGCTGAGATAGGCTATGCTGCAGGTCCCCATCAGTACCAATGTGTGATAGGTAGTCCTTGCAAACACCCCTAGGATATGCCTGTGTTCATCTGTATGTCACATCTAGCCCTTGTAGACTATGATGCACCCAGAAAAGTGCATACCCTGTGTGGGTGCCATGGTCACATGATGTAAGTGAATGGGGGTGCTGGGACCCACAGGGAGATCACATACCACCACCCAATGCACCCTCTGGGGCTCAGGGTGGGGGACAGGATCCCCCACCAACAGATCCACTTCCTACCCCCCTGCAATGGTGGCAGTAAAGGAGACCATCACCACAGGCCTGCTAGAGATCAAACACCCTACAGGGTAGGCAATGCAGAGCAGCACACATCCATAACGCAATAGCAGACAGACGGCAGGTCTGAAAATGCTGAGCTGCCCCCCACCATTATCTGACATTCTCCAGCAGCAGGCCTTCAGCCGCTGCACCCTGCAAGGTGCTCCTGCAAGACACACACTAGCTGCAGACAGGCCGCCAGCTAGTACATAGTGCATGGTCCTGGAGGAGATGCATGTACCCAGAACGGGGATAGCAGCATACACACCAAGCAGATAAGTCAGTGATTGGGCCCCAAAAGAAAACCCACAAATATCACATGAACAAAATGCTATATAGTACTATTGGGGAACCTAGCCATGCCATGGTCACTGCTCAGTCAGGGTGAGAGTGACTTCCCAGCAGGACATGCTATGGCCACCCTGTCCGTGCAGGTGGTACCGGGCACTACAATGTCCGAGCCATTGACCTATGCCCTGTGCAGATGCGGCCAGGCCAGGCCACCCTATCCAGGCTATTCCCACGATAGCTTGCTCCTCATTATGCACATTGGCAGGCCAATACTGGCAACAGTGCTAGCAGTGTGGGCTGTGTAGGGTGTTGGCAGCCACCACACACTGGATAGACAGACACACACTCCCAACACCTATGCCAGCATTGTGCAACTACAGAGATGTTGGGCAGCCCAGGCCACCACACCAGTCCTGGGCACAGTGCAGGCATGGCTATGGTACACAATACTGTAGGGGTCACTCCCCAGGTTGGTAAACACTGTCAGATACAAGACCTGTAGCACACTCCACAGACATCAGAAAGGTTGCTATGCTGCAGCTCACTCAGAAAAAACTTGTACGTAACCTAGGAATTGCTATCTGCCAGTAATCATAGCAACCTTTTGATAGATGTGTACCATATTCCCAGGTTTAAGGTGGCATTACTAAGGTATGCAAGTGCTAGTATTGGGAGATGCACGCAGAACCCAAAGTCCTGCCTCTCCAGGAGGCTTTGGATAATGGGACCTGTGGGTGCGGGTGTGTCTGCCCCTGTTGGCTGGTGCTTTACGGCAGAGGTTCCCAACTCCAGTCCTGCGGTGCCAAACACTGTTCGGGTTTTCATGCTGTCCCTCATGAATATGCATGAGATACATCTGCATACCATGGGGGTGGCGCATAAAAATGCAGCACAGGCATCTTTATCAGAGGCAGCATGGAACCGGAATGGGTGTTTGGCCCTCCAGGACTGCATTTGGGAGGCTCTGCTCTAGGTAATGGGCATGTTTATGGTGTCTGTGCTCTGTAGGGTAAAATGTAGGTGTTTTGGGCATGTTTACGTCATCTGCAAAAAAGGTTCTGTCTGTATTAGCACGTTATAGTAGTGGGTAAAATATGAGGACTGAGTTGGTGGAAACCACAGCTGGGACTTGAACCTGTGACCTTCTGCTTCTGAATACACTGGTTTTGTGCACTGCACCACCATGTTATCACAGAGATGGTGCATTCCCTGGTGATACCATGACTGTTGGTCAGACAGGGCCTGTCTGTTGCAGTGCATGGCACCCACCTATACAAGCTAGGCCACGGTCTGCTCTGGCCAGCTGCCACTGCCCCCTCCACCACCAGTATCCCTCAGCCACCATGCTGACATGCCCTTCTGCTGGTGGAGCTGGTGGTGCGCAGTTTCAGGCAATCCAGTGTGCAGGTAGGCGGCTGCCTATGGTGCAGGTTCTGGGGTAGGGGTGCCTGCATAGACGTCCACGCTCCCCCCCCCAGCCCCGCCTGCCAATGTTCCGTGCCCTTTGGGGTTGCTGTTGGGTACTATCCCCTGTGACACTTTGGGAAACACACTCGTGCCCATATTGGGCCTTCAGCAGTTGCTGTCTGACTGCTCTGCTGTTCCAGCATTCGTATGGGCCACCTAGGCATCGCCCTAGTCCGCACTGTGGCCCAGATGCACCACAGCATGTGCCGCCTGCGGCCCTCTGTATCCCCTTCTCCGGCATCTGTCCAGTTGCCATTCCGACATGCCCGCCCTGCTGTTGCGGGACATGTGCACGCCATAGGAACCCTGTCTGATGGTGGGGAAAACCCTGAGCAGCGCTATTTCACTGTGGGCCCATTCACCTTGTATGGGGACGGAGTATAGACCCTTCCACGATTTATATCTGTTCTATGGAGCTTACTCGGGGGGGGGGAGGGGTTGATGTTTCACATTGATACCACTATTGACCAGCTTGGTTATTGTTTTTTTCCAGTTTGTTGGGGTCATTTTCAGTGTTTCTGTGCCTTTTGTTCTGTGCACATGTATCACACTTATCACTTTTTTTTGTTTCCCTGCCTGGGTTGTACATTGCTGACACTGAAATGCATTTAACGGCAGGTTTTCATTCGCGTTGGAATTCAGCTCTGAAAATCAGCGCATTAGTGTGAGGGGAGCCTCTCCCCGCCCACTTTCCGCCCATTGACCCCTTCTCTCCGCCCTCTCTCCACCTTCTGCGGTGTTTTAGCGCGCCGCGGGAGTTTACGATCGTTAACTACGGTTAACGCGCGTAATGTAACGTTAACGATCGTTCGCACGTCATAACGCATGTTATGACGTGCGAACGATCGTTAACGTTACATTACGCGCGTTATTCACGATTACCGCAGTTTAGTAAACATACCCCTATGAATCTCTTCTCAAACCATGTGATTGGGTCCTTGTTCAATACTTTCTCTATTTTATCTTTCTTTAACATGTATCCTTTTCCACTCATGCTGCGGGTCACACCCTAGATCTTATTTTTTCCTCCCCCTTTACATCACTCTCACTCATCTTTCTCAGCCTCTGCTATTCCAGGTTCTGACCATCAATGCATTTCTTTTCTTTAACAGGCCTGCATAGCCATCCCTCTCTCTTCCTGCTGATCACCTACCTGGGGTCTCTCCTATCTCCCTTTTTTGCAATATCATTCCCATACGCTTGACCCTTTTCCCCCTTCTGATGCTATCTTTCCTTTGGTTTCTGTTCTCTCCCAGTTGATGCTCAAGTGCTTTGGCACTCCACACTGTCCACCACTCTTAATAAGATGGCCCCTCTCTGCCCTCGTTGCTGCTCCATCAAGCGCTGTCATCCCTGGTATCACCATGGTCTCTGGCTTCACCACCAGCACCTCCATCATGCAGAGCATGCCTGGCAGACTCACCCTTCTCCTGATTCACTTCGCCTCTCTAAGAGCCTCCATCAACACTATTGACTCATGATTCACTCTGCCAAATGGACTTCCTACACCAACTTTATGTCCACCTCCTCCAACTCTGCTTGCCAACTCTATTCTGTTCTTGCATCTATTTCCAAGCCTAGGACCACCTCACAAACTACCCCTTCAGCTACCTCTCCTGGTCCAGATCTTCTCACCCTCCTTTCAGCAGAACGTTCTATCCCTCCATGCCACTTTCACAAGTTCCCTCCCTCCCCTCTCACCCATCTCATCTGACCCTCTCCCTCCTTTGCCCCCCCCCCAAGACCCTCCCTCCTCCCTTTCCTCTGTCTCACACATTTGGTCCTCCTTCCATATGATCATGCCAGATGAACTCCTCAAGGTCATCTTCCCTTCCCACAAGACCACCTGCCCCTAAGATCCCAATCCCTGCTCCTGGTCCACTGAACCTGGCCCTGTTACCCCCAATTCTATCTATCCTTAACAGCTTGTATTCTGGCATGCTTTCATCTGGCCCATTCTGAAGAACCTATCTCTTGTCTCTTTGACACCTGCTCACTGTCATCCAGTCTCTACCCTCCCTTTTCTCCCAGCTTTCTGCTCATCTTGATCCTATACATACTCTTCACCCTCATCAATGTGGATTTCGCACTGGCCATAGCACTGAGACCATTTTTATTTCCTTTCTGAGTGAAATCCATGAATCTCACAACCACAGTAACATCTCCTTGGCTGTCTCCCTGGATCCCATCTGCTGTCAACCTTGTTGATCACTTCACTCTTCTCTCCTGTCTCCACAACTTTAGCTTACATGGCATGGTGCTTCACTGGTTCCATTTTTTCCTTTTGCACAGAACTTTCTCTGTGCTCTCACGCTCCTCCGCTTCCTCATCCTTTCCACTTCCCTGTGGTGTCCCTCAGGGTTCAGTCTTAGCCTCTCTTCTTTTCAACATCTTTCTGGTCCCACTCACTCTTCTAGTGCAGCAACATGGTGTCTCTGCATATTGTTATGCTGATAACATCATCCTGCTTCACCACACTGACCCCTCTGCCCCTGACCTTCTACTACTGAACACCTGCCTCGCTCGTATCATCACATGGATGTCTGAGAACTATCTTCATCTTAACTCTGCAAAAACTGCTGCTATCTGGTTTCCATCTGGTGGTTCTGCCCCCTCCCTGGCTCCCCTATTCCCCTAGTAGATTCACTTTGTTATCTTGGAGTGACTTTAGATTCCTCTCTCCTTCCACTCACACCTCTTCTCTTGTCCTTCGCTCATTCCTTTGCCATTTGCCCCTTTCTATCACCCACCTCTCTGACTATTCTCCTACTCATCCTTGTCATATCCACACTCGACTACTGCAATATCGTTCTCCTCCCAAAATACCAACTCCAATGCTTACAGCTGATACAAAATACTGCTGTTCGTATTCTTGCACATGCCTCCTGCACAGACCATACCACTCCTCTTCTGATCCATTTCCACTGGCTCCCCCTCAAATATCACATCCAATACAAGCTTCTTGTCCTGGTCCATCGAGCATTACACACTGGTATCCCTCACTACCTCTCTGATGTCCTTCACTTGCACTCTCCTCACCGTGTCCTCCGTAACATCCACACAAATCACTTCCACCTTCCTTCTGCCTCCAAAGCTTGCCTAGAATCCACCTGCAACTCTGCTTTCTATTTCCTTGGACCCACCTCATGGAACACACTCCCCACTGAACTTTGTTTTGAACCTTCCTACCCGAAGTTCAAAGCCCTGCTAAAAACCCACCTGTTCCAAGTAGCCTGATTTACCATCCCCTAGCTCCTGACTTTGTCTCTGTATGCTTCTCCCTTCTCCAACTCTTCTCCTGATAGGAGTGTGTCATCTCTCTTATCTCATTTAATGGCATTCTTTTCTGTTTCCTCCTTTAATTTTTATTTAATGCCGTATACCGCCCTGCTGCTCTTGTGAAGGTGCAGTATATCGAGTTTAATAAAACATACAATGACAAAGGTGCAAAGCAGGAAGAGGATGAGGAGTGGCCCAGACTGCTGACTTGTGTGCCAAGTATGCCAATATATCTGTGTGCATGGCCTCAATGGGCTCTGCAAGGTAACTGAAATCCATGCAGGAGTCTGACTTGTGGTAAACTGATCTCTGTTGCATAGCATTGTAGCTAGGGCTTCGGTCACCAGCAAAGATTGTCCCTGGGTAACCAAAGTGTCTCTGGCTAGGGCTCATGGACCATGGACATGCAAAGCCAGAGAAAGGAGTGGCAGATGACAGGGCGTTGCTCTTGGTTCCAGTACTGCTCACCAGCGTGCCTGCTATTTCCTCTGCTACATCACCATCAGCATGCCCCCCTGCCTCTGCCATTCCATTTCTTTTATTTAATCACTAGCTTTTCCTTCTAGTAAGTCAGTGAGCTCCATCGCAGAACAATGGTTCTTTTGATTGAGAGATCACAGAGACCAGTTAGCACATAAAGCATCCTCTTTCATAAAGGGTTGAAACTTTTTTTCCACTTGGCCATGCAAGAAGTCCATCATCACCAAATCTTCTGCTGTGAATCTCTGCCAAAACCCCTCTAACTTCACCTTAAATTATTCACTACCAGAATGAGAAGGCTCATGGTAGCCCTTGTGGAAAACAGTTCCTCCATTGATAACCTTAAAGGGCTTTAGAACTTCCATCATCTGTGTGATATTTGACCAATCTGGTGACCTAGGGGCCTACCAATGCCAATCTCCATCTCTGATAACATCTGATGTAGCATTGCCCATTTCTCTACTAACCTCTCCAGCATATCTTACGTAGAATTCCACCTGGTGCTAATATCTTGTTTGAGCTGGTGTGCGGGTGCCCCTGTTGCTTCCTGCTTCTCACACAGCTCATGCCCACAGTCTTGTGAAAATACCCAGCTATTTTTCCGCACTTGATCAGTTCCCTCAGGACAGGGCTGCTGCTTGTCTTGTTCCCCAGGCTTAGGGAGTCTCTTCTAACAAGGTACAGCAAGTGTGCAAAGCATCTGATTCTATGAAAGCCCCCCTCCGTCTTTTCCTTGACCATGTACTTCCCAGCATGTTACAAAGAAACCTGGATGCACAGTGCTCTGTTTGTGCCCTATGTGCCAGCCCTGCAGCATCGCCCTTATTTCTGCTACGATATGCATCCACATATGGCTGTCATCCACTACCTGTTTGTGCAGCACATCCCATTGGTACCTTACTTCTGTAGCTCCCTAGTTAGACTTACAGCCTGTTCCTGCATCATCCAGCTGCCACCAGTGTTTTTTCAGGGAGAGGTAGGCTTGTGCACTGTTCCGACTATTCCCAGTGTTAATGGTGAAATGCATGCTGGTAGCGGCCTAAGCTTTTGCCAGCTGTGCTTCCAGCTGACAATGCCACTGACTATGCAGGGTAGAGATCACCCACCTACTAAACATTGCCCTTCAGTGCACTCAGTAAGTGGGAGCTAAGAGAAGCCGCAGCCTCCTAAACTTCACCTTCTCAAACATTTTTAAGGAATGGCCTTCCAGAATCATCATTTCCTCAATGCACCATGTCACCTCTCTTGATTCTGCTGCCTGATCCATGATAGCACTATTGAACACCGCCTCATCTCTTCCAAGATGGCGTGCTCTGATGCACACTGGGTCTACTGCCATAAAATCTGAATGGTGGAAGAGGCTAGCGGCTGAGCTTGAGAAAGGGATTTTGTTTTTCTTGTGCCTTTCCCACCACTGCTATTTCTACTCCTGGATAGAGTCCCCGGCCTAAGATCAGCATCTTCCTTTGTACTGAGCTGGAAAGACTGCTGTTTTTCCAAATGATGCAGCATGCCACTATTCTTAAGATGGCCCATCAGCTTCTCTCTGCTAATGTGCACAGAGGCTCGGCTAACATTAGGGGCATGTGCGTCTCTCTCTGCCGTTAGCATATTGTTAATGCACTGCACTGCGCTAACCAAAATTTGGGTGCACTTACTAGCATCCTTTGAGGTGGCTCTAAGTGCACCCATGTTAAGGGCAGCATTCATGGTTAACATGCGCCCATAACGCCCATGCTAACCATGATGTGCCACCAATGCCCATGTTCCGCTCCTAAGCCACTCATTCCCCACCTAATCACACATGACTTAGTTAGTGTAAGATTTTTAGCATGGGGCCCTGTGCTAACTGTTGGCACAGTGAGCTTACCATGTGGCAAAATGCCACACTAATGGTTAGCACATGTTAGTAAACATGTTCCTTTATGTGCCACAAAATCCATTGCATAAAATGGGCTTTTTAGAAGATAATGTGTGATAACACAGTTATCATGCACTCAGCATTGGTAAATAAAAAATTAATATGTGAGGGGCTTTTGTTAAATATTAGAAATAAAGTATATGCTGTTAAAATGCAAATTTTACATAAGTAGGTAGAGATCGGAATTGAGAGCTTGAGATTGGAGTGTATGCAGTTCTGCCAAAAATGGAGCCTTTTCTAAAATAAGTATAAGGACATGCAGACGAGCACATGTATTTGACATGTAGAGCCCTTCTGTACTTTCTGAAAAATTAACAGAAGCAACTTAGCAGCTTACATGTGTAAGTGCCACACTAATATATGTACGTTTGCATTTCACAACTTTCACATTTAAGTTGGTCGTTTGCAACTTACATGTCTAATTTACACATAAGTTGCAGACTACCAACCTAGGGGTAGGGTGGCTGGTAAGTGGCAGGGGGTGGTCTGGGCAGAACACAGGCAGCGTTCACAAGTACATGGGTTAATTATAAAATACCGTAATTTATACATACTTGTTAACTTTATGCACTTTTTTAAAATTTACACCTGCTATAGAGCAGATATAAATGTCTGTGCTTTAACTGATGGTGCAATGTCTGCCACCTACACTAGGCACCTACTTGTCCATATAAACTAGACTTAACATGGGCCAATTGCAACATACTTTGACTAGGTGACCCTTTATAAAAGCACCCTGGCCTCCATATGTCATAGTTCTGTCTTTGGTGGGTCAATAGCCTAGCCAGAATAAGCCTTGGCTTCCTGATGGGCCTTTTTGTACTGCCAAAGCATTCTTTTTCTTTTTTTTATGTAATTTACTTCAGGCAATTTTTCTCCTGCTCACTGTTTTCCCAATCACACGTAAAGTTCTATGGTTTCAAAGAGAATATTCTGTACCCAAGGCAACATATTTTTCAAAGCTGATCCAAAGACTATCAGCATTCTTTTCTGCATTTAAATTGAATGGAATTTTAAGATAATTTTGCCATAGGAAAAAATAAATGACTCTTTCCCGGATTTCTTCCTCTAGTCTAAACTTGTGTATAAATTGGAAGGATGACTTCTCTCCATTGAGGACTACAACAGGATGTAATGTTGCCTGCAAGTCTATTTTTCAGGATTTTTATTTCATTGTATAAGATCCTACAACATCCCCTATTAACATACTGGTTCCAGGTGATGCTGTAGCTAAGATATAAAATATCTGTTAACTGAAAATACTTCATAATGTTGAAACAATCAATGCCTCTAAGAAGCAAGGGTTGTCTCAAGAGATCAGTGATGACAAAAGTCATCCTCATTAATTTAATTTCCAGAAGGGCAGGCAACTGGATTTCAGAGGCATCCTGGTCTTAAGGCAGTCATGTAGAAAGCTTCACACAAGAGGAAGGCGGGAAGCATTACTACTGCTATTGATCATTTCTATAGGGCTACAAAGCGTACGCAGTGCTGTACAGATAGATACACATGAAAGACAGTTCCTGCTCATCAGAGCTCGCAATCTAATCAAGACAAACAGTACAATAGTTGAGAACAGAAGTACAAATAGGGAAAGGTAAGGAGAACAGGTAATCAGGATTCAAAGGAAGCCTCAAGCGTGGATTTGAAAAGGGAGAGAGAAGAAACCTGACATACAGACTCAGGTAGTTTATTCCAGGCATAAGGAGCAACAAGGTGAAAGGATCGAAGTCTGGAGTTGGCAGTGGAAGGGAAAGAAAAAGAGACGAGTAAGCTAGAGGAAGAGCAGAGTAGGGACAGGGCCGGCCCCTCCATTGTGCGATAATGTTGTTCGCACAGGGCCCCGCGCTTCAGGAGGCCCCACGCGAACACCATTATGGCACACCGGACGGCTTAAGAGGGAGCCGGGGAGGCTCGCGCGAGGCCCCGGCTCCCTCTCCCTCTGTACAGCCGCCAGCGTGAAGATCCTTTTCCCTTACGCTGGTGGCTGTTTCTGTGAAGCCACGAATGCTGGGAAAGGTTAAAGGGCATTGCCTTTAACCTTTCCCAGCAAAGTTGTTAAAATTCAAAGTTGTTAAAATGCAAGAAGATTGTGAAAAATTGTAAGAGCACCTTGATAAATTAGAAGACTGGAGATCCAAATGACAGATGAAATTGAATGTGGACAAGTGCAAAGTTATGCACCTAAGAAAGAAAAACCTAAACTACGGTTACATGATGCAAGGTTCCACATTAGGAACCACCAACCAGGAAAAAGATTTATGTGTCATCGTGGATAACACTTTGAAATCCTCTGCCCAGTGTGCGGCGGCGGCGGCAAAGAAAGCAAATAGAATGCTAGGAATCATAAGGAAAGACATGGAGAATAAAACAAAGGATATTATAATGCCTCTGGATCACTCCATGGTGTGACTGCATCTTGAATATTGTGCGCAATTCTGGTTGACATATTTTTAAAAGGATATAGCAGAATTAGAAAAGGCAAAGAGAAGAGCCACCAAAATGGTTAAGGGGATGGAAGGATACCCCTATAAGGAAAGACTTAAAAGGTTAGGGCTCAACAACTGTGGACCCAGCACAGATCCCAGGGGTACTCCACTATTCACCTTTCTCCATTGGGAAAATTGGCCATTTAGCCCTATCCTCTGCTTTCTATCTTTTAACCAGTTCCTGATCCACAATAGTACACTGCCTCCTATCCCATGACTCTTTAGTTTTGCCAAAAGTCTCATGTCAAAGGCTTTCTGAAAGTCCAGATACAATATTTATTTATTTTATTTATTTACATTCTCTTATATACCGCGCTATTCTGCATCAGTGCGGTTTACATTGAACAAACTGAAATTACATTGAACAGGGCATTATAACTTGGAGATAACTATTTTACAGGGAACATGGGCTATGGAGGGTTAAGTGGCTTGCCCAAGACCACAAGGAGCACCTGTGGGACTAGAAACCCCAGTCCTTCCGGCCCAAGGTTGCTGTCCTCTAGTGGGATTTGAACCCAATATATCAACTGACTCATCTTTGTCTACCTGTTTATTCACACCTTCAAAAAAACAACAGATTAGTAAGACAAGATCTTCCTTGTCTAAAACCATGTTGGCTGTCTCCCATTAAGCCATGTTCAGTAATTTTGTTCTTTATGATGGTTTCTACCATTTTTCCTGGTACTGACGTCAGGCTCACCAGTCTGTAGTTTCCAGGATCACCCCTGGAACCTTTTTTAAAAATTGGGGTTATGTTGGCCATCCTCCAATCTTCAGGTATTACAGATGATTTTAATGATAGTTTACAGATTACAGTACTAAAAGCATATTTCAGTTCTTTCAACACCCTTGGATGTATACCATCCGGTCCAGGTGATTTGCTACTCTTCAGTTCATCAAATAGCTGTAATACATTTTCCCGGTGTATCGATATTTCTTTCAATTCTTCCGCAGTATCACCTTTAAAATACCACTTTAGTCATGGGTAGCATCCCTACATCTTCCTCAGTAAAGACCGAAGCAAAGAATTCATTCAGTCTCTCTGCTATGGCCTTGTCCCCTCTTAGTGCCCCTTTTATCCCTCTATCATCTAATGGTCCGACTCTCTCACAGATTTTTTGCTATAAATGTACTTGAAAAAGTCTTTATTGTGCATTTTTGCTTCCACAGCAAGCTTCTTCTCAAATTCTCTCTTGGCCTGCCTTATCAATGCCTTGCATTTAACTTGTCAGTGCTTTTGTTGTCTCCAGTTTGTCATTTCTCTTTTTTCCATTTCCTGAAAGATGCTTTTTTGGCAACAGCCTCTCTGCCCTCACCTTTAAACCATGCTGGCAGTTTTTTGGACTTCCTTCCAGTTTTCTTAAAGCATGGAATACAGCTGGTCTGGACTTCAAAGACAGTATTTTTAAACACCCAAGCTTGATGTAAGTCTTTTAGTTTTTGTTAACTATTTTCCTCATTTTATTATAGTCTCCCTTTCAAAAGTTAAAAGGTAGAACTGTGGATTTCCTTTCCATCCCACCTCTATTAATTAAATCAAACACGATCATGTTATGATTACTATTACCAAGTGACCCCAACATCCTTATCTCTTGCACCAGATCTGGTGTTCCACTAAGGACTAGATCCAAAATGGCTTCCCCTCTGGACAGTTCATTAACCAGCTGCTCCAAGAAGCAGTCATTTATTTCATCTAGAATCTTTATTTCCCTAGCATGTCCTGCCGTGACACTGACCCAGTCAATACCGGGGTAACTGAAATCACCCATTATTACTGTGCTGTAATTTTTGCTAGCTTCCCTGATTTCTTTGAGCATTTCATCATCCATTTGTTCATTCTGGCCACGCGGTTTATAGTATACCCTCACTGCTATCGCCTCCCCTTTTTACATGGAATTTCAATCCATAGAGATTCTGCAGCAAATTTTGTTTCCTGCAAAACTTTAATCCTTTGTGACTCAATGCCCTCTCTAACATAGAGCTCTGTCTGCTCCATACTCAACGGCATTTGGGCTACTTTTGTCTTCATTGGAACCTCTCTGCTGATATGCCCTAACTTCATTTTTTTTGGTAGTATCCTTCAAGGATACGTTGTTCTGAACCATGCGTTTTTTGGCGACTGTCAGCTCTCCCCTATTATCTAGTTTCAAAGATGCTCTATCTCCTCTTTAAAGGTTAATGCAAGCAGCCTGGTTCCATCCTGGTTAAGGTGAAGCCTATCCCTTCATAAAAGCCCCTCCCTTCCCCAGAATGTTCCCCAATTCCTAACAAATCCAAAACCCTCATCCTTGCACCATTGTCTCATCCATGCATTGAGACTCTGGAGCTCTGCCTGCCTTTTGGGTCCTGCACAAGTAACGGTAAGCATTTTGGAGAATGCTACCCTGGAAAACAGTAGGGCTTTGTGTGGCTGTTGTGTGACTGTCGTGTGGCTGTCAGGATCTATTATCTTAACTTCAACTGTAGCTGCTCTTTGCAAACTCCCAGAGGCTCTATCCCTGGGCAACTGCCTAGCCTGCCTAATGGTTAAGCCAACCTTAAGTGGCCTCACTCACATAGCATTCAGTCCTCCACACAGCTGCCCTGCCAGGCACAGAATGTGTGTACCTGTCACAATAGGGTTAAAATGCTCATGTGGTTAGTGTTCATCCTTTGAGCTGCAGTTTATGGTGTACATGGCTCTGAGCCTATAGGAAACATGGGAAATGCCCAAATCATTTCTTCATTAATTAACATTCCTGAAGGACAATTTTTATTGGATACTGAAGGGAAAGTCTAAGGAACATGTACCAAAACAGCAAATATGTATTTTCCAGGGTGACACACACTGTGACTAACTCAAAACATTACCAAAATTTATATATCTCTCTATATAATATTTTTCAAGAAAAAAATGAAAACCACCACTGTTTTGAATCTGTATCTCAGGGACTTAGGTTACTGGCAACTTTATTTCCTTTAAATTTGAGCTGTATATTCTATGCAAGGGACATCAAATAAATCGTGGAGGTTATCCATGAGGCATATATACAGATTCACTGTCACAATAAAAATGAATATATGGGATTGCCTGGGCTTCTTATGGCATACTGATACAATTCAAATTGCATATTATGAAACACATAAAACTCATATTTTCTACATAAGATTAAAAGCCTTACTGTTTTCCAAAGGGTTTTGCAAATTTTATTCCTTTAAAAACCTATTCAAGTAGATATCAGGATATTTAACCAAACTGCAATAAGCTACTTTCAGTGAAATATATTATGAATGTGTAATAGTTTTTAGAAACCTCATTTAACATACTATTCCTTAAAGAAATTACATCCAACATTTTCTCAATCTGGGCAACAAACAGCAATATAACACTCCCTCCCGTTTACTTCCCCCTATCTTGTCCCCATCACCTCCATCAATATCCCACTATTCCCATTTTTGGTGGATTTCGTCTCTTCCTTCAATTTCTTCCATTCCTTCTTATTCACCCCTCCTAATATCGGTTAATTTCGCCATCCTGCTTGATACATGCAATACTTTGATACTTCGAAAAGGATATTCCCAGTCGTGCTCCTGACCTGTGGAGTAAAACTTCCAAGGAGCTGAGATCTTGCTTTCATGCCTTTTGAAAGGCTTACAGAAGAACATAAGCAATGCCATACTGGGTCAGACCAAGGTCCATCAAGCTCGGTGTCATGTTTGCAACAGTGGCCAACCCAGGTCATAAGTACCTGTCAGGTTCCCAAAAAGGTGCATAGGTTCTATAATGTTTGTCCAAGGGTAAGAAATGGATTTCCCATGTCCTCTTCAATAATGGTTTATGAACCTTTCCTCCAGGAACTTGTCCAAACCTTTTTTAAACCCAGCTACACTAACAGCTTTTACTACATTCTCCGGTAACGAATTCTAGAGTTAGATTATGTGTTGAGTGAAAAACATTTTCTCTTGTTAATCTTAAATGGGTTACATTGTAGCTTCATTGTGTGTACTCTAGTCTACTTTTTGATGGAGTAAACAACCGATCTACGTTTATCCGTTCTACTCCATTCATTATAGACCTCTAGCATATCTCACCTCAACCGCCACTTTTCCAAGTTGAAGAGCACTAACCTTTTAAGCCTTTCCTCTTAGTATCCTTCCATCCCCTTTACAATTTTGGTGGCTCTTCTTTGTACATTTTCTAATTCTGCTGTATCCTTTTTAGGATATGGCAATCAAAATTGCACACAATATTCAAGGTGTGGTCGCACCACAGGAGGATACAGAGCCTTTATAATATCCTTAGTTTTATTTTCCATTCCTTTCCTTATGATTCCTAGCATTCTATTTGCTTTTTTGGCCACTGCTGCAGACTGGTTGGAGGGTTTCAATGTATTATCCATAATAACGCCTAAATCCCTTCCTGAGTGGTAGTTCCTAATGTGGAACCTTGCATTGTGTAACTGTAGTTTCAGTTGTTCTTTCCTAGGTGCATAATTTTGCACTTATCCATATTAAATGTCATCTGCCATTTGGAAGTTCAGTATTCCAGTTTATCAAGGACCTCTTGTGATTTTTCACAATTCTCTTGTGTTTTAAAACATTTGAATAATTCTGTGTCATCTGTAAATTTGATCACCTCACTTATTATTTCCATTTCCAGGTCATTTATAAATATCTTAAAAAGCAGCAAGCCCAGCACAGATCCCTGGGGTACTTCACTATTCACCTTTTTCCATTGATAAAATAGGCAGTGTAGCCCTACTCTCTGCTTTCTATCTTTTAACCAGTTCCTGATCCACAATAGTACACTGCCTCCTATCCTATGACTTTTTAATTTTGCCAAGAGTCTCTTGTGAGGGATCTTGTCAAAGGCTATCTGAAAATCCAGATACACTATATCAAACTGCTCCCTTTAACTACCTCTTTATTCGCTCCTTCAAAAAATATAACAGATTAGTAAGACAAGATCTTCCTTGGCTAAATCCATGTTAACTTTCTCCCATTAAACCATGACTATCTACATGTTCAGTAAATTTATTCTTTATAATGGTTTCTACTATTTTGCCAGGTACCGACATCAGGCTTACCGGTCTGTAGTTTCCCAGATCACCCCTGGAACCTATTTTAATAATTGGCGCTTCATTGGCCATTCTCCAATCTTTAGGTACTACAGATGATTTTAATGATAGTTCACAGATTACTAATAGTAGATCTGTAAATGGTAGGTCTGTAATCTCATATTTTAGTTCTTTCAACACCCAAATATGTATACCATCCGGTCCAAGTGATTTGCTATTAGAAACATAGAAACATAGAAATATGACAACAGAAAAAGACTACATGGCCTATCTAGTCTGTCCTTCCATATCAACAACTACAACAGCCCCCTTTTTACCTTTAGAGACCCTCTGTGTTTGTCCCATGATTTTTTGTATTCAGTTACTGTCCTCATCTCTACCACCTCCACTGGGAGACTATTCCATGGATCCATTACTCTTTCCGTAAAGAAATATTTTCACATATCACTCCTGAATCTATCTCCCTTCACCCTCATACCATGTCCCCTCATAGCAGAACTTGCTTTCAATTGAAAGAGGCTCTCTCCCTGAACATTTATGCCACGGAAGTATTTAAACATCTCAATCATATCACCTCTATCCCACCTTTCCTCTAAGGTGTACATATTAAGATCCTTAAGTCTGTCCTCATATGCTTTATAATGAAGACCACTAATCATTTTAGTAGCCACCCTCTGCACCGACTCCATCCTGTTCACATCCTTTTGAAGGTGCGGTCTCCAGAATTGCACACTATACTCCATACACTATACTATTCTTTAGTTTATCAAATAGTTGTAATATATCTTCCCAGTTTATTGAAATTTGTTTCAATTTTTTTGATACATCACCTTTAAATATCATTTCAGGCATGGGTAACTTCTCTACATCATCTTCAGTAAAAACCGAAGCAAAGAATTTGTTCAGTCTCTCGGCTATAGCCTTGTCTTCCCTTAGCACCCCTTTTATCCCTTGGTCCAACTCACTCTCAGTTTTTTTTAAATGAATGTATTTGAAAAAGGTTTTAATGTGGCTTTTTTCTTCCATGGCAAGCTTTTTTTCAAATTCTCTTTGCCTGCCTTATCAAATGCCTTGCATCTAACTTGCCAGTGCTTATATTTCCCATTTTAGTCATTTGTCTCCTTTTTCCATTTCCTGAAAGATGTTTTTTGACTACAACTATCTTTCTGACCTCACCTTTAAACCATGCTGGCAGTTTTTTGGCCTTCCTTCCATCTTTCTAAAGTATGGAATACATGTGGTCTGGGTTTCCAAGATAGTATTTTTAAACAATGCCCATGCTTGATGTAAATCTTTAACCTTTGCAGCTACTCCTTTTCATTTTTTCAGAACTATTTTCCTCAGTTTATCATAGTCTCCGTTTTTGAAAGTTAAAAGGTAGTGCTATGGATTTCCTTGCCGTCCTCTCTCCATTTATTAAAATCGAAAGCAATCATGCTATGATCACTATTGTGATCTCTTTTACCAGATCCTGTGTTTCACCAAGGACTGCTGTAGGTCCAAAACAACTTCCCCTCTTGTCGGTCCTTGAACCAGCTGCTTCAAGAAGCGGTCATTTATTTCATCTAGAAACTTTATCTCCCTTGCATGTCCTGCTGTGACAATGACCCAGTTGATACCAGGGTAATTGAAGTCATCCATTAATACTCTGTTGTAGCTTGTTAGCTTCCTTGATTTCGTTTAGCATTTCATCATTCATTTGTTTATTCTGGCTAGGCAGAAGGTAGTTCACCCCCATTGCTTTCCCCTTTTTACATGGAATTTCTATCTACAGTATAGAGATTCTACAATGTGTTTTGTTTCCTGCAAAACCTTTATCCTGTGTGACTCAATGCCCTCTCTAACAGAATGTAACCCCTCCACCAATTTGATCTACCCTATCATTGTGATATAGTTTGTATCTAGATATCACAATATCCCATTATTTGTCCTCCTTCCACCAGGTCTTTGAGATACCAATTATAACTAACCTTTCATCTAGTGCTATATATTCTAGCTCTCCCATCTTATTTTTTTTTAATTTCTAGCATTTGCATAAAGGCATTTTAGAGATTGTATTTTATTCATATTAACAATCTGGTTATCAGTTGACAAGGATAATTTGGAATTTTTCACCTCTATCTGCTCTGTACTTAAAGGCATCTGGGTTACTTTTATCTTTATTGGAACCTCCCTATCGAGATGCCCTGACTTCCCTCGTTTGCTAGTATCCTTCAAGGATACATCCTTCTGAGCCATATGCTCTTGGGGGACTGTTGGGTTTCCCTTTTAACTATTAATACCAGCAGCCTTGTTCCACCCTGGTGGGTGGAGCCCATCCTTTTGGGAAAGCCCTCCTCCCCTCTTTACCCATGATGTTGCCCAGTTTCTAACAAATCCAAAACCCTCTTCATTGCACCATCATCTCATCCACACATTGAGACTCAGGAGCTCTGCTTGCCTTTTGTGTCCTGCATGTGGAATGAGAAGCATTTCTGAGAATGCTACCCTGGAAGTTCTGGATTTCAACGTCCTACCTAAAAGCCTAAATTTGGCCTCCAGAATCTCCCTCCCACATTTTCCTAAGTCATTGGTGCCTGTTACATTGTCTAGCCTCTCTTGTTTTGTACAGTCTATCCACAAAACCACCTGCTTATCAGATCCGATTTCTACCACTTGGCTGATGGAACAGTTCCTTGAACTTCTGCCAGCCATGTTAACAGTCATAAACAGCAGTTTTTCCTCTGGCATGGTACAAAACATATGCAAGAAAGCATTGCTTAGACCCATTCCAAAGGATCATGAAGGAGCTCTAAGTGATCCCAAGAATTATAGATCTATTTCCAACTTGCTCTTTATTTCTAGAGTTACAGAATGATTGGTCTTCAACCAGCTCTCCGATCACCTTGAACAGGTACATGACCTACACTCTTAGCAATTGGGTTTGGTCCCCATGCATAGTGCAGAAACTATTTGTCCCCATGCATAGAACAGAAACTATCATGGCTGCAGTTCTGAATGAAGTTCACAGAGCATGGGATCAGGGCAAAATAGTCCTTGCAATCTCATTGGATCTCAGTGGCATTTGACTTTGTGGACCATGGTTTGCTTTTGAATCACCTTTATGAAGGCTTTCATGGCTCAGTACTCTCATGGTTTTGCTTCTTTCTCCAGGAACATTCCTTTCAGGTTGAGCCTCCTGTGTGGGGTACCCCAAGGGTCTACACCAGCGGTTCCCAACATCGGTCCTCGGGGAACCCCAGGCCAGTCAGGTTTTCAGAGTACCCACAATGAATATGCATGAGATAGATCTGCATACAATGGAAGCAGTGCATGCAGATCTATCTCATGCATATTCATTGTGGGTACTCTGAAAACCTGACTGGCCTGGGGTTCCCCGAGGACTGGGTTGGGAATCACTGGTCTACACTTTCACCCATGCTTTTTAATGTTTTTCTTAGTCTGCTCGTCACACTTCTACAAAGCACTGGAATCTCCAGCTTCATCTATGCGGATGACATTCTATTATTTTGTACTGATGAACTGTCGCTGTAAAAAGAGGGGGGATTAAAGACTGAACAGTAAGAAGGAGTGACATCTGAGTGGACAGAAACAGAAAAATAAATGAAAGAAAGCTGAAAGGAAGAGATAGATGTCATAGATGGATGGAGAAAGTGAAGACAGGAGGATAAAGATATGGACAGATAGACTTGAAACTCTAGAAAGAGTTAGAAGACTGAGGAAAGGAGAAACCAGAGAGTGGGACCAACAAGATTAGGAAAATAAAATGGCCGGACAACAAAGGTATAAAAAAGAATTTTGGGGGAAATATTCAAAGCCATTTAACCAGCTAGCAGACCTGTAGTCAGTGAGCTATTCAGTGGCAGTAAGGCATTTAGTGCCACTGAATATCACCTGCTAGCTGACTTGTATGCCCTGATGCCAGCCAGCCAGCTTCAGGATATTCCAGTGGCAGCACTAAAGTTAAGTCCGCAGCAGTATCCAGCCACTGGCTGATTAACTTAAATCAGCTAAAGTTAGGCAGAGAAATTGCTAACCAGGCAATCTAGATATTCAGTGCTGGTGGCTGGATAGCATTAGATAGCCTGGCATAATTTAGAGAAGGGATAGCCACCTTCGCGGACTATGCCTCCCTCTCTTTTTAATTTCGTGATTGGAATATGACAGTTTTTGGAATTTATATCGGCCATCTTAATATTTGGCACAATACAGGTAAAATGCATCGCTGTTTCTGTTTTTCTGGTGTTGCAGTGCATGCAGAGTCTGGCTTCTCGGGGTTTCAGTTTAATTTTTGTCCACGTATTTCTATTGTCATTTTGCGGTAATTTGTTCTGTGCATGTGACTGAGGCCAGGGACTCTGCTAGCACTAAATGTCTGTGTAGGGATCTGTAGTAATCCATCTTGTCAATTCTCTCAGTAGGTGCACTGATGTTTTAGGACCCACTGCAATATTTACAGTGCCCCCCTTTTCTAGGTAGGATCATTGGAAGTCAGTGCTGTTATGGTATGGCAAATTTTCTATAGATTCTGAGTTACGTTTATAGGGTTTTGTAATACTTTACAATATGTCCTGCCCCAGAAAGACAGGATTTATCTTTCTGTTACTGAGATGACAGTTTTCTGGGGAAATATCTTAGTTTTCGGCTCTGCCCTCATTGTTGGGGGAGGAGCCATGGAGGTTTCTGTGAATGCAAAATATATTTACATGTAAAGTGGCTTTTTAGGAAGAGCGCCCGAGTTCAGTCTGGGTTATCCAGGGCAAAACATGCAGAAAAAGGCAAGGGATGTCTAAGTTTTGGCCTGATTATGGAAACATAGACGTCCCCAACATGGATACTAATACCAGCATCCAAATAGACATCCCTGCTATGTAAACTTGTGGCAGGGATGTCTGTAACATGCTACTTTGTATATGAGGACGTCCATTGATATGAAAACAAGAGCCCTCATATCCCGTCAGTGTTCATAGTCAACACAGAAAATATCAGGGATATGATTGTACCCCCTTCTCCACACCCTCTGGATATCTGTCTGGCTAAATAAGCACTTTTCTGATGCCTGTTCATGCTTGGGGTAGATATAACCTTTGATGCAGCACGGGACATGCCGGGTGTTTCTGAAATTAGGCAAGGACGTTCTTCTCCTTGGGAATGTCCTAGACAAGCCTCCGCCGTGCTCCATGACTTGGGTGTCCTTGTGTCAGGGACATCTCCTGATCTGGCTTCTAAAATGCATCTGGAGACGTCTCTTGGACATCTGGTTGTCTGTTTGCAGATATCCAAAGCATGAATTGCTCTTTTAAAATAACTCCTAACAGCATGACAATTCAGTGTGCAATGTGTTGAAGGTCAATATTTTTATATTAGCCTCCCCAGGCTTCATAATTAAATGCTTCTAATATTGCTGAATATAACCAGCTATTGCAAATTTTTAAAAATTATATAGCCTAGTAATATAAGTTGCTTTCTGTTTTCTTGGTACAGCTGCCTGGTTGGTGTTCTGAGTGAGAGGTCCCCTGTGCTCCTTGAGAAGACCCCTTTTTGGGTGCCCTGGGGGACGTGTTCTCTTATACCTCACCTTAGGCAATAGATTGCCTTGAGCTGTCCTTACACACATATAGATGTGGATATTGCCACTTGCTCTAGGGCTGGTGTGAGTGTGCACACATGTGATATCACTGCTGCTGTTGAAATCAGCTGTTAACTGTGCCGATTGAGCTGGGCAAGCCTGATTGCTCCACTAAGCAGCGCTGGTGACCGGCTTTAAAAGTAAAGCGCCATCGGGCACGAGCAGAGCAGAAGAGTGACATCACTGCTGCCATTGAAATCAACTGTTAACTGAGCTGATTGAGCTGGGCAAGTCTGATCGCTCCACTAAGCAGCGCTGGTGACCGGCTTTAAAAGTAAAGTGCCAATGGGGGCACCCACGCCTGGCAGGCCTGCGCCTGAGGGCCTCGCTAGATGGCCCTTGGGTGGGGTCCATTTGGCGGCCTTTCTGCTCCGGATGTGTGGCTTTCTGCACCCTGGCCTTCTCCTGCTGCGTCGTTCTCTTTTCCATCTGCTATTGTCATCATCTCCTGGGATCCTCCGCTGCATCATTGACTGTCTACTCCCTTAGCCTCCTGATTGTTTGTTATTTCATTGCTTGTTGTACTTATTATATATTATACTGTACTTATTGTATCCTTTGATTCCTCTAACATTTTATTAACCTACTCTCTTCTACCCCCCATTGCTTACTTTTCTCCTCCTTTCTTGTCTTCACCCTCGCTCCACTTAAGGTTTGTCTTCCTCCTTCCCTATCGCTGCTCCCTTGACTTCTGCCTTTCTCTGTGATGTGCAGTCTGGCTAACCTTATCCATATCCCTCTAGCTTCTCCTTCTCCCTCTCCTCCACCTCCTTCTTCTGGTGATTTCACCCCTTTTCCTTCCCCTCCTAGACGTTTGCCTCATTCTGTAGTGAGTTCCTCTCGCAACTTGTCCAATCTTATTCATATCCCCCTTCTTTCCCTTTCCTCTCTTCCTTTCTCTTGTGCCCTTTGGAACGCACATTCTATCTCTAATAAACTCTCTTTTGCATATGATCTTTTCCTCTCCAACACTTTTCATCTGCTTGCTTTAACTGAGACCTGGCTCCTCCCTGACGATACCGCCTCTGTTGCTGCCCTCTGCTATGGTGGCCTCCAGTTCTCCCATACTCCTCGTCCTACTGGCCGTGGTGGTGGGGTTGGCCTTCTTCCCTCCCCCTCCTGTCATTTCCAACCTCTTCCCCTGCCTCATTCTCATTCCTTCCTCTCTTTTGAGGTCCACTCTATTCGCCTCTTTACTCTACTTCCTCTCCTTGTTGCTGTTGTCTATCATCCTCCTGATAAGGCTATTTCTTCTTTTTTTCTCTGACTTTGACTCATGGCTTTCCCTCTTTCTTATCCCTACCTCCTCTACTCTTATTCTTGTTGATTTTAACATCCATGTTGATAACCCCTCTGATCCTCTTACTCTGAAGCTCCTCTCTCTTACTTCCTCATTTGGCCTTCAACTTTGTTCCTTTGCCCCCACTCACCTTTGTGGCCATTGTCTGGATCTGTTTTTCTTTTCTTGTTCCTCTCCTTCTAACTTCAGTAATACTGTTCTTCCTTTATCTGATCATCACCTTCTCTCCTTTAATCTTCACCTCCCAACACCCCTGTCTCGTCCTGTCTCCTCCTCTCTATTTAGGAACCTTCCTGCCATTGATCCCCTGATTCTCTCCTCTACCATTTCTCCTTCTCTCTCTTCTGTTTTCTCCTCCAAGTCTGTTGATATGGCAGTGGTGTCCTATAATGCTGCACTCTTTTCAGCTCTGAATGCTCTCACTCCTCTCACCCCTCGTCCTTTGAGGTGCCCCTTAACTCAGCCCTGGCTCTTCCCCACTATTCGCTATCTTCGCTCCTGTGCCCGCTTTGCTGAGCGTGCCTGGCTCAAATCCCGCTTCCCTCAAGATTTTCTTCATTTCAAATTCATGCTCTTCTCCTTCAAATCAGCTTTAGCTCTTGCCAAACAAGATTACTTTGTTCGCCTGACTAATTCTCATGCCTCGGATCCTCACCATCTCTTCACTACTCTCAGTTCTCTCCTCAAAGTGCCTCCGCCTCTGATCCCTCCTTCCCTTTCTGCCCAAACCTTGATAAAATCCATAAGATCACTCTCCAATTTCCCTCTAAATCCCCTATTTCCCCTTCTTGCTCTCAATCTCCCTCCCCCCTTTTCATCCTTCTCTCTCTTCCTTTCCTACGATTTCAATTGATGAAACTGCTCTTCTTCTCTCCTCCTCCAAGCTCACCACCTGCTTCTCTGATCCTATCTCATCCTTTCTCCTCTACTCTATTTCCTCTACCATTATCCCCCTCCATTTCTCATATCCTCAACCTCTCGCTCTCCACTGCTACTGTCCCAGCTGCCTTTAAACATGATGTGGTCATGCCTCTCCTTAAGAAACCCTCACTTGATCCCTCTTGTCCTTCTAATTATCGTCCCATTTCTCTCCTTCCTTTCATTTCTAAACTGCTTGAACGTGCGGTTTACCATCGTTGCCTTGACTGCCTCTCTTCCCATGCTCTCCTTGATCTCTTACAATCCGGTTTTCGTCCCTTGCACTCTACTGAAACTGCTCTTATCAAAGTTTCCAGTGACTTGTTCCTGGCTAAATCTAAGGGCCTCTACTCTGTCCTTATTCTCCTTGACCTTTCTGCTGCTTTCAACACTGTTGACCATGATCTTCTCCTTGACACTTTGTCCTCCCTTGGCTTTAGGGACTCTGTTCTTTCTTGGTTCTCCTCCTATCTCTCCCATCGCTCCTTTAGTGTTTGTTCTGGTGGCTTTTCCTCCTCTGTTACCCCACTCTCGGTTGGTGTCCCCCAAGGTTCTGTCTTGGGTCCCCTCCTTTTTTCTCTCTATACCAAATCCCTTGAAGGACTGGAAAGGGGGGCTGTTACTTCTGGAGAGAAATCTGAAATTGTGAGTATATACTTCTGGGAATTTTTCTGAAAGGAATTTTTTTTCTTTTAAAGCTAATTAATCTGTGAACCCACTATTTTTTTTGTTAAATCAGTCAGGGCCTAGTAGCAACAGTTTAAGATTCAATTTAAAAACACAGAAGAGAACTTTCTGGTTACCTTTCATACCCAGTAGACAGCTGTAATTTAAATTTCATAGTCACTCAGGGCCTAGCATCAGCAAAGTACTTTTAGTTTCAAATTAAAACACAGAAGAGAGCTTTCTGGTTAAATTTAGAATCCAGCAGAGAGCTTGTAGTTTAAATTTCATAATAGGTTAGAGCCTAGTAGCAGCAAAGAGCTGTAATTTAAATCAAATCAGAATATAGCTTAGCACAAGAGGCAAAACAAGGTCAATTCTCCTTGAGCAGCATATAAAGTCTTCTAGAGACCTTTACAAAGAGGCCTTCTACCTAGTGGGCAAGCAACCTGTGAAGCTTTTTCAATAGGTGTTAACACCAGCTGGCAGTTCAAAAGGCCATTTTGAAAGACTCCTTCTATCCAAGCAAGGACTGTTAATTACCCAGGAAGTAGGTCACTGCTTACATCATCAGCACAAGCATAAATAGCTCAACCAGAGCTCTGTGACCCTGTCTTGAAGGACTGGAAAGGGGGGCTGTTACTTCTGGAGAGAAATCTGAAATTGTGAGTATATACTTCTGGGAATTTTTCTGAAAGGAATTTTTTTTCTTTTAAAGCTAATTAATCTGTGAACCCACTATTTTTTTGTTAAATCAGTCAGGGCCTAGTAGCAACAGTTTAAGATTCAATTTAAAAACACAGAAGAGAACTTTCTGGTTACCTTTCATACCCAGTAGACAGCTGTAATTTAAATTTCATAGTCACTCAGGGCCTAGCATCAGCAAAGTACTTTTAGTTTCAAATTAAAACACAGAAGAGAGCTTTCTGGTTAAATTTAGAATCCAGCAGAGAGCTTGTAGTTTAAATTTCATAATAGGTTAGAGCCTAGTAGCAGCAAAGAGCTGTAATTTAAATCAAATCAGAATATAGCTTAGCACAAGAGGCAAAACAAGGTCAATTCTCCTTGAGCAGCATATAAAGTCTTCTAGAGACCTTTACAAAGAGGCCTTCTACCTAGTGGGCAAGCAACCTGTGAAGCTTTTTCAATAGGTGTTAACACCAGCTGGCAGTTCAAAAGGCCATTTTGAAAGACTCCTTCTATCCAAGCAAGGACTGTTAATTACCCAGGAAGTAGGTCACTGCTTACATCATCAGCACAAGCATAAATAGCTCAACCAGAGCTCTGTGACCCTGTCTTGAAGGACTGGAAAGGGGGGCTGTTACTTCTGGAGAGAAATCTGAAATTGTGAGTATATACTTCTGGGAATTTTTCTGAAAGGAATTTTTTTCTTTTAAAGCTAATTAATCTGTGAACCCACTATTTTTTTTGTTAAATCAGTCAGGGCCTAGTAGCAACAGTTTAAGATTCAATTTAAAAACACAGAAGAGAACTTTCTGGTTACCTTTCATACCCAGTAGACAGCTGTAATTTAAATTTCATAGTCACTCAGGGCCTAGCATCAGCAAAGTACTTTTAGTTTCAAATTAAAACACAGAAGAGAGCTTTCTGGTTAAATTTAGAATCCAGCAGAGAGCTTGTAGTTTAAATTTCATAATAGGTTAGAGCCTAGTAGCAGCAAAGAGCTGTAATTTAAATCAAATCAGAATATAGCTTAGCACAAGAGGCAAAACAAGGTCAATTCTCCTTGAGCAGCATATAAAGTCTTCTAGAGACCTTTACAAAGAGGCCTTCTACCTAGTGGGCAAGCAACCTGTGAAGCTTTTTCAATAGGTGTTAACACCAGCTGGCAGTTCAAAAGGCCATTTTGAAAGACTCCTTCTATCCAAGCAAGGACTGTTAATTACCCAGGAAGTAGGTCACTGCTTACATCATCAGCACAAGCATAAATAGCTCAACCAGAGCTCTGTGACCCTGTCTTGAAGGACTGGAAAGGGGGGCTGTTACTTCTGGAGAGAAATCTGAAATTGTGAGTATATACTTCTGGGAATTTTTCTGAAAGGAATTTTTTTTCTTTTAAAGCTAATTAATCTGTGAACCCACTATTTTTTTTGTTAAATCAGTCAGGGCCTAGTAGCAACAGTTTAAGATTCAATTTAAAAACACAGAAGAGAACTTTCTGGTTACCTTTCATACCCAGTAGACAGCTGTAATTTAAATTTCATAGTCACTCAGGGCCTAGCATCAGCAAAGTACTTTTAGTTTCAAATTAAAACACAGAAGAGAGCTTTCTGGTTAAATTTAGAATCCAGCAGAGAGCTTGTAGTTTAAATTTCATAATAGGTTAGAGCCTAGTAGCAGCAAAGAGCTGTAATTTAAATCAAATCAGAATATAGCTTAGCACAAGAGGCAAAACAAGGTCAATTCTCCTTGAGCAGCATATAAAGTCTTCTAGAGACCTTTACAAAGAGGCCTTCTACCTAGTGGGCAAGCAACCTGTGAAGCTTTTTCAATAGGTGTTAACACCAGCTGGCAGTTCAAAAGGCCATTTTGAAAGACTCCTTCTATCCAAGCAAGGACTGTTAATTACCCAGGAAGTAGGTCACTGCTTACATCATCAGCACAAGCATAAATAGCTCAACCAGAGCTCTGTGACCCTGTCTTGAAGGACTGGAAAGGGGGGCTGTTACTTCTGGAGAGAAATCTGAAATTGTGAGTATATACTTCTGGGAATTTTTCTGAAAGGAATTTTTTTTCTTTTATAGCTAATTAATCTGTGAACCCACTATTTTTTTTGTTAAATCAGTCAGGGCCTAGTAGCAACAGTTTAAGATTCAATTTAAAAACACAGAAGAGAACTTTCTGGTTACCTTTCATACCCAGTAGACAGCTGTAATTTAAATTTCATAGTCACTCAGGGCCTAGCATCAGCAAAGTACTTTTAGTTTCAAATTAAAACACAGAAGAGAGCTTTCTGGTTAAATTTAGAATCCAGCAGAGAGCTTGTAGTTTAAATTTCATAATAGGTTAGAGCCTAGTAGCAGCAAAGAGCTGTAATTTAAATCAAATCAGAATATAGCTTAGCACAAGAGGCAAAACAAGGTCAATTCTCCTTGAGCAGCATATAAAGTCTTCTAGAGACCTTTACAAAGAGGCCTTCTACCTAGTGGGCAAGCAACCTGTGAAGCTTTTTCAATAGGTGTTAACACCAGCTGGCAGTTCAAAAGGCCATTTTGAAAGACTCCTTCTATCCAAGCAAGGACTGTTAATTACCCAGGAAGTAGGTCACTGCTTACATCATCAGCACAAGCATAAATAGCTCAACCAGAGCTCTGTGACCCTGTCTTGAAGGACTGGAAAGGGGGGCTGTTACTTCTGGAGAGAAATCTGAAATTGTGAGTATATACTTCTGGGAATTTTTCTGAAAGGAATTTTTTTTCTTTTAAAGCTAATTAATCTGTGAACCCACTATTTTTTTTGTTAAATCAGTCAGGGCCTAGTAGCAACAGTTTAAGATTCAATTTAAAAACACAGAAGAGAACTTTCTGGTTACCTTTCATACCCAGTAGACAGCTGTAATTTAAATTTCATAGTCACTCAGGGCCTAGCATCAGCAAAGTACTTTTAGTTTCAAATTAAAACACAGAAGAGAGCTTTCTGGTTAAATTTAGAATCCAGCAGAGAGCTTGTAGTTTAAATTTCATAATAGGTTAGAGCCTAGTAGCAGCAAAGAGCTGTAATTTAAATCAAATCAGAATATAGTTTTCCTCAGCAGCACAGGACAAGGTACTGTGTAGCAGCCCTTTTTTAATAAGTGTTATATCCCTCCCTCCCTCCCCCACACCCACCCTCCCCTGGGAAAATCACAGCTTTATAGGTACTTGCACACCTTAAAAGACAGGAGGTGCTCTCAGGTGAAGCTCATTACCCAAATCAGTCATACACCAAGGACCTGAGATTAATTAAGCTTCAGGTGAACAAGGTATATTAAACTTCTTAGGTACAGTTTTAGTGGTATAAATATCCATTGCACCCTTTAGTACATATAGAACTTAAAGATCTAAACACAAACTTAAAACTAAGATGCAGACAGCAGTCCAGCAGCGGGATGTGGGCTTTCCAGTCTTTTGCATTGAGTGTCACATGTATGATTTTCTCCCAGCTGGTGAGAGGTCTTACGTGTGCACTAGGTGCAAGGAGCTCTCTGCTCTCAGGGAACGAGTCCGTTCTCTAGAGGCTAGAGTAGCAGACTTGGAAAACATAAGACAGACAGAGAGGTACATAGACGAGACCTACAGGGATATAGTCCTGAAGTCCCACCTCCAGTCTGGCAGCATCCCTGTTGCCATGGAGGAGAGAGGTCACGTGACAGGAGAGCATCACCCTGGTGTGGCAGGAAGTGATCCTGTAACTAGGACCTGTCCTCCAGGTGATGTAAACCCCTCTCGCACCGAGGAGGTTTCTCCAGGGCCAAGTGCCCATGCGGGAAGGGTTAGGACAGCAGTTATAGTTGGTGATTCGATCATTAGGCATGTAGATAGCTGGGTGGCTGGTGGACGTGAGGATCGCCTGGTAACATGCCTGCCTGGTGCGAAGGTAGCGGACCTCACACGCCACCTAGATAAGGTCTTAGATAGTGCTGGGGAGGAGTCTGCTGTCTTGGTACATGTTGGTACCAATGACATAGGAAAATGTGGTAGGGAGGTTCTGGAAGCTAAATTTAGGCTTTTAGGTAGGAAGTTGAAATCCAGAACTTCCAGGGTAGCGTTCTCCGAAATGCTTCCCGTTCCACGCGCAGGACCCAATAGGCAGGCAGAGCTCCGGAGTCTCAATGCGTGGATGAGACAATGGTGCAGAGATGAGGGGTTCGGATTTGTTAGGAACTGGGAAACATTCTGGGGAAAGGAGGGGCTCTTCCGAAGGGATGGGCTTCACCTTAACCGGGATGGAACCAGGCTGCTGGCATTAACCTTTAAAAAGGAGATAGAGCAGCTTTTAAACTAGATAATAGGGGAAAGCCGACAGTCGCCCAAGAGCGCATGGTTCGGAAGAATGTATCCTTGAAGGATACTACAAAAAGCAGAGAGGTTCCAAAAAAGAGTAAAGTAGCCCAAATGCCCTCGAGTATGGAGCAGACAGAACTTAAAGATCCCAAATTACCCATGTCTACCAATAGCCAAATTAATATGAATAAAATACAGTCTCTAAAATGCTTGTATGCAAATGCTAGAAGTCTACAAAACAAGATGGGAGAGTTAGAATATATAGCACTAAACGAGAGGTTAGATATGATTGGAATATCAGAGACATGGTGGAAGGAGGACAACCAGTGGGACACTGTGATACCTGGGTACAAACTATATCGAAATGATAGAGCTGATCAAATTGGTGGAGGGGTTGCGCTCTATGTTAGAGAGGGCATTGAATCAGAAAGGATTAAAGTTTTGCAAGAAACAAAATTTGCTGTAGAATCTCTATGGATTGAAATTCCATGTAAAAAGGGGAAGGCGATGGCAGTGGGGGTGTACTATCGTCCGCCTGGCCAGAATGAACAAATGGATGATGAAATGCTCAAAGAAATCAAGGAAGCTAGCAAAAGTTACAGTGCAGTAATAATAATGGGTGATTTCAATTACCCCGGCATCGACTGGGTCAGTGTCACAACAGGACATGCTAGGGAGATAAAGTTCCTAGATGAAATAAATGACTGCTTCTTGGAGCAGCTGGTTCATGAACCGACCAGAGGGGAAGCAATATTAGACCTAGTCCTTAGTGGAACACCAGATGTAGTGCAAGAGATAAGGGTGTTGGGGCCACTTGGCAATAGTGATCATAGCATAATCGCCTTTGATTTAATTAGTGGAGGAGGGATAGTAAGGAAATCCACAGTACTACCCTTTAACTTTCGAAAGGGAGACTATGATAGAATGAGGAAAACAGTTAAGAAAAAACTAAAAGGAGCAGTTGCAAAGGTTAAAGACGTACATCAAGCTTGGGTGTTGTTGAAAAATACTATCTTGGAAGCCCAGACCAGCTGTATTCCACGCTTTAAGAAAAGTGGAAGGAAGTCTAAAAAATTGCCAGCATGGTTTAAAGCTGAGGTCAGAGAGGCTGTTGTTGCCAAAAAAGCATCTTTCAAGAAATGGAAAAAAGAGCCAAATGATGAAACCTGGAAACAGCACAAGCACTGGCAAGTCAAATGCAAGGCATTGATAAGGCAGGCAAAGAGAGAATTTGAGAAGAAGCTTGCTGCGGAAGCAAAAACGCGAAATAAAGACCTTTTCAAGTACATTTGTAGCAAAAAACCCGTGAGAGAGTCAGTTGGTCCATTAGATGATAAAGGGGTTAAAGGAGCACTAAGAGGCGACAAGGCGATAGCGGAGAGACTGAATGAATTCTTTGCTTCGGTCTTTACTGAGGAAGATGTAGGGATGTTACCCACGACTGAAGTGGTATTTAAAGGTGTGGAAGAATTGAAGGAAATATCGATACATCGGGAAGATGTCTTACAACTATTAGATAAACTGAAGAGTAGCAAATCACCTGGGCTGGATGGTATACATCCAAGGGTGTTGAAAGAACTGAAATTTGAGATTGCAGACCTGCTATCAGTAATCTGTGAACTATCATTAAAATCATCTCTAATACCTGAGGATTGGAGGATCGCCAATGTAACACCAATTTTTAAAAAGGGTTCGAGGGGTGATCCGGGAAACTACAGACCGGTGAGCCTGACATCAGTACCGGGAAAAATGGTAGAAACCATCATAAAGAATAAAATTACTCAGCATATAGATAGTCATGACCTAATGGGAGACAGCCAACATGGCTTTAGACAAGGAAGATCTTGTCTTACTAATCTGTTATGTTTTTTTGAAGGAGTGAATAAACAGGTGGACAAAGGTGAGTCGGTTGATATTGTGTATCTGGACTTTCAGAAAGCCTTTGACAAGGTCCCTCATGAGAGACTTTTGGCAAAACTAAAGAGTCATGGGATAGGAGGCAGTGTACTACTGTGGATCAGGAACTGGTTAAAAGATAGAAAGCAGAGGGTAGGGCTAAATGGCCAATTTTCCCAATGGAGAAAGGTGAATAGTGGTGTACCCCAGGGATCTGTGCTGGGTCCGCTGCTTTTTGACATATTCATAAATGACCTGGAAAGTGGAATAACGAGTGAGGTTATCAAATTTGCTGATGACACAAAACTATTTAAAGTTGTTAAAACCCAGGAGGATTGTGGAAAATTGCAAGAGGATCTTGATAAATTGGAAGACTGGGCATCAAAATGGCAGATGAAATTTAATGTGGAGAAGTGCAAGGTTATGCACCTAGGGAAGAACAACCCAAACTATGGTTACACGATGCAAGGTTCCACATTAGGAACCACCACCCAAGAAAAAGATTTAGGCGTCCTTGTGGATACCATGTTAAAACCCTCGGCCCAGTGTGCAGCGGCGGCCAAGAGAGCAAATAGAATGCTAGGTATGATAAGGAAAGGAATGGAAAATAAAACAAAAGATATTATAATGCCTCTATATCGTTCCATGGTGAGACCGCACCTTGAATATTGTGTGCAATTCTGGTCGCCGTATCTTAAAAAGGATATAGCGATTTTAGAAAAGGTTCAGAGAAGAGCCACCAAAATGGTAAAGGGGATGGAAGGCTACTCCTATGAAGAAAGGCTAAAAAGGTTGGGGCTCTTTAACCTGGAAAAGAGACGGCTGAGGGGAGATATGATAGAAGTCTATAAATTAATGAACGGAGTGGAACGGGTAAACGTAGATCGATTGTTTACCTTATCAGAATATAGAAAGACTAGGGGACATGCAATGAAGCTACAGGGTAAACTATTTAAGACTAATAAAAGAAAATATTTTTTCACTCAACGTGTAATCAAACTCTGGAATTTGTTACCGGAGGATGTAGTAAAGGCTGTTAGTGTAGCTGGGTTTAAAAAAGGTTTGGACAAGTTCCTGGAGGAAAGGTCCATAAACCATTATTAAGAAGGGACCCAGGATATCAATGCTTGAACCAATACAAGCATTGTGGAACCTGTGTCCCTTGGGGAAACTGCTAGGTACGTATGACCTAGATTGGCCACTGTTGGAAACAGAATACTGGGCTTGATGGACCTTGGTCTGACCCAGTATGGCATATCTTATGTTCTTATGTTCTTATGTCCTTGGTGCGCTCATTTCCTCTTATGATTTTCAGTACCATCTCTATGCTGATGACTCCCAGATCTATCTCTCTACTCCTGATCTTTCTTCTGCTTTTCAGTCCCCGATCTCTAGCTGTCTCTCTGCCATCGCTGCTTGGATGTTCCATCGTCGCTTGAAATTGAACATGTCCAAAACTGAACTTCTCATTTTTTTCTCCTAAAATTCCCCTTTCTCCTTCTTCTTTTTCTGTCTCTGTGGATGGCTCTGTTCTCCAACCTGTTTCTTCCGCTCGCAATCTGGGTGCTATTTTTGACTCTTCGCTCTCTTTCTCCTCTCATATCCAACTCATCGCTAAGACCTGTTGCTTCTTTCTCTTCAATATTAGCAAAATCCACCCCTTTCTTTCTGAGCTCACAACTAAAACCCTCATCCATTCCCTAATCACCTCCCGTCTGGATTATTGTAACCTGCTTCTTGCTGGTCTCCCTCAGACTCATCTCTTCCCCCTTCAGTCTATTCAGCACTCCACTGCACGTCTGAGTTTCCATCAGCCTCATTTTGCCCACATCACTCCATTCCTCAGATCTCTTAACTGGCTCCCTATCCGTTTCCGTATTCATTTTAAACTTCTCCTTTTGACCTATAAGTGCATTCATTCTTTGACTCCTCAGAACCTTTCTTCTCTCATTTCTCCCTACTTTCCCCCTCGTGAACTCTGTTCTTCTAGCCAGTTGCTTCTTGCTATGCCCTTCTCCTCTATTGCCACCTCCAGATTCCGCTCTTTCACCTTTCTGCACCTTACGCTTGGAATAAACTTCCTTTGTCTATTCATCAGGCATCTTCTTTGTCCCTCTTCAAACTTAAGAAGTTAAAAGCTCATCTTTTCGCCTCTGCCTTTGGCTCTTGATTTTGCTGTTCTCCTTTCTTCCCCTCTTTTATTTCACCTTCCTACTTCCTCTTGCACTTGTTCTTACCCCTTTCTTTTGTCTTGCCTCTACCGCTCTCGTCTTTTTGCCCTTGTTCTTATCTGTTCTTCTCCTTTTCTTGTTTTGTCTTTTTAGATTGTAAGCTCTTTGAGCAGGGACTGTCTCGTGTTTATTTTTACTTTGTACAGCGCTGCGTGCGCCTGGTAGCACTTTATAAATGCTTAGTAGTAGTAGTAATGTGGTGGTGTGCGTTAGACACTACTTGTTTTTATAAAATAGGGTTAACATAGGTGCCTTAAAACACGCTTATCTAGGTGCCTTTTTAAAAGCTACCCTCAAAAGGCACAAAAACTCAATGAGAGATACAGTATAAGACTGAAGATGGGTGAGAGAGCAGTAGAAGAATTGGTATTTTTCCACTGTTTATCCAACACCACATTTTATTTGCACTGGGGTGGGGTTTTTTTTGGTATTTATCAGTTGAAACATAAATCAGAAGCCCTACTTATAATACACAGGATCTCTGCTACTGTCTCAAGCAGTCTGAAGTTTATAGGATGGAAAGAGATAATAAGAAATGAAAAATGGTTTTACAGTACGAAGGGATCCAGCACTAGCTTCTGATTAGAAGTAGGAAGGTATAGGACTACCTGTGCGTGCCTCGGTTTCAGAAGCTGGCAGAACAGCCTGCCAAACCTATCAGCTTGCCAAACTCTGAGGCCAATTGGCCTTGCTTAACTCGCCCCAGGAAAGGTAAATAAATACAAAATAAATGCCATGCGCCTCTTTAAAGTTCACAATAGAAGACTTAAGAATTTTTCTTTGGATTATTTTGCAGCCTGAGTGGCAAGAGTTCTGAAAGGCAACCAAAATAAGCAGAGAGGGTACATTTTGTATTGTCTTGCTGCGGAATTAATAGAAAGATCTTTTGTACTGTGTTTTAAACTCTGTATTATTCATTTAAACAGAAGACATAGATTGTGCTGTTACTTTACCATCGGAATACTGCCAGCAGGGCAGGGGCAAAGTTTCAAAGTTTTATTCAGATATAATCTTCTCACTCACAGACAGCCGTCTGGTGTTCTGATTTCTGCTGTTTCTCCAAAGAATTTTGAATTTTTTTTTGCATTTCTTTCTTTAAAAGATCAAGTTTTTTTTTCTAAAGGCTGTTTGGAAAGGACTAAGAATATTAGCTATAGGGGCTTTTTACTAAATGCTGCTAGCTGGTTAACATTTCTTTTGGTGTGTGGTAACTGGCCATGGTAAATGTTAACATGCGGCAGGGCCAGCCCAAAGGTTTCTGCCATCCTAGCCAGAAGCCCAAGATGTACTGCCCCCCTCCCCCCCATGCTCAGCCATGCCACCCTGCCCCCTATGTTGAGCCACCCCCCTCCCCACTGCCGCTTATTCCAGTAGCAGGTGGCTCACCAGCAGTGGGTGCTGCTGCCTAGCTTAGCCGTCCGTTGCCAGAATCAGCGGCTGCAGGGGGCGGCATCCCAGTTCAGCATGTGGGGAGGGCATATGGGGGGGCAGCAGGCCATGTGTGCCAAAGCACATGGTCTGTCACCCAGAGACGTCTGCTGCCCTAGGCAGCCACCTAGCGGACAGGCCGGCCCTGACGTATGGGCATTACAGCTACCGGCTGCTAAAACACTCGCTAACTTTTAATCATACATTATGAAAAGCAGGTGGTTTAGGGGTGGAGGGTATAGTTAGGTTCACCTGCGTTACTTATGCTGTATGTTAGCTTATGCATTCATACATTAACTACTGAGAACATGCTGGTCACGTCTCTGACAGTTACCACAGGCTGTGCACTTACCATGCCTTAAGTCAGGGCTCCTCAATTCCGATCCTGGAGGGCAGCAAACAGTCAGGTTTTCAGGATGGCCCTAATGAATATGCATGAGATAAATTTGAATACAGTGGGGCAGTGCATGTAAATATATCTCATGCATATTCATTAGGGACATCCTGAAAACCTGACTGGTTTGCGGCTCTCCATGACCCGAATTGGAGACCCCCTGCCTTAAGTGCACATCCTTAACAGGATTTAGTAAAAGGGCCCCATAGTCAGGGGATGGCGACAGCTGGATCAGAACGCATGCTGACCTTCACTCACTCATTCACTAAGAAATAGTATCTACATTCAAGGTTCAGGCATTGCATCTGCTGGAGAGCAGTGGTAAAGGGCACATGTGTATTTTATAAAATACCAGCATTTGATAAGAAAGCCCCTATAGCTAATATTCTTAGTTCTCTTTCCATACAGCCTTTAGAAAAAGAAAAGAACGTATCAATTCATAGCTTCTCTCCGATTCAGTCTAAACTCCACCCCCATGCATACCTCCTGTACAAGTACACACAGGCTTGCCTCACGCATGCTTTCTGGCATTTATGAGCACAAAAAATTGTTTTACGCACAAAAATAGTTTCTAAAATTATCTTCAGAGAGAATGCCTAAGTTAAGGCAACCAAAATGCACCTATTTTATAAAGACAAGTCTTTTTTTTTTAACTTTTAGTTATCCAAACTAGGTGTAACAAAACTCATACAAGGTTATTCTGTGCCATGAATAGCGGGGATGGACGTTATTTATGCCTTCTCCTGGGTGCGGGGAAGTTAGATGGGGGCGGGGAAGGGGCAGCTCATGGGTGGTCTGGGCGGGCGGTGGGCAGTCACCGGCCCTGGACGTACAGGGCTGATTCTAATGTCGGCCCTGTATGTCCAGGGCCGGCGACATGTGTGGGGAAGTTATTCCAACTCCAAGGTGGAATAACTTCCCTGGACGTTTTTAAAGTATGTGCCTGGGGCGCGAATGGGGCGGGGGGGGGGGGGCAGGGGACATTCCCTGCAGCCCGACCCTGGCATTAGAAGACCAGATCGGGGGTTGGGCTATAGGGAATAAGCAGTTTTTGCCAGTGGCTGGCATTGTGGCTTTTAAATGGAGCCACGGTGCCATGGCAACCGGACATCATGGCGCTACTGATCCATTTAAAAGCCCTGACTGATTTAACCGGGCTTTTTATGTACGTGCAGGCTGGACTGAATCACAGCCATGACCGTTCGCAACTCTGATCTCGCGGGGCTAGACGTACCCTGCAGGATCAGAATTGCAATCCCCTCTGTATGTCCGGCTCAGACCAGAAGTACCAAGGGGATCTACGTGTGGGACGGGATTGAGCCCATAGCCAGTGCATAACTGCTGTCACTATTTGCTGATTCCTGTAATGACGCCGTTAATTACAGACTCACAAATGAACATCATTCAAATACAGAACCTTACAATGCCTACTTCAACTATACATCTTTGATAATTGCGTCCAAGACAAGTAGGTCTTTATAAAATAGCGTAAGTGGCAGAGATCATGCCTTCAACTCAGATCTGCTATCGACCACCTTTTCCTGACGTTGCTTTTAAGTTTACTGTCTTGCAGCTTCATTTCATTCCCTCTAGTGCTACAGCTTCCCCTTCTTTGAAAAAGGTTTGTTTGTTCAGTAATATTCTTTAAGCAATTAAACATCTGTGTCATATCTGTGTGCTTCCTCTCCTCTAGGGTCTACACACTTGGGTCTTCAAGTCTCTTTTCATACATCTTCTGATGAAGGCTCCAAATCATTTTGGTTGCCTTTTCTAAACCATTTCAAGTTTTTTTTTATATCCTTTGTGATGTACGGCCTCCAAAGTTGAACAACATATTCCAAATGAGGTCCCACCAATGAGCTGTACAGAGCATTAATACCCCCTCCTATCTATTGGTTATTCCTCTCTGTATACAACCTAGCATCCTTCTGGCTTTGGCTACAGCTTTGTCATATTGTTTCACCCCCTTGAGATCCTCAGACACTATCAACCCAAGGCCCCTCTCCTGGTCCATGCACACCAATCTCTTACCCCGTACTGCATACATCTCCTTTGTATTTCTGCATCCCAACTTCATCACTGTATGCTTGTGTTAAATCTTAACTGCCAAACATTAGAGCATTCTTCTAATTTTTGTAGAACTTTCCTATGCCGGCTACTCTGCCTGAGGAGTCTACTCTGTTGCAAATCTTTGTGCCATCTGCAAAAAGGCAAACTTTCCCTCCAATCCTTTGGCAATATCTCACAAAGACATTAATCATAGAGGTCCCAGGACTGATCCCTGAGGCACTCCACTACTCACCTTCCTTTCTTCTGAGTGAATTCTATTTAGCACCGCCCTCTGTCAATCAGTCAACCAATTTCTGATACAGTCCACCACCTTGAGACCCATCCCCAGGCTGCTCAGTTTGTTCATAAGCCTCCCGTGAGGAACAGTATCAAAGGCTTTGCTGAAATATAGGTAGATCCCATTCATCATATGGCCTTGATCTAGTTCTCTGGTCACCTAGACAAAGAAAATCAAACTTGGCATGATTGTCCTTTGGTAAAATCATGTTGCCTTGGATCATTCAACGTATTGGATTTTAGAAAGTACATTACTCTTTCAGCATTGCCGCCATTACCTTTTCCACTACTGAAGTAAGACTTAGTGGTCTATAGTTGGCTAGCTCTTCTAAATTGCCACTTGTGAAGTTGTTAGCATATTGGCCCTTCTCCAATCCCATGGAATCTCCTCCATTTCTAAGAATCTATTAAACACATCCTTTAAAAATTCTGCCAAAACCTCTCTGAGCTTTTTCAGTATCCTGGGATATATCCTATCTGCTCTCATGGCCTTGCCATCATTTCCAAAAATGGTGTGGTATCTACTCCATTCCCATTAGTATCTTTGTCAGTCAGAGGTGGTACTTCTCCAGGATTTTCTTTCTTGAATATGGAACAGAAGTATTTGTTTAGCATTTCCACTTTTTCCATGTCATTTTCTACAAAAATATGTCCTCAGTATTTCTGAATCTTGCAATTCCACCTTTGGCCTTCCTCTTTTCCCTAATATACCTAAAAAATGTTTTGTTTCCTCGCTTCACATCTTTAGCCATATTTTCTTTTGTTTGCTTTTGCCATCCTGATTTCTCTCTTTGCCTCTTTCAGCTTTATCTGGTATTCTTTTCTGTGTTCCTCTATTTGTGATCTTCTGAATTTTGTGAAAGCTGTGCTTTTTACCTTTAGTTGTGCAGCCGCTTCTTTGGAGAACCATAGAGATTTCCTTTTCTTCTTGTTTACTTTCCTTGCATATACATCTGTTGCTCTTTTTATAGTCTTTCAGCTTAGTCCATTGTCCTTCTACTTCCTTTATCTCCTCCCACCCTGTAAGCTCCTCCTTCAGGTATGTTCCCATTTTACTGAAGTCAGCATTTTTGAAATCTGGTAGGCTCCATCACCATTTGTCTAGAGTAATGCTTCTTAAAAGGCATCCAGTATTTTTTCTTTTTCAATTTGCAGACAGAATACTCCAATCCACATCTGGTAGATTAAAGTCACGCAGTATCATCACTTCCCCCTTCATTTATGATCTTTGCAATATCATTGATCTAGTCTCTATCCATTTTTTCTCTTTGAGTTGGAGGCCTGTATGGATGACAGCGCCATCTCCTCTTTCCAATACAATCCACAGCACTTCTTCTTTTCCCCACGTCCCCTGCGTTTCAGTAGATTTAATATTGCTTTTGACACTTACGGCTACTCCTCCTCCTTTTCTGCTGGCTCTATCCCTTCTAAATAGATTATAGCCAGTTATGGCTATATCCCATTCATGAGACTCATTAAATCATGTTTCTGTAATGGCCACAATGTCCATTTCCACCATCAGGGCTTTGCATGGATTTTATTCTAGACTCCTCTTCCCCTTTGTTATGTATGTGTGAGTTAAGATGACTATTTTCAAGTTCATTATAATGCCTTTGCTGGAGATGTCCTAAATTAGTTTTCTTCCATTCATCACTCCCATTCTCTAGTTTAAATAGCTCACCACATATTGCCAGAATTTTTAACTTAGGATTCTTTTGCCTGCCAGAGAGATGTATGCCATCACTACGGCATAGCTTCTTAGTCTGTCTATTGCCCCAGCCACCAATATATCTAAAACCTTCTTGTTTACACCAGGTTTGGAGCCACATATTATAGTTGGTTATGTGATGCAGCCTCTCTTCTCCCAAACTATAAACAAGTAGGACTTCTAAGAATGTTATAGTGTTGACAATGGGTTTAAGCCTCTGTCCCAAAATTTGAAAGTCTCTTTGTAATGGACAGGTACTGTTTCTAACCAGCTCATTTGTTCCCAGATGGATAACATCAGTTTCAGAATGTTTTACTTTCCGCTGTGTTTTTACTAAAAAATTGGTTTGTATTCCTGCTGGCTAAAGATCCTGGGAGGCATTTGACCACCTTCTGTCCCTTAAACTGTGTTCCCAAATTACTGCCTCTGATGCTGCTGTCTCCAAGTAATAGCAGTTTCCTATCTGGAAATTTTTTATCAATGTCTGGGGCATTATTGGTACATTGGGTGTCACCCTTCTGACTTAAAGCCTCTTTAGTTTCCATTAATTGAGCACCAAGGCAGAGCAGGGCTTATGCAGGGATATTTCTTGATGGAGAAAGTGCGTCTGTGTTACAGGTTGCAACCTACGAGATCCCACTGTGTTCCATTTATTCCTGGGTTGTTTGATTCTTTGTGGGAGTGGTGGTAGATTGTTTTTCAACTTGTATTCTGGCTAATTCTTCTTTTAAGAGAGTCATTTCTTTATTCATAGCAGATCATCCTATATGTCTCAAAGGCTACAAATGATTCTTCTTAGGATTAGGGCACCACAGCTATTGCACTGGACAAACGATTATTGGGTATGTTATAGAGCAGCTTTAGTAAAAGCAACCCAAGTGTCCTAGGGGCTTGCCGCTAGACTGTAGAAGACGATGGTTAGGAATTAGCAGGGCTCTTCTCTTTTGAAGGAAGAAGAAAGGTAAAGGATGTTTTTTAATTATATAGCTACTCAGACACACCAAAGTAACTAAGCAAGGTCAAAAACAGGTAATAAATAGGCAATGGAAATCTATATCAAAACCAGCCACACAGTGAAAATAAACAAAGAAGCAGCCTGAAAATGCTTATCTGTGCAGATTCTCTTGAAGCAGTGACCTTAGCCTCCACAAGTGTGCCAGAAAATACTAGAAAAACTGCTTCCTGCCTGCTCTCTCCCTGGTATCAACTGTGTGCATTAACCACTCCCCTAAGGAGAGGTTATCTTGCAATTGAACAAGCAACATTTTACCTCAAGTTGCATTTGTAAATTAGTCAACTATGGAAAGGACCCTGCAAATTTAAAAGCAAACTTTTACCGTAATTACAAGCAGGAAAAGACCCTATAAATGTAAAAGCAGTTTAGTTCAAATTCAAGACGGAAAAGACCCTATAAATTTAAAGCCAAAGTTTTGCTTCATTTCCAAGCAGGGAAATATCTCAAGCAGGGAAATATCAAGGATTCAGTCTTTTATTGCAAACCTCAAATATACTCCAATATTCCTGGAAAATTACTTTACTACTGAAACAGCAAGGTAGAAATTTCTATTGAAAAGATTTTTGTGATTTTGCCTATTGTTTAATATTCTTCTTGTCTAAAACAGAGATCAAAGCGTTAAACAAATTCAAGGGTAGGCAGATGAGAAAACACGTTATAGTATTAGATTTTTTCGGGAAGATGCCCTTATAGTCTCTTCTTTATATATGTCATTTATACTGGCCATCATACTATCAAAAAGCACTAGGGGGTGTGCGTGACCATATTGTAAAAACATTTGGTTCGTGCTCATTTAAAGCACATTTTTGGGCATTTTTTCATGTTTGTTTGACCTATTTGGTTTTTTTAGACACAAAGGGGGCTCCTTAGTAAACCGTGTTAGCATGGAGATAGCGCATGCGAAATGTAGATAACGCAGAGATTTTCTGCTCCATCGGCAGAACATGTGTTATCTGCATCAGTGACCGGGATAAGGGTGGAGAGTGGGCGTGTCTGCACCATGCGGCTACCACTGGCCTCAACAGCATGCAGCGGCTATAGGATTTGTTGGGTGGCATTAGCTGCATCTAGGCTGCTTTTGAGCCACGCTCTCTGACAGTTTGGTGGGTTATCTGCTGGAGAAATGCTGTGCATGTCCCCAACAGATATCGCATAGCTCGTGTAGCTAACACCACACTATCTGGACTTTTTTGCTGTGTTAGGCTTCTGCAGCTAATGGGCTTTAGTAAACAGGCCCCATATTGTAGCATGCACGTACTCAAAAATCTATGCAATCGACTGTAGGTGTGTTAATTCATTAGCGCATGCACTATCGATTTCCATTCACTTTATATTTTTAAACTCCTAGAAAGCACAGTGGCAAGAGAAAGACGTTAGAAGAACTTGGCAAGTTAAGAAATGACGCTCAACCAGCAAGCCAGAATCTGTTTGTACTGTACATTCACACTCTGTGCCCAAGTCCATCCCGGACGTAGATCCCCTCTGTGCGTCCGGTCTGACCTAGACGCACAGAGGGGATCGTGATTCTGATCCCGAGGGCACATCTAGCCCCATGGGATCAGAATCGCGAACAGTCCTGCACGTGCAGGCCGGGACTACAATTCAGTCTGGCCTGCACGTGCAGAACTGTCCCCGGCTAACTCAGTAAGGCTCTTAAATTGAGCCGTGGTGCCATGGCATCATGTTGCCATGGCACCGCGGCTCCATTTAAAAGCCACGATGCTGGCTGCCAGCAAAAAGGGTTTATTCCCTGCAGCCCGACCCCCGATCTGGCCTCCTAAGGCCAGGGTCGGGCTGTGGGGAATAAACCCTGGCCCCCCTGCCCAATCTGGGCCGTCAAAAAATAAATGTCCAGGGAAGTTATTCTACCTTGGAGGTGGAATAAATTCCCTGGACATTTCACTGGCCCTGGATGTACAGGGCAACATTAGAATCGGCCCTGTACGTCCAGGGCCGGTGACCGCCCGCTGCCTGCCCAGACTCCACCCCCATCTAACTTCCATGCACAACCGGCGGCGGACGTTAGTCGGGGGCAGGCAAGGGCACGAATAGTGGGGATGGATGTCCTGTCGGGCCATCCATCCCTACTATTCATAGCACAGAGTAACCCCCTCTATGGGTTCTATTTATTAATTTGCAGAAAGGTTTTCACTAATGCATTTTAATGGTAAAATGTAGCTTGCATTAGTGGCAAAACACGTGGAGGGAAATTTGGAAGTGAAAGGGGGGGGGGGTGTTCCTGACATGTGGGGGAAAAATGGCCCCCATGGTAACTGTTTCGTAGATGACTGAGAGATCAGCATTCAGACGGTTCATCTGGTTGACTTCGGGAGTTAATTAACAGAATCTGTTTTGTTTTTTAAAGTCTAAGGCTGCAGCCCACCTTAAATAAAAAATCACCAGTTAAACAAAGGACAAGTGAGAAACATGCTGGGAATGTGAGTTAAAGTTATTTGATAGCACCGATATTCAGTGTTATCTAGTTAATTTTATCCCAGTCGGTCAGCATTAGTGGCCATATTCTTCTGGGGAGGAAGGAAGCTAGTTCAAAGCTGACCTTATTTTCCAAGAAATAATGCAACTTGCAGAGTTAAAATACAAGGCATGTTAGTCAGCCTGCCTAGTAATGAGGCCCTTTGCATGCATTAACATGCCCTGCATCTCATTTTTATGCAGTTTGAGTTGTAGAAAAATAACATGTGTTAAGGTAAAATAAGGTAGCTTTTGCCATTCAATACACATTTGGCAAAAATTGTGCTTTATTCCCTTAAAGCACGTTAATAGCTGTTCTCCTTAACCGGTTACGCACCTGTTTTGAATACCCAGTGAAAGATAACTGGATATCTTATCTGTTTATCTTTAATCAAATATCCAGCAGCAGAGTATTGGACTCTGCGTGTTGATGGAATGTTACCCAGTATGATTTGTTGAACAGTTTTAAAGAGCTCTATTCTGTTTAACATCTATTATAAACCAGTATTTCATTGTAAAGATTTTCTTTACAATACAATAGAGCACATTTAATCTGGAATGTCTGAGATCATACTTCTGGAAGCTTTTTGGAATAATGGAGTTGATAATGCTAACCAGTTCTCTGATCATTTTTGCTGGATAATGGATCATGGGCTGAAGTCCATGACCTTATTTTCAGATAATGTGAGGTTTTGAACAGAATTTTGGATATAAGGTGTCCTATTGTAATTGCGCCTTGATAAAATGTTATTGGAACCGGATCATGGTAAATTTGTTGCATATAGGATGTAAATTGCAGGTGCCAAGTATATATTCCAAAGGTAACGAAATTGGGGATAAAATGAAAGAAATATGCAGTTGTTGCAAACTCGCTGCCTGTAGAACACAAACTACATTTGCACCAGAAACTATGGTCATCTTTAGAGAGGTCCCCAAAGTAGGCAGAGTTAATTGCTGTGGAGGTAGTTGAAGGGTGGGGGGTTTCATTGTGAGGGAAGGGGTCGGAAATAGTTGGTGTAATGGGAGGGAGGGATTGGAGGAGGGGGTGAGATCAGAAAAGTTGGAAAATGCTTCACCAACTAGGTATGTCTGGAGGTAGGGTTGCAGTAAGGAGTATGTTGGTGATAACATTTGGCTGTGTATCTCGACTTACAATTCTGTCTCATCATCTTTGCTAGCTAGCATTAATAAAGAATACAAAAAAAGGCTTTCTAAAGAAAGGCTTCATAAAAAGTATTAACTCTGCCTTGAGTTCATTGGAAAAAGGCAGAATAGAAATGGAATAGTAAAATGAAAAATAAAGTATTACTGCTCATTTTATATTTTCATCATCATTCAGTACACTTGAAATCTGCTACAGACTTAGGGGTATGTTTACTAAACCCTCTTAACGTGCGCGCCGCGTTAGTGTGCAGGATGCCATAAAAGGAGTGGGCGGTCCGGTCAAAAGTAGCAAAACGTGAATAGCGCGCGCTAATGCGCGCAGCGGCGCACATTATCAGGCGAAATGCCGCTGAGCGCATTAGCGCACGGTAATCTTAAGTAGGTGCCCAGACATACACACATAGAAACAGAGGTGTAGCACAATGGTTAATACAACAACTGAGAATACACGGGTCATGAGTTCAATCCCCCAGTGTGCCTAATACATAAGGCTGGCTAAGGCATCAACTTTGACAGGTAAATATTGTTTCCTGAGGCATTTTATTTGTATTTTAATTATTGCTGCCAGCAAACACACCCTCACGTGCTGTAACCTAAGGTGCCGCATAAGGCACCCTATAAGGCACCCAATAGGGCACATTATAAAGTGCACTGTCTGCCACGGCACCCTATAATGTCCCCTATAGGGCACCCTATAAGGCGCTCTATAGGACACCTTATAAGGCACCTTATATGGACTGTAACCATAAGGTGCCTCAGAAGGCGCTTTATATGGTGCCCTATAAGGCGCCTTATAGGGCGCCTTCTGAGGCACCTTATGGTTACAGTACCCTGAGAGTGTTTTGCTGGCAGCACTAATGTACATTAAAAAAAGATAATGCTATGGACAGCCCTAACAAATAACCCCTACTGTGGGTTTGAACCCATGACCTCTGGCTCCACAAGTAGTGAAGTAACCAGTGGGCTACAGCTCCATAGCTGCTAGTAAGCCCCTGACTGGCTGCAGAAGGACTGCATGTCACCACACAAACAGTCTGCTGTGGTCACCAGGATAGGGTTAACCCACCCATACCCATGACGCACTGCACATGCAAATCAGCAGTCTACAGATAACCACAGGATGGGGTATGCACCCCCACACCACCTCAGCCTGGTAGGGAGTACTGACCGTGTGTGGTACTGGCACAGAGTAGCTACACACCGTCACATTGTGCAGGTACTGCAGTCACCCTGAGGGTGAGGTGGAGTGCCCAGCACCAGGTCCACAGCAGAGATAGGCCATGCTGCAGGTCCCCAGCAGTGCTAATGTGTGAGATAGGTAGTTTCTGCAGACACACCTTGGATATATCTGTGTGTCTCAGTCAGGTGTAGCCCCGATGGACCCCTAAGGAGGATTATGTACCACCACCCTCCTCCTCCTCCTCCAGAGCTGAGAGTGGTAAACAGGGTCTCCCACCAACAGATCCACATTCTACCTCCCTGCAATGGTGGCAGTAGAAGGGACCATCAACCCCAGTCCTGCTGGGGAACAGACACCCTACAGGGCAGTCAATGCAGCTCTGTACACATCCATAACGCAATAGCAGACAGACATTTGGCCTGGATATGCTAAGCTGCACCCCACCACTATCTGATATTCACCTGCAGCAAGCCTCCAACCGCTGCACCCTGCAAAGCGTTCCATCAAGACACATACCAGCTGCAGACAGTCTGCTAGCTAGTCCATAGTGCATGTTCCTGATGGAAATGCGTGCACCCAGAACTGGGATGTCAGCATACACACCAAGCAGATAAATAAGTGACTAGGCCCCAAAAGGGAACCCATAAATATTACATGAGAGAAATACTATATAGCACTATGGGGGAGCCTAGCCATGCCATGGTCACTGCTCAGTCAGGGTGAGAGTGATCTCCCAGCAGCACATGCTGTGGCCGGGCACTACAATATCCCAGCCAGTGCCCTATGCCCTGTGCAGATGCATCCTGGCCAGGCCACCCTGTCCGGGCTATACCCATGGTACCTTGCTCCTCATTATGCACATTGGCAGGCCAATACTGGCAACAGTGCTGGCAGTGTGGGCTGTGGAGGGTGTTTGCAGCCACCACACACTGGATAGACAGACACACACTCCCACACCTATGCCAGCATTGTGCTACTATAGAGGTGTTTAGCAGCCCTGGCCACCACACCAGTCCTGGGCACAGTGCAGGCATGGATATGGTACGCAATACTGGTGGGGGTCACTCCCCAGGGTGGTAAACACTGTCAGAGACCAGACCTGAAGCACACTCCACAGACATCAGAAAGGTTGCTATGATGGAGCTCAATCAGCAAACTGTGCTTAATGTAGGAATTGCTATCTGCCAGTAATCATAGCAAACTTTTGATAGCTGTGTACCGTATTCCCAGGTGTAGGGTGGCATTGCTAAGGTATGCAAGTGCTAGTATTGGGAGATGCACGCAGGGCCCAATGTCCTGCCTCTCCAGGAGGCATTGGCTAATGGAGCCTGTGGGTGTGGGTGTGTCTGCCCCTGTTGGCTGCTGCTTTACGGCAAAGGTTCCCAACTCCAGTCCTGGTGTGCCAAACACTGTTCGGGTTTTCATGCGGTCCCTCATGAATATGCATGAGATACATCTGCATACCATGGGGGTGGTGCATAGATATGCAGCACAGGCATCTTTATTAGAGGCAGCATGGAACGTGAATGGTGTTTGGCCCTCCAGGACTGCATTTGGGAGACTCTGCTCTAGGTAATGCGCCTGTTTATGGTGTCTTTGCTCTGTAGGGTAAAATGTAGGTTTTTTGGGCATGTTTACGTCATCTGCAATAAAGGCTCTGTCTGTATTAGCACGTTGTAGTAGTGGGTAAGATATGGGGACTAGGTTGGCAGGCACTATAGCTGGGACTTGAACCTGTGACCTTTTGCTTCCAAACACACTGGTTGTGTGCACTGCACCACTGTGTTGCCACAGAGATAGTGCATTCCCTGGTGATACCATGACTGTTTGTCTGGCAGGGCCTGTCTGTTGCAGTGCATAGCACCCACCTACACAGGGCTAGGCCATTGTTTGCTCTGGGCAGCTGCCACTGCCCCCCTCCCCCACCAGTACCCCTCTGCCACCATGCTGACATGCCCTTCTGATGGTGGTGCTGGTGGTGTGCAGTCTCAAGCCATCCAGTGTGCAGGTAGGCGGCTGCCTATGGTGCGTGTTCTGGGGTAGGGGTGCCTGCATAGATGTCCACGCTTCCCCCCAACACCGCCTGCCAATGTTCTGTGCCTCTGGAGGTACCTGCTGGGTACTATCCCCTGTGACACTGTGATAAACACTCTCGAGCCCATGTTGGGCCCTCATCAGTTGCTGTCTGGCTGCTGTACAGTTTCAGCATTCCTAAGTGCCACCTAAGCATCTGCCTAGTCCGCACTGTGCCCCAGCTGCACAGCAGCATATGCCACCTGCAGCCCTCTGTATCCCCTTTCCCAGCATCTGTCCAGTTGCCCATTCCGACATGCCCGCCCTGCTGTTGTGGAACATGTGCATGCCATAGGAAACCTGTCCAATGGAGAGGGAAACCCTGATCAGTGCTATTTCACTGTGGGATCATTCACCTTGTATGGGGACGGAGTGTAGACCCTTCCAAAATTCATATCTTTTTTTGGGGGGCTTTCTTGGGAGTGTTTTTTGATGTTTCCCATTACTATCACTATTGCCCAGCTTGATTATGATTTTTTTTTATTTTGTTGGGGTCATTTTCAATGTTTATTTGCACTTTTGTTCCGTGCACATGTATCACACGTATCACTTTTTTGTAGGTTTCCCTGGTTTTGCTGTACATTGCTGACAGAAATGGTTTCTTTTCCCTTTAAATCAGCTCTAACGCGAGGTTTTCACGCGTTAGTTTTGGCCTCGAATTTCACATCGTTAGTGTGCGGGGAGCCTCTCCCCTCCCACTCTCCACCCATTGACCCCTTCTCTCCGCCCCTGGGGAGCCTTCCTCCACCCTCCGGGAGCCTTTCCCCGCCCTCAGCGCTCGTTTGCGCCGCTACGCGCGTGAGTGCACGCTAAGGCACATTTGTGCCCCGTAAAGCATCATTATCACGCGCTAAGGTACCTTAGCGCGCGATAATTGCACAGCGCGCACGTTAAGAAGGTTTAGTAGACATACCCCTTAGTTATCATGATTCACAAATAGTTTGAATATATAGGATAAGTCTCTTTGTGAGATTTCTTTGGCTAACACTGTTGATGTAATTCATACGCAGGCCCGATAAAGAAATCTTTTCCACTTTCATCGAATCTGATGTTGAATACTTCCATCCAAGAGAGGTGGGACCACCATAGTCCAATTAAATACAGATGGAAAAAACATGCTGTGGTGAATGACCCAGAGTTAAAATAGATCCTACCTAATTAATTAGTAACCAAATAACTGTTAATAATTGAAGAATGACCCTATTTTTAAAGTCTGCAGGACAGAAGTCTATCAGGAAGTTCACTAAATCAACTAAAATCATACAACACTGTTTTCTTGACTTTGATACCTTGACCTAGTAATTTCAGTCTTTCATGAAATTTACTTTGTGAAAGGAAAGTAAGGGGGCCAATGTAATCATAACTTGGTAAACATCAGTGCAAAACTTAGCAGTTTTACTTTATTTCTGATGTAATAAGAAAATACGATGTATAATGCACAACAGTTAAAATTGTGCACTGAAATGGAAATACAGTAAAAAAAAATTGTGTTAAAAGAGGATGCAAAGTTCAATTTTATATTAACTTAACTTTCTATGTAATTTCAGTAGTAAGAGAAGAAGTCTATTTTAGCTCACTTTTCTAGCCATTGTGTGGGTGGGGTGGATTAATGGCTGGGTCAAGGTTGGTAGGTTGATAGAGGTGGCTGGGTATAGGTGAGTAGGAGGGTAAATATGTTAGTGGGAGTGAGAGGTAGGAAATAGATGAATGGAGGTGAGTTATTGGGTAGATAGATTGGTGGGGTAGAATCTGGGTGGGACTAGTTGAGGGGATAGGTAGGGTGAGGATGACATGGTGGGTGGGGAATAGAAGTAATAAAATAGTTTAGAGGGATAGGTAGGGTGAGGATGACATGGTGGGTGGGGAATAGAAGTAATAAAATAGTTTAATGTATGGGTCATGGTTAAGTGGGGTAATAAGTAGCTGTGAGTAAAATGGTGGGCTTAATTAGTTGGGCCCGCTTTAGGAGGATTAGTGGGTGAATGACTTTTGGGGATGGGACACAGGGGAATAGGGGGCTGATGACCTAGTAGGGAGTAAATTAGAGAGTGGATTCGGGCTTCCTGGATGCAAGACACCCCAAAGTGGGAATCCCATATCTGGGGTCCCCAACTTGGGGATCCTATGTCTGTTGGAAGTTAAAAAATTAACTTACATTTACTTTCCATGTATAGAAGTTAAAACTGTCCTTCACCACTGGAGTTGAAGTAATGTTTCAGTTCTATAATGGAAGTAAAGGTTTTAGCGCACTTTACTGAACATAAGAACATAAGATATGCCATACTGGGTCAGACCAAGGTCCATCAAGCCCAGTATTCTGTTTCCAACAGTGGCCAATCTAGGTCATACGTACCTAGCAGTTTCCCCAAGAGACACAAGTTCCACAATGCTTGTACTGGGTCAAGCATTGATATCTTCGGTCACTTCTTAATTGCATTGGAATTAATTGCGTGCAGAACTTACTTGCATGCATTAGTATAGAAAGTGTAAAATTAGATACTTACTTCCTCCCTAATGCATTTTTTTGTGTGTTAAACCCTGCTTCAGAATAATTTAAGTCAAAGTAAACTATTATGCTAAACTTTGAATGTTCCATCGAGCATCAAAAGTAGAACATAAGTTTTTAAATTAAAATGTCCTACAGATTCACTAAGTACAAATGAAAAAAACTGTTAGACATGAGGCACATTAAGTAAGTACAGGTAATTTAAGACCACTTCATAAATGCTTGTCAGCTATGTTTTGAATTACAAGTAGGTATTTATGCAGGAGTATTCCTTGATCCTCTCTCCCCTCCTCTGCCAGGAAAGGCGAGAGAGATGGAGATGCCCTGACAGCCTGCATATTCTTCTAGCAGGAGGGATGCCCAGGTGGCATTATATCTCACCAAAGAGTGGGAGAGAGAACCCCTCACCCCCCCCCCCCCGCCCCCAGTTTAGTAGCCTATTCACTTCAAGCCACTTAGTAGAAGGCTTTTAGCCCTTACTCTGCCCAGAAGCTAGTCTGTACTGGATCCTGGCTAGTAATGAGGCCATTTAGCAAGCCATCGGCAACTATCATGATGCGTGAACTTTCTATGCTAGCAGTATTCACGCCGAGTCTGAGGACTGCCAACTGTCAGGAATGAATATGAATGAGCAAAATTTGCATGCCTACTACTTTCATTGTGTGCAAATCTTTTTCATACATGTTCCTTAGAGATATCCTGAAAACTGGCTCACTGGTGTCCTTTGAAGGCTGGGAGTGAGACCACTGTTCTATGCTATTTAGTGAGAATTTGCAAAAACCTCATTTGCACATGTGTGTTTTTATATTGCCACAAGCTTTTTCTGGATACTGTCCAAATGGAAAGCTGGTTTTAAAAAGTCATTGATGACAAAGATGATCATCTTATGACATTCCTTAATTTACATATGCAGGTTCACAATTTTTGTGCTCCAGCATACATGTCTTTTAAGACCCCTTGTGTGCTGTTGGTAGTGTGCACAATCACGTGACTGCCCCTGAGGTAACCAGTCCTCATTTAAACAAGTTCAATGCGGTGGTCATTGTCTTACCTTATTGCCTGTACTCCTGTATTGGTTTTGGTTGTTTACCTGCTCCATTTTGTTGTTTTTTCTACTGGAGTCTTAATCCAGCTCTGTGCTCCTCTACTAAGACCTGGAAGTGACACCATCTCCTAATCATGTGACTGGTGCCCCTCCAAGGTAACCAGCCCTCATTTAAACAAGCTCAACATGGTGGTCCGCACCACCGCAGTGCATACTCAAGGAGCAAATCCTGCTCCTTGGTTGATCTCCTCTGGGCAACTCCAGTGACTACAGTACCCTTCCACTTCTGGCCTCGCATTTCCTGTTCCTGTCCTGTTCATTCTCTCAGCCTGTGCGTAGTCCTGTCTCTTTTGTGGTTCCGCCTGCCTCTTTGCTTCTTTACTTTCAGCTTTTTTGCCATATGCTCTATCCCTGTGCATTGGAGGTGGCAGTCCTCGTCTCAGGCCTCCTTGTTTTGAACCTGCTGTGGTCGCTCCCCTTTCAACCTCCTTTCCTGCTCCTCCACTACGCTTATTCAGTCCCATCCTGCTGACTCTTCTCAAACCTTCTGCGTTTTGCACTACTTAATTCCAGATCTCTGCGCTCACAGACTATTCTTGTGCAGGACCTTCTTTCTCAACATCAACTGGATGCTCTTTTACTTACAGTGACCTGATTAAAGGAGGAGTAGGAGCCCTTCCTCAACCGCTTCCTACTGCCCCACTTTGTAGCGTTTTCAACGCCATGGGTAGGTTGCAGCAGTGGAGGGGTGGCTGCCCTCCTTCATACCTCTCTGCCCATTACTGAGATTCCTTCATCCACTCTCCACTACCCTGAGTTTTTTCTCCTCCATCTTGATGCTTCCCCCCCTGTCATCTACTCCTTATCTATGTGCCCTCTAGTCTCCGCCCTCATCTCTGGGACTCCCTTCTTATAACACTAAGACCTCTCTTCGTTACCCACACCTTATCCTAGGGGACTTTATTATTCACTTTGATGCCCTGCTCAAACCTTGTGATAGAACCTTGGTTATTCTTCTCCAAGATCTCTGACACAGCTTGTATCCTTCCCCACACATACTGTTGGCCACATTATGGACCTTCTTTCTTCTCCTGGCTCACTCCACCTCCTCGCTTCTCTTTCAGCTCTGGCCCTTCCTTGGTCAGACCACTGCTGTATTTTCTTCTCCCTCCATGCCTGTCTGATTAATCCATCCCCAGCTCCCTGCCCCCCTTCCCTCCCCTCCTCCTCCCCCATGTACACTACTTGGTCCACTTTTTGTGCAATCTCCTCAGCGGATCTTCACAAGGTCATGTTATCTTCTTGCAAAACCACCTACCCCCCTGCCCCCATTCCCTCAGCTTGGCTCATTGAACCCTCTTGCCCTGTTGCCTCCAATCCACTCTATTTTTAGTAATTGCTTCTCTACTGGAATCTTCCTTTCTCTGGAAACATGCTCTAATCAAACCCATTCTTAAAAATTCTTCCCTCGATTCCTCTGTACTGGCTCACTGCCGCCCTGTCTCCTCTCTTCCCTTTCTAAGATACTAAAAAAAACTGGTCTTTTCTCAACTTGCTATCCACTTGGATGCCACTCATGCCCTGCACCCCCGTCAATCAGGATTCCGCACTGGTCACAGCACAGAAACTATTCTTTCTTTCCTGCACAAAATTCACCAGTCTCACGATTGAGGTGATCTCCATAGCTGTTTCCTTAGCCATTTTATCTGCTTTTGATCTTGTCGACTACATCACCCTTCTTCCACAGCTACATAGTCTTGGGGTTCATGGTACTATGCTCCACTGGTTTCATTCCTCTCTGCCATAGATCTTTTTCTGTCCAGGTTCGTCCTTCTTCCTCTCCTCTGTCACTCCCCTGTGGTGTTCCCCATGGTTCAGTTTTGGCCCCCCTTCTCTTTAATGTCTTTCTGATCCCACTCTCTCCTTGCCCAACAGCACGGTATCTCTGCATATTATGCAGATGATATAATTCTCTTGTACCACACTGATCCCACTGCCCTCAATCTTCTACTACTACTATTAATCATATATATAGCACTACAAGGCATACACAGCACTGCAGACACAAAGATGCTCTCTGCTCATTAGAGCTTACAATCTAATCAAGACAGACAAGACAACAGAAAAGAATAAGGGTAGAATAGGGAGGGTAAGGAGTCATAAGGGAAATTAAAGATCAGGATCCAAAAGCAACCTCAGAGGTGAGCCTTTAGCATGGATTTGAAAAAAGGGCAGAGATGAAGCCTGATGTACAGACTCAGTAAGTTTGTTCCAGGCATAAGGAGCAGCCAGGTGAAGGGATCAAAGTCTGGAATTGGCAGTGGAAAAAAAGGGCAAAGAGAGAAGCAAGCCAGTAGAAAAGTGGAGTTCATGAGGATGGGTGTAGGGAGAGAGGAAAGAAGAGAGGGAGAGAGGAGCAGAAGAACGAATGCATTTATAGGTCAGAAGGAGAAGTTTCAATTGGATACAGAAACGTAAGGGAAGCCAATGAAGTGATTTAAGAAGAGGGGTTATATGAGTATATTGAGGCTGGCAAAAGATTAGTCGCATAGAAGAGTTCTTAACAGATTGAAGGGAAGATAAGTGGCTCAGAGGGAGACCAGCAAGGAGGAAGTTGCACTAGTCAGGACAGGAAATAGAGTGAACAAGATCTTCTCCCTGTGAATGCTTGCCTCTCCAATGTCTCATCTTGGTTGTCACAGAATTTTCTTCACCTCAACTCCTCCAAAAAAGCAGCTATCTAGTTTCCCCCCTCCTCCTCTCACCTCCTCATTTCCCTCCGGTTCTATCCCCTTAGTGGACTCTCTCCACTACCTTTGAGTAATTTTGGATTCTTCCTTCACTTTCCACTCTCATACTTCCTCTCTTGTTCGTCACTCCTTCATCTCTCTTCGTCATATCCATGTGGTGTTCCCCTTTCTCTCTTTCCTCTCTCACTACCCTTCTTCTAATTCTCATTATGTCAAGACTAGACTATCGCAATGTCGTTTTTCTAGGTATCCCCCAGTATCAAATCCATCATCTGCAACTCATACTAAATACTGCTGTCCGTATCCTAGCACATGCCTCCCGTTTTGAACATATCATCCCCCTCCTATTAGTTTTCATTGGCTCCCCCTCAAATACCACCTGCAATACAAGCTCCTCACTCTCATTCACAAGGCCTTACCCACTGGAAGTCCCACCTATCTCTCAGATGTCTTACACTTCCGCGCCCCTCCCCGAGTCTTCCATTCAAGTTATGCCCATCATCTTCACCTACCCTCTGCCTCCCGTGCCCGATTAGAAATGAATCAATTCTGCCTTTTACTGTCTTGGACCCGCCCTATGGAATTCCTACCTCCTGATCTCCATCTTGAACTTTCCTTTCCCAAATTCAAATCCAAACTCAAGACTTTCCTTTCCCACACAGCCTTTGACCTCACTCTGCCTGACTCATGACTCACCCCTCCTGTCTGTTTTCTCCTACCTGCCCTAGGTATGAGTGTTTGACTTTCCTATCATATTATTGGAATTCCTTTCTCCTTTCCGCTCTTCTGTATTGCTTTGCATCTTTTTGATTGTACACCGCCCTGATGTCTTGGTGAAGGGCGGTATATCAAACTCAATAAAACATAAACAAGACCACCTTACTGTGCATCATAAGGTTTGTGGCGTAGGCCCCCTAATATGCTATGGTGTGTCAGTAAATCCCACAGTTCTCATGTTTAGAATACTTCTTTAAAGGACTAATTACAAAATTATAGTTTTAACAAAGTTAAACCTTTCAATGTATACATTTTTAACACAATAGGAAAAATTTTCAAGGTAGCATACTACTAAACAGCTGTCATACTAGGGTCAACATATCCCTATTCAGGGATTAAAAACATTTCTAGCAAAAGTACATTCACAGCTTTGCAAGAATAAAATTATAGCCCGAGTGTGGAGAAAACATGCTGGTGGGTACTGTATGTATTGGTAACCCCAAGTAACCTCCCTTGACTGACCCCTTGCACAAGCATGTACTAGATGATTAAGTTCATGACCCTCATTATCCTTTTAAAGAAATGCAAAGTCCCTCTGCTGTCAGCAGCAATATCTGGAATAGGGTGGCAGAAACACCCGGAGCATGTTCATGTTATAGCATTAATGCTTTACTTCCAGTTCAAACACTGCTTCATTCTGTGAATCCCTATGAAGGCGGGGCATACCTGTGGATACTCTAGGAGTATTGACAAACTTAATGTAGTCCTAGGACGCTCTTTCAGATAGATGGGGAGCAATTTGCTCAGACACCCAATGGGAATCAATTGCTCAGTCACTCAAATAGTCCTTCTTCCAAGAATATGGTTCACTTGAAAAAAAAAAGTTTGCTCTCATAGAAATGGGTGCTAATAACAAAAGTCTTACAAAAACACAACACTTGGCGATCCTAACATCTTCTTGGCCTCTGTGGCATTCCAAGCTTCTATTGCTTTTTAGAAATTTACCCTGCAGTAAGGATGTGTGTACAGCCATTTGAAATGACATTGGAATGTCAGCACCATTTCCTATGCTGTATCATTTTGTATCATCTTTGAATTAAAATAGAACCACACCGAAATTTCATCATTTCCCATCTGTCAGTAGTGCACACTGTTGCTCAGTAGTGAATGCTATTAACGACATGCTCCCTGAAATGAAATTTAAAACCAAACAAAACAAAATTTAAAAATCCCACAAACACGGGAAACTAAAGAAAGCTTGTGTCAAGAAAATGTACCCGTGAACCGTTATAGATTCCTGTAGATTAGTTTTTCAGACACAAGTTTCAGTTGCCCCAGCCCCAATATCCAGTCACTGATGAGAACGATTTGGTAACACTTTCCTTTCTGCGGTGCTCCCATCTGATTTGTCATGGAGAAGTTATTTCTCTCCACCCTGAGACCTCATCTGGTCTCCATTTGGGCATCTCTGCCTCCCTCCTCCAGAATCATTCACTGATCAAGAAGAACCTAATTTTCTTTTCCTTGTAAATCTTTAAATGGTTTCTTTAAGTTCCATCAGGCTGCTCATGTTACTCCCATCTCGTTACCAAGAATAAATATTGTGTATTGAATGGTGTGATTACTGAATAGAGTAATTCATGAAACAATGACTGAGGCCCTGGAGGAAAAATGTTTAGGAACTAAAGAATCCGTCTATTCTTTTCAGACACTATAAATGGGTAACAAGAATGGAGTTGTCCACATAGGCCTGATAATATATTTAAATACTTCACTTAAAAAAATGCATTCGTCCCCCCCAGTTTGATTGTATATGCTAAATTCCAATAGATCACCCTATTCCCTGGTAGGAGGGATACAAGAGCCCTTTTGCCTGCCTAGCTCTGTCTACTACAACTTTAGCCCATGGCAGGGGGCCTCATTCATTAGCGAGAAGCTGGGCTCTTGAATTCTACCAGTGAACAGGGGCACCCTCTGGAATCCTAAGTACTGACTGGAGGGATGGTGCCCAGCAAAGGGATATAGAGGATAATTAAATAATTTGGGATAAGGTGGGGGCTCTGAGGATGGAGGAAATCTTCGAAATTTCCCAACTGCAGATAAAGTGAGGCCTCTAGAGGGCCGGGGGCCATTGGTATGTGGTAACTGGTGGGAGAGAGAGGGGATCTGGAGCGTCAATAATGCCCTACAACATGACATAAATCTAAGTATATATACTATCCGCAGCTGGGCAGTCTGGATGGACCACTTCAATCTTTATCTGCCATCATTCATAATGCTACTATGTTAAATTAAACATAACACTCAATGCCGGGCTGCAACTTGAAAGGCTGAGCATGTACTAATATTCATGAGGAGGACAATTTTGAATTCACCAAATGCTTACAGACATGCGAGTATGTTGTACCCACAGACCAAGAAACTCCTTTTAAAGAGGAAAGCCCTACGGAATTTCCTTTTGGAATTACAGGTTACTTGCACATAATTAGGTATCCACTTTGCACCTGTACTGCAGTGGGGGCAAGCTACATGCCTGAAAGTATGCATGGTGATTTGAAAATGCACTCATTGGGCATAATTTCCCTCCATTGACCTAACTCCTCACATATTTTTATATGCGTTTATATAAGGATGCATAATGTTAAACAGCACATGTGCAACAGTAACCCCGGGTATAGGGTGATGGGGCTTATTTTCAAACCATATTTTTATGAAGGTAAAAACACATTTATGGAATAGTAAAAACTTTATTTATTATAACCTCAAATAAAGAAATGGGTAGATAGATGCATTTTTAGGCCATACTAAAAAAAAGTGTTATTTTGCTATCCTGCTCTCAAGTTGGTGTACCCTAAGGATCTGCCTTAGGTCCTTCCTTTTCTTTCTCTTTCTCTATACCCAGTCCCTTGGTGCACTCATCTCTTCCCATTGCTTTTAGTACCATCTTTATGCTGATTCTCCCAGATCTACCTCTCTACACCTGAAATCCCTCCAGAATTCCAGGCCAGGATCTCTGCCTGCCTTTCTGACATTACTTCTTGGATGTCTCACCACTGCTTGAAATTGAAAATGGCCAAAACTGAGCTTCTTATTTTTCCCCCTAAACCCCCCTCTTCCCGTCCTCCTTTCTCAGTCTCTGTGGATAACTCTCTACTCCTCTGCCTCCAAAGCTTGCAACCTTGGGGTTGTCTTTGACCTCTCTCCTCCACACACATCCAGCTGATAGTTAAAACCTGCCGTTTCTTTCTCTATAACAGAATTCACCTATTCCTTTCTGCAAACACTAAGATGCTTATCCACTCCTTAGTCACCTCCCATCTAGACTATTGTAATCTACTCAATGCTGGTCTCCCTCTGAATCATCTCTCTCCCCTTCAATCTGTTCAACACTCTGCTAAGCAGCTAATCTTCCGCCAGCCTTGTCATGCTCATATTACCTCTCTTCTCAAGTCATTTCATTGGCTCCCTATCCATTTCCACATCCAGTTCATACTTCTACTGACCAATAAGTGCATTCACTCTGCAGCTCCTCACTACCTTTCCTCTCATCTCTCCCTACACCCTTCCTCAGGAACTCCACTCTTCTGGCAAATCGTTTCTATCTGTGCCCTTCTCTTCTACTGCCAACTGCAAACTTTGCTCCTTTCACCTTGCTGCTCCCTATGCCTGTTACAAACTTCCTGAGTCCGTACATCAAGCTTCTTCTCTGGCCCTTCGCAAATCCAGGCTGCGCACTCACCTCTTTGTTGCCATTTTTGGATCTGGTCCGTCTAATCTCCCTTGTGTTTCCTTACCATTCCCTCTAGATATATCCTGTCCACAGCTGCTGTGATGTCTGTTTTGGCTAGATTGTAAGCTCTGCTGAGCAGCGACCATCTTTTAAATGTGTCTGTGCAGTGCTGCGTACGTATTGTAGCACTATGCAAATGTTCAGTAGTAGTAGAAGTATAGGTTGTCTAAGTAGGAAAAGAGGTCCAAGCTGGAATGTTCAAAATATGCAAGCTAATTTACAAAAGACTCACTGAACATAGAGCCTGTTTTAAAATATGTATAAGGCCTTGGAAAATAGATGTATTTGGCAGCATGTACTCTGAAAACATTCAAAAAAAGAAGAGGGACATCGCTTGGAGCTTTGAACATGTAAGGGTCTATTCCGAACCTCGAATAGCAGGGATGTACACCCTGCCTGGACATACATTTCCACTATACATCTCCTTTTCCATCCCCATGCATGGCTCCCAGTACAAACAGTAGAGTTGTATGGGGAGCCTTAGATGAGGGCGGGAGAGGGCGGGCGGGAGACAGAGCGAAGACAGGTCACCACCCTGGACGTACAAGGCCAATTCTGAGGTCAGCCCTGTATGTCCAGGGTAGGCCAGTTAGACGGAGGACTTATTCCACCTCAGAGGTGGAATAAGTCGCTCTGGATGCAGGGTAGCGTTGGCGGCCAGCAGGGACAAACATGGAGGCTTGCAGGGGGAGCCCTGCAGCCAGACCCTGGCCATGGGAGGCAGGATCAGAGGTCTGGCTGCAGGGAAAGGACAGTCTCGATGATGGCTGGCAACGGGACTCCATGGCATCACGGCTCCATTCAGGAGCCTTCAGGGGTAGACATGGATCTGGCTGGATGTACATCCCATCAGAATCGGGCCTGGCCTACATGTACAAGCTGGTAGACCCGATTCTGATCCCACAGGGCCTAGAAGCCCCCGGAGGATCAGAATCGGGTCTACTGCTGTATGCCCAGATTCTGAGGGGATGTACATGGGCTGGACGTCCAGTAGAGAATAGGCCTCATAAGGGCTGGCATCTTGCCCCTACAGTAATTTCAGGTCCCCCCCCCCAAAGGATCTCTATTTGCTCCTCCATTCTTCAACATCTTTTTGCCCCCTCTTCACCTACTGATCCAGTCTCTAGGCTATAGTACCTATCTTTATACTGATAATGTTCAGATTTTGTTAACCCCCCGATCCCCTGACTTGGATATCTCTCCTCTACAGCACTGCCTTGAAGCAGTCGTTAACTGGCTTCAGAAGCATCATTTGCTCTTAAACGTCACAAAGTATCACTCCGTATGCTTTCCCTCACCTGGTGTTCACTTCGCCCCCCCCCCCCCCCCGCCTCATACTGTCATCCTCACTCTTTCTTACCCACAAGTTAATGAAAACTCTGGGTGGCATCATAGGCTCCTCTCTGACCTTTACATCCCAGAAGACCTTTACATGTCAAAAGTTCTTTGTCTTGCATAGCATTTATAGTGCCTGTTCTGCCCTCGCTTTATTGTGGCTTAACCCTTTCCAGGCCGAGCCCAAAACTCTCCGGATCCAAATTTCTGACTAAATATTCCTATCAAACGGTATATAATACATGACCATAGCAGAAGGAAAATCACTATTAGAACATATTGAATAAGACGGGTACAATTTTCCTGAAATATGCAAAAATTAACCCGGCTGCAGAATGTGGATTAAAATTTTAAAGTAGGCCCTCAAAGGGTTAAGCTGCTAGTTATCTCTCTAGTCATCATAAAATTGGACTACTGCAATAACCTCTACAATAGTCTCTCCCTCTAATCTCTAGACATTTTTCCTTTGCTTACCTATGTCTGTACCTCTGGAATTCCCTCCTCCCCCCCCCCCCACCCCCACTCTAGAAAATCATTCTTCCCTAAGTTTAACAAAACCCTTGGCTCTTCCAAGCCACTTTCCGCATACCTTACTTAGCTGCCTTCCCCATACTCGACCCCGCTCCATCCCTTTCTGTTGCCCCCATCTTCCTGGTCTCCCTTACCCAGACTTTATTTGAATTTCTCACTCCTCCTTCTGATTACGCCAGATAATTGATGTACTCCCCTCTCTCCCTTTTCTACTTCCTTTGTTTCCTTCCTTTTCTGCTTTCCTTTCTGCATTTTGGTTTATTGTACACCACTATGACGACTTCTTAGTTCTTTAGTGATATGTCAAAAGTGAAGATTATACAAATAAAAATTACACAAGAGTGGATTATGTAACCTACACATCTAAGTTCAGCTCTTTGCATGTGTAAAGCTGATATTTTACAATTGCGTATCCAAAGGAAGCCAATTAAGGAGCCAAGCTACAAAACTCAAACTTTTTGACCTTTTCATGTTGTTTTGAAGACAGACAAATGCAGAATTCCCCCCTCAGTCATTTCTCCAAAGCACAAGTCCAAACAAGCAGATAATTAACATTTATATGCACCACACCACACCCTGAATATATCCCCCTCAAAGCTATGTGTACACAAGCAAGTAATGGCTTTTTAAAAAAATGACTATGGCCATTTACTTGTGTAAATAGACTTTTTACACATTTAAGTGGTTCTTAAGTCTTCTAAAATGACTTCCATGCTGTACTATTTTGTAGCCAATGATTTATTAAGAAAAAGCATCAGGAAATGGGCTAAAGTGCAGAGAGAGGCTGCCAAATTAACAAAAGGGTCAGCAGAGCTAAGGTAAAGGTGCCTCAGTCATGCCTCATCAGGGAAATGGATTTCCTGTAAATAAAGGTATATGAGAGTATATGAGCCAGTACCTGGCTTTTCATAGCCAGACAGAACTATGAATAGTGCCAAGCTGCGGGGCTGTCGCCCATTAAGATGGAAACAAAGAAGATTTATTGGTATTTACCTCAACAGAAGAATTCTTTCCTTTAAAAACAGTTAATATCATACTTGATTCGAACATTAGTTATGTTGAAATGCTTCCCTAAGGGTGGTTATAGCTATTTTTATTTCTGCTATTCAGTCCTAAGAAGAAACTCTTTTTCATAAACCTGTAAGGTGCACAGTACAGACCGTGGCCCTGAAAATTCAGATATCGCAAAAGTGAAGTAAGGGCAGAACGTGGGCGTTTAACTTAGCTTTATGAAAAGCTGCCAATTATTTAGCCGCTATCTACTTAGTTGCGTACTTTTACTTAGCACAGCAAGAAGGCCATCGTAAATTAAACACTTAGCTATTCGAACAGTGGACTATCACTGCTATCTTAAGGTGGTGGCAGTCACTGCTCTCCAGGTATATTTAGCACTGCAATTATCCAGCTAGCGTTGCTGAAAATGCGCAGATAACCTAAACACCGCAGCCAGCATTTAAAGAAAACCACTGCCGCTGTATTTGAATATTGGCCGGTTTATTTCTTTTCTGCTGGCACTAAAACTATTTACTGAGCCCTAGCCAATTAATGTTTCCTTTTAGGACTCCGAAGGGGGGAGGGCATATCCAGTAACTCAACCCAGATCCGTACAACCTTCACAAATTTTCATCACGTTGAAGCAGATAACACTGCATCCAACATGGAAAGCTGATCCGCTGTTTTACATTAGGGATTCTTCATCTAAGGGGGCTATGTACGAACGGATATCAGGCTTGAAGCTTGCATTAATAAGGTTATTTTATGATGTCATTCTTGTGCATATGTGACCACATGTGTACATAAATAGCCTCTTATAAAATACTGACTGGTGCAAAACTGTGCACTTTGGCATGATGGTGCATTTTTTGGGCAGAGTTTAGGTGCAGTATGGGAAGAATGCACAAACACAGATACAGAAGAACATAAGATATGCCATACTGGGTCAGACCAAGGTACATCAAGCCCAGTATCCTGTTTCCAACAGTGGCCAATCTAGATCATACGTACCTAGCAGTTTCCCCAAAAGACAGGTTCCACAATGCTTGTACTGGGTCAAGCATTGATATCCTGGGTCCCTTCTTAATAATGGTTTATGGACCTTTCCTCCAGGAACTTGTCTAAACCTTTTTTAAACCCAGCTACACTAACAGCCTTTACTACATCCTCTGGTAACAAATTCCAGAGTTTGATTACACGTTGAGTGAAAAAATATTTTCTTTTATTAGTCTTAAATAGTTTACCCTGTAGCTTCATTGCATGTCCCCTAGTCTTTCTATATTCTGATAATGTAAACAATCGATCTATGTTTACCCGTTCCACTCCGTTCATTAATTTATAGACTTCTATCATATCTCCCCTCAGCCGTCTCTTTTCCAGGTTAAAGAGCCCTAACCTTTTTTGCCTTTCTTCATAGGAGTATCCTTCCATCCCCTTTACCATTTTGGTGGCTCTTCTCTGAACCTTTTCTAATAACGCTATATCCTTTATAAGATACGGCGACCAGAATTGCACACAACATTCAAGGTCCGGTCTCACCATGGTTATGGTTTATGGTTATGGTTTAGGCATTTGATATACCGCCCTTTACTTACACATCAGAGCAGTTTACATGTATATACTAACAGGTACTTTTTATTCCCTTGTCCCTGAAGGGCTCACAATCTAAGTGTACCATGGAACGATATAGAGGCATTATAATATCAGAATGCACCATTAAAGGTGTGGATATGTACACTTGCTCCAGGGCAGGTATCTGTGTCCATGCCTGTAATATAAGTGTGCCTTATGCCACTTTCACATTATACATGGAGGAACACTGTTTTATATAGACACAAGGGCTCCTACATGTCTTTATAAATCTGAAACTAAGAAGGTGCCTACTTCCATGCTTAAAGTAGGCACCCTCTTACAAAATTACTCTATATCCGTGTCAAATGAGTGTTATTTACATATTTGTTAAGGTTACCATGTGTCCCACCTCTCCCTGTGTACCCTACCCACAAAGAAGCAACCTCTCTTTGCAGTATATTTTCCCACCCCTAACATCCTCCTCCCTGAAAAAGTGACCCACATCTCATTCCCCACAACCCTTACCTAGGTTATGGACTAGTCTGGGGTGGTATCCTAACACTTTCCTCCTCACTAATCTGGTCCCTGAAATTCCCAGGGCCCCACCCAAACCCCCAAGTTATGACCAAGAGTTATCCATACGACTTTTGCACTTATTTTAGAATCATCCACAAGTGTAAGAAGCAACTTTTACATGTGTAGAAAAGAATACATGTGTAAATGCAGTTTTAGAAAGGGACTATTTACACATGGGAGTGGAGGAGTAACCTAGTGTTTAGAGCACCAGCTTGGGAACCAATAGGGTCCAAAGGAGACACACACACCTGAAAACGATCAAAGCAATTGTAGGAAGAGGGGAAGAAGAGACCCACCTCTTATGTCCAAACAGCTTTTATCCAATACTTCCCTACACTGGCAACAAACAAACAAAGCATTTATTTCATGACAAACATTAAAAACTTAAAAGTGATAACATTAAAACATTTATCTATTAAAAATATATGTAACAAAACAATAGGACATATGTTTAGGAGAATAAAATAAATAAAACCATCAAATGCAATTCAAAGAAGGTTGTCATTATCTGAAGTACAGGGTACAACATGTGTGGCTGGTGCACGAGCTAAAAAAGGAGAGCTATACAGATTAATGCTCTCTTGTTTTAATCAAAATACATCAGTCCTGAATCAATGTTTAATAGAATACATAAAAATTAATTTGATGGTTTTATTATCTCCTTAGATAGAGTGGTTACCAAGATTCTCCAGGAACAAGCAGGAAGTCAGTCCTCACAGGTGACGTCGGCATAGATGGAGCCTGCATGAAAGTTTCTCCCCAGGTTTCAAAGAGAGCCTTTGGGAGATGCACTATGCATACGTGGTCCCCTTCCTGCCCAAGGGCGCCATCTGGCTTCAGTCTCCTTTTTTCTGTGGAGCTCATGGGCATATGTCTGATGTCCCCAGAAAAAGTGAAGTTCTTTTTTTTCTCCAGCTTGCTTGCCTTGGCACTGCATCTCGGGTTCGTTCTTTTCCCTTTCTTTGCTCAAGAGATCTCGACTGGCTTCATGCCCTTTTTTCTCCCTGGCCAGGCCCAAGGTCTTCAACCTCATGGGGGCCATTTTTCCCACCATAACCCCTTGGACTGTGGTTTCTGCAAAAGGATGACCTCCAAGGCTATCAAGATCCATCAGCAGCAGTGGGAGTTCTTTCACAAGACAGACTCTGCACCAGAGTCTCTGGCGACACTGCACTCCAGGGCCCGCTCTTGAACCCTGGAACCCCGGGCAGCCTCGGAACCCCACAGCTGCAGATCTTCCAACCAGACCCTGGAGGAAGAGCCCAAGAAGAGCCAGAAACCTTTGAAGACCACATTGGAGGATGTGACCGGGAAAGTGGGCAAGTCCCACTGCCCCAGTCTCGCAGTCCTCGCCACGAGTGCAAGGGGAAGGATCGGGAGCGACTGACCAAAATACTCCAATGGTACTAGTCGGCATCTGGCAATCAACCTCAGATCCCTAAGGCTATCCTGGTCGAACACTCTCCCTCAACGGAGTTGGCATCAGGCCAGAATTCCTCGGTATCCATGCCGAAGGCTGCGGAGCCATCTAGAGTCAAGACCAGGATGGTGGCCTTGGAGCGCAGTCTATCTGCCTTCATGGCCCAGCAGTGGGTTCTGATACTCGGTTCTACCAGGTCATCTATGCCCACCACCGGGCTCTTGACCTTGAGGAAGTTCCCAGATGTCAAGCAGAACCTCAAGTGCCACCAGCCCCGAAAGATCTCTCGGCAATGGTCCTGATCCCGGTCCCATTCCTCAGGACTGAGGCCTTCCCCAGTGAGCGCCCACAGTTCTGACCACAAGGCCTCTGGGGCCCAAGGGCCTTTGGGTTCAGGACATGAACCCAGAGCCAGGGCCACCCGACACTTCCACTGACCATGAGTCGGATTGGGAGACCGAGGACAAAGAGTCCCCAGACACCCGCCAGCACCAGGCATGTGCCCCCTGACCCTTCTCCCCCCAAGACCCAGCATCGGTCCCCACCCAAGGACACAGCCTTCCTCAACCTTGTGTGGGATGTGGCCAAGGCACTGACTGAGGATGACCCTTTTTTATTTATTTCATTTATTTACATTCTCTTTTATACCGCGCTATTCAACATCAGTGCGGTTTACATGAAACAGAGAAGTACACAGTGCAGCAAGCTGTACTACGTTCCCTTGGACCAGGGATCTCAAAATCCTCTAGTACAAGGCTCCACCAAAGGAGGCACATATTGTGCTCATTCCCCTGATCCTGGAACAGCTGCTCCTCCGCATGTAGGAGACGCCCTCATCTGCCCATAGAGAGCAGATGGCTGGACTCAATGTACCAGGTCTGCCAGAACCCTGGCTTCCAGAAAGCACAGCTGTCCCACAACTCCATGGTGGTGGAGTCAGTCATACATCACCTTAAGAGCCAAAAAATGCACTTCACTTTTTGCTGCGCCTTGGATGCTCACAGCAAAAAGTGCTACCAGGGCTCAAAGCTCATTGGCCGGATCCAGGCTTACCAGCTGTACATGGCCATGTACCCAAGAGACCTGGTGAAGAACTTGCTGGGTTCTTGGATGGCCTCTGAGGAACCCCTCTTGTGGTTATGGTCCCTGGCCTTGGGTGTCAGAGTGCTCCAAATTCATGACTCAGGCAGCCTATGATGGCTTCGAGTCGGCGGCTAGAGTAGCTGTGGCGGGCATCAGTGCCTGACACCAAGCATGGCTGCAGTCCTCAGACCTGGAGCAATGGATTCAAGACAAATTGGTTGATGCCCCTTGCCAGGGAGGGAACCTTTTTGGCAAACCCATAATGGATCAGGCCACAGAGTTGGAGCCAATTCCTGATGAGCACCAGGCTCTCCAAGAAGACCCAACGGAAGGTTTCAAGTAAAAAAAAACCCTTACTCAAGGAAGGGCAAGGCTTATGGAAACTATCCTTACTATCAGGCCTTCCCATCTCCCCAATGGGGTCAGCAGGCCAAGGGATAAGGGATGGCCCTCGTAAACCCAAGACTCCCAAAACCCAGGCAATGGCTCCAGCCCAGTCTGGTGGGAGCTTTTGATTCCTTGGACATAGACTTTCCCCCCAAAGGGGGCCCACCCCAGCAGCCCACAGGGGAACATCTGATCTTGTGTGCCTGTAGGTGGCCATCCATCATCACCGACACCTTGGCACTGAAGGTGGTCAAGGAGGGCTACCTCCTCCACCTGCTGAAGATACTCCTTCCATTCTTCCCAGGAGAGCCCCCCAGGATACCCCTCCACCAGACCTTGGATACTGCAGGAACTCATGGGTCTTTTGGAAGACAGCCCAATGGAACCAGTGTCGCCACATCTCTGGGGCAAAGGGTTCTACTTCAGGTACTTCCTTGTACCCAAAGGGACAGGTGGCCTAAGGCCCATTCTAGACCTGCGGGACTTAAACAGGTTCCTGGTGAAGGAGAAGTTCAGGATGCTCTCCCTTGGAATACTGCAGCCATACCTCCAGTAGGGAGAGTGGCTATGCTCCTTGGACTTAAAAGATGCATATACTCAATATCCTCATCCACCCAAGCCACAGGCAGAACCTCAGGTTCATGTTGGGGGGCAGTCGCTATCATTACAGGGTACTACCCTTTGATCTAGCCTCCACCCCCAAAAGTCTTCATGAAGTGCCTAGCAGTGGTTGCAGCCCACCTTTGCCTCCAAGGAGTCTTCGTCTTTTCCTACCTGGATGATTGGGTCATAAAAGAGTGCTCAGCTGTAGAGGTGCAGCAGGCCACAGCCCACACCATCTTGGCCACCAAGGTGCAGCAGGCCATGGCCCACACCATCCATGTCTTTCAGTATCTGGGGTTTGTCATAAATCACCCCAAATCCCATCTCCTCCCAACACAGTGTCTGGAGTTCATAGGGGCACAGTTAGACACAATCCAGGCCAGAGCCTTCCTGCCTATGGACAGAGCCGATGCTCAGTGTCTGCTCGCCTTCTGCTCAGACTGCTGGGCCACATGGCATCCACAGTTCATGTTACCCCAGATGCCTGACTTCACATGAGAGCAGTCCAGTGGTTCCTCTGCTTCCAGTGGACCCAGGCCAAATGTGAGGCAGGGTGATGGTGACCCATCGGCTGGCGGACTCCCTCGACTGGTGATAAGTGCCCCAGCATCTTCAGGCCGGGATGCCTTTTCAGGCCCCTGCGCCCCAGAGAGTCCTCACTATGGATACCTCCCTTCTGGAATGGGGGGCTCAATATGAAGACCTCTGCCCTCAAGGCAGCTGGTCACAGGCGGAAAGCCAACAGCAGATCAACCTCCTAGAGCTTCAGGCCATATCCCTGGCTCTCTGAACTTCCACTACCATCTCTAGCAGCAACCAGTGCTGATTTAAATGGCAACCAGGATGCAATGTTCTGCACCAACAAGCAGGGGGGCACAGGGTTGTACACCTTCTTCCAGAAGGCAGTAGCCCTCTGCTTGTATGTGAATTTGCAGTGGGATGTGCTTGGAGTCGGTATATCTGCCGACTCCAAGCACATCCCACTGCAAATTCACATACATCAGGACAATACCCTGGCAGACAGACTGAGCAGGGCTCTCCAGCCGTACAAGTGGCAGCTGGACCCCAGAGTGGGCTCTCTGCTCTTCCAACTCTGGGGAACTCTATGGCTGGATATTTTAATCAGCCGAGCCAACTAAGTCACCCCACCTTTGCTCCCACCAGCCACACCTGTCCCGGGGTGGCAGCAGATGTCGTCCTCATCCTGTGGATGGAAGGCCTTCTGTACACCTTCCCACACACGTCGCTGCTAGCCAAGACTCTCTTCAAGTCGGAACCAGGCTGCTGGCATAAACCTTTAAAAAGGAGATAGAACAGCTTTTAAACTAGATAATAGGGGAAAGTTGACAGTCGCCAAAAAATGTATGGTTTGGAACAATGTATCCTTGAAGGATACTAGCAAAAGATTAATATAGAGGTCCATAAATTAATGAATGGAGTGGAACAGGTAAATGTAGATCGATTGTTTACAACATCAAAATATAGAAAGACTAGGGGATATGCAATGAAGCTACAGTGTAATCTATTTAAGACTAATAAGAGAAAATATTTTTTTCACTCAAGGTGTAATCAAACTCTGGAATTTCTTACTGGAGGATGAAGCAAAAGCTGCTAGTGTAGCAGCGTTTAAAAAAGGTTTAGATGAGTTCCTGGAGGAAAGGTCTATAAACCATTATTAAAGGGGACCCAGGATATCCAAGGCTTTCCCCAATACACCCATTGGGGAACCTGTTTCTTTTGGGGAAACTGCTAGGTACTTGAGACCTAGATTGGCCACTGTTGGAAACAGAATACTGGGTTTGATGGGTGTTGGTCTGACCCAGTATGGTATATCTTATATTCGTATGGGGAGTGTCTGGGCTATGAGCACATATAGGGAATGTCAAGGACTGTGTCTGTGTGTCATGGGGATTGTCGGAGGCTGCATGCGTGCATGTGTCATGGGGAGTTTCAGAGAGTGTGTGCATGCATCATGGGGATCATCTGGGGCTGCATGTGTGTTTCTTTTTCTGTTAACCTCCTCCCCCCCCAGCCTTTCCCCAAGTCTCTTTCATATCTCTCTACCAGCCTTCCACAAGTCTCTCTCTCTTTCTCTCTCTCTTGACCTTCCCAGACTTCACCCAGTGTCTCTCTCTTTCATGATACCCCCCCAGGACCACTGAATCTTATGACCTCCCCCCCTGCCCCCCAGCTTCACCATGCGGGAATTAAAATACATCATAATGCTTGTTACTATTAAGAACATAAGATATGCCATACTGGGTCAGATCAAGGTCCAACAAGCCCAGCATCCTGTCTCCAACAGTGGCCAATCTAGGTCATGAGTACTTAGCAGTTTCCCCAAGAGACACAAGTTCCGCAATGCTTTTATAGGGTCAAGCACTGATATCCTGGGTCCCTTTTAATAATGGTTTATGGACCTTTCCTCCAAGAAATTGTCCAAACCTATTTTAAACCCAGCAACACTAACAGCTTTTAATACATCCTCCGGTAACAAATTCCAGAGTTTGATTACACATTGAGTAAAAAAAATATTTTCTCTTATTAGTCTTAAATAGGTTACCCTGTAGCTTTATTGCATGTCCCCTAGTCTTTCTATATTCTGATGAAGTAAACAATCGATCTACATTTACCTGTTCCACTCCATTCATTACTTTATAGACCTCTATCATATCTCCGCTCAGCTGTCTCTTTTCCAGGTTGAAGAGCCCTGACCTTTTTAGCTGCTCTTCATAGGGGTATCTTTCCATCCCCTTTACCATTTTTGTGGCTCTTCTCTGTACCTTTTCTAATAACACTATATTATTTTTAAGATACAGCGACCAGAATTGCACACAATATTCAAGGTGCAGTTGCACCATGGAATGATACAAAGGCATTATAATATCCTTTGTTTTATTTTTTATTCCTTTCCTTATGATACCTTTCATGATATCAAGGTGGTTTATATTGAACAACCTCAAAATACATTGAACAGGGCATTATAACTTGGAGATAACTATTTTACAGGGAACATGGGCAATGGAGGGTTAAGTGGCTTGCCCAAGACCACAAAGAACACCTGTGGGACTAGAAGCCCCAGTCCTTCCAGCCCAAGGCTGCTGTCCTCTTGTGGGATTTGAACCCCCAACCTTCTTGCCTGAGGTAACTTGCCCCAATCACTAGGCCACTCCTTTCTCAATAGCATTCTGTTTGCTCTCTTGGTCACCACTGCACACTGGGTGGGGGATTTAAACATGTTATCCACAATGACGCCTAAATCTTTTTCCTGGGTGGTGGTTCCTAATGTGGAACCTTGCATAGTATAACCATAGTTTGGATTATTCTTTCCTAGGTGAATAACTTTGCACTTGTCTGCATTAAATTTCATCTGCCATTCGGATGCCCAGTCTTGCAATTTATCAAGATCCTCTTGCAATTTTCCACAATCCTCATGGGTTTTAACAACTTTAAATAGTTTTGTGTCATCTGCAAATGTGATAACCTCACTTGTTATTCCCATTTCCAGGTCATTTATGAATATGTTAAAAAGCAGCTGACCCAGCACAGATCCCTGGGGTCCTCCACTATTCACCTTTCTCTATTGGAAAAATTGGCCATTTAGTCCTACCCTCTATTTTCTGTCTTTTAACCAGTTCCTGATCCACAATAGTACACTGCCTCCTATCCCATGACTTTTTAGGGGCATGTTTACTAAAAACCGCTAATTTGCGCGCCGCAAAATAGCGCACTAAAAGCGGTACTTAAGAGCGCTTAAATGCCCCGCAATCTTGCGTGTCACCCCCGCAGAGGTGCGCGGCACACTAACGGGCCCCTTACAAGTGCGGTCCCGCAAATGTCCGATAGAGGCGTGGAACGGCTAACGGAGGGCGGAGGAAGGCTCCGGAGGGGCGGAGGGACGGGGTAAATGGGTGGAGAGTGGGAGGGGAGAGGCTCCCCGCACATTATCGGGCCCGAATTTGCATGTAAAAATAGCGCGAGTGAAACACTCGCCGTAGAGGGCATTTAAAGGGAAGAGAAACCATTTCCGTCAGCAATGTACAGCAAAACCGGGGAAACCTGCAAAACGTGAGCAGTGTGATACATGTGCACAGCACAAAAGTGAAAATAAAAATATAAAGTGACCACAACAAAAATATCACAAATAGTAATGCAGCTGGGGAACAGTTATAGTAATGGGCAAATATAGAAAACACACCCAGGAAAGCTCCAGAAAGAACAAATGAATATTGGAAGGGTCTACGGAGCAGAGACTCATCCAAAACAAATTTCCCTTTTGGAGCTTTACTGGGAGTGTTTGCTATGGTTGACCATTAATATCACTGTTGCCCAGTGTGGTGATATATTGTCCCCCAGTTTCTGTGGTCATTTCCGTGGTTTATGTGCACGTTTGTCACCAGACAGGGTGCATGTGCCCACAGTAAAAATGCGTAGAGCAGGGTTTGTGACTCCATCCTGCCAGGTTTACTACCTCCAGGGGCTGCACTCTCTGTGGCCATAGTGTGGTGCAGTGGACATAACCAGTACCTCTAGGACCAGAGGTTCAAATCCCAGCTAGGGCACTTGCCAGCCCAGTCCCTATATTTTACCCACCACTAAACAAAGATAGCGCAGACACCCCTGTATTGCAGGCAACATAAGCATGGGGAAAACACCCATATTTTACACAACACTGCAAACACACCACAACAATGGGCAGTACCTACAGCCAGGTCCCCCAAATGCAATCCCGTACTGCCACATTGCAATCATGTCATCTGCTTTTTATGCGAGAAGCTCATCGCATCATGTTGGCGGACGAGTACATGTGGTGCAGGGGGCAGTGGCTGCTAGCCACAGAAGACAGAGGTCTAGCCATGTGCAGGCTGGCACAGTCCACTGCAACAGACAGGCCCTGCCGGATCCACAGTCATGGACATTCCAGGGAATCCAGGCAATCTGTGACTACACGGTGGTGCAGTGCACACAGACAGTACATGCAAGACCATAAGGTCTCAGGTTCAAAGCCCAGCTGGGGCTACCGCCAATCCTGCCCACATATTTTTCCCACAAATAAACAGTGAGAGTAAGGACACACCTTTCGTGACGAGGACATATGCAATGTTAATACATCTATCTTTTACCCCACTGAGCACAGACACCATGAACAGGGGCAGAACCTACAGCAGAATCCCCCAAATGCAGTCCTGGTGGGCCACACACCAGTCAGGTTCCATGCTGCCACTCATACAAATGCCTGTGCTGTATATCTATGCACCACCCCCACGGCATGTAGATGTAGCTCATGCATATTCATGAGGGACAGCAGGAAGACCCGAACAGTGTGATGCAAAACTGGACCGGATTTGGGAAGCGCTGCCGTAAAGCAGCAGCCAACAGGGGCAGACACACCCACACCCACAGGACCCATTGGCCAATGTCTCCTGTAGAGGCAGAACATTGGACCCTGCGTGCATCTCCCAATACTAGCACCTGCATACCTTAGCAATGTCACCCTACACCTGAGGTTCACAGCTCTGAAACGTTTGCTAAGAGTACAGGCTGATAGATATCCCTACGTTACGCACATACTGCTAGTTGACCCCATCCGAACAATCTGTTTGGTGTCTGCGGTGCGTGCTCCAGGCCTGGCCTCTGACGGTGTTCACCACCCTGGGGAGTGACCCCCAGCAGTACTGCGTACCATATCCATGCCTGTGCCGTGCCCAGGACCGGTGTGGTGGGCAAAGCTAATCACCCCCTCAATAGTAGCACAATGCTGGCATAGGTGTGGCAGTGTCTGTCTGTCTATACAGTGTGTGTTGGCTGCAAACACCTTCCCCAACCCACACTGCCAGCACTACTGCCAGTATTGGCCTGCTAATGTGCATAATGAGCAGCAAGGTACCATGGGTATAGGTCAGACATGGTGGGCTGGCCAGGATGCATCTGCACAGGGCATAGGGCACTGGCTGTGACATTGTAGTGCCCAGCCACCGCCTACACAGACAGGGTGACCTCCGTATTTGCTGCTGGGGGAGCACTCTCACCCTGAGTGTGCAGTGATGACAGCATGGCTAGGCACCCCCATAGTGCTGTATTGTGTTTCTCTCTTGTGATATATATGGGTTTCCTGTTGGGGCCTCCTTGCAGAACTCTCTGCTTGTGTGTGCATGCATTTCAATCAGGGCTAACCAGCAGACTGTTCACAGCTGGTATGTGTCTTGATGGAGTGCCTTGCAGGGTGCAGTGGCTGATGGCTTGCTGCAGGAGAATATCAGATAGTGCTGGGGTGCATCTTTGGATATCCAGGCCTAAAGTCTGTCTGATATTGTGTTATGGATGTGTGTGGAGCTGCTTGGACTGCCCTGTAGAGTGTCTGTTCCCCAGCAGGACTGGGGTTTGATGGTCCACTCTGCTGCCATGGGGGGGGGAGGGGAGGAGAGGGAAAGAAGAGTAGGATGGGGATCTGTTGGTGGGAGGCCCTGTTTGCCACCTGGGGGGGGGGGGGGGTTTGGTGTGTGTTTTTGTGTGTGTGTGTGTGTGTGTGTGTGTGGTGGTACTTTGACCACCTGGGGGTTCATGGGGGGGGGGGGGTGTGGTTTCCAATAACTGAGACAGACAGAGATATCCAAGATGTTTCTGCAGCACCTTCCTATCTCACAGGTTAGTACTGTTTTGGAGCTCTGTCATGGCCTCATTCAGCCATGGCTGGTGTTGTGGACCTGGTCCTGGACGCCACATCACACCCTCAGGGTGAGCACAGTACCCGCACAATGTGACGGTGTGTGTAGCTACTCTTTGCTGGTAGTCCACCCGCTCAGGACCCCCTACCAGGCCGAGGTGCTATGTGGGTGCACACGGACAATTCCCCCTACCAGGCCGGGTAGCTGTTGGGGTGCATTCCCCATCTTGTGTGCATCTGTGGACAGCTGATTTGCATGTGCAGTGCATCATGGGTACGGGTGGCCTAACCCTATCTTGTTTATAACAACAGACTGTCTGTGAGGTGACGTGCAGGCTCTCTACAGCCAGCCAGGGGTTTGCTGACAGCTATAGGGCTGTAGCCCAATGGTTACGTCACTACCTTTGCAGCCAGAGGTCATGGGTTCAAGCCCACTGTGGGGTTCTGTGATAGGGTTGTCCAGAGCATTATCTTTGTTTACTGTACATATTTTTATGACAGCAAACACACCCTTGGCATACTGTACCCATAAGGTGCCTCTGAGGGTGCTCTTTAGGGCGCCCTATAGGCCACCTTATGGGTGCCATCCATATAGGGTGCACTATACATTATCCTGTGTCGCAACATACATGCTGCCCTATAGGGGACATTCTAGGGTGCCTTGGCGGACGGTGCACTGTAACATGTGCCTTATGGTCCGCCTTATGTTAACATGCTGTGAGAGTGCGTTTGCTAGTAGTTATCACAAAATAGCATTAAAAAGCCTCCTAAAGCACTCCACAACATAAAATATACTGCCTCAGCTAGCCTTTTTCAAAGGGCATTGTGAGGGATTGAACCGCTGGTCCCACCACCATTGGTCAGTGTCTTAACCATTGTGCTGTGGCTGTGTTCTTTTGCTTTAGCATCAGCGCGCCGCCTTGTGGCCATCAGCGCGCCGCATCCTGCTGCCCACAATGAACAGTGCACCGCCTTATGCCGCCCCAATATGAACAGTGCGCCGCCTTATGCCGCCCCACAATGAACAGTGCGCTGCCTTATGCCGCCCCAAAATGAAGAGTGTGCCACCTTAAAATTATTTTGCCTCCTGACACACATTTCCACATTCAAGGTGGTGCCTCAGCCAGCCTTTTTGGGCTGCACACACTGGGGGATTGAACCTGTGGCCCCTGCACCATTGGTTATTGTCTTCACCGTTGTGCTACGGCTCTATTCCTATATGTGCACAGCTGCGCCCCACTTAGCCTTCCCACGCGCTAATGTGGGCCCCGCACATTAACGCGATGCACACACATACGGTCTTTTATTTTCCTTTTTCGGCCTGAACCGCCCACTCCTTATATGGCACAGGCACACTACCGTGGCCCCGCACATTATGAATGTTTAGTAAACATGCCCCTTAGTTTTGCCAAAAGTCTCTGATGAGGGACCTTGCCATAGGCTTTCTGAAAGTCCAGATACACTATATCAACCGACTCACCTTTGTCCACCTGTTTATTCACACCTTCAAAAAACCATAATAGATTAGTAAGACAAGACCTTCCTTGTCTAAAGCCATGTTGGCTGTCTCCCATTAAGCCATGACTATCTACATCTTCAGTAATTTGTTCTTTATGATGTTTAGTGCAGTCCAGAAGGCACACCTAGCTGGTTTCTGATGAATACGCATAAGATGCATATGCACATATTAGTGGGCCATTATATGCAAATCTATTTCATGCATATTCATTGTGAAAAGCAGATTGTTTAGGTGTGCCTTCAGGAGAGGATTGAGAAGCTCTGGTTTGTGTCCTGGCCCCTTCGTCTTCTTAGGGCAGTTGAATTAGGTGAAGGTGATGTAGCTGGACAGACTAGACTCAGTTCAGCTTCAGCCTCTAACTTGTGTAACAATTTAATCGAGCAGGAATACTTGAACGAACTCTGCTTCCATTTTAAAATGAAAAATGTTCATTAAAGAATAAGCGGAGCCAACTGTACCTTATGAATAGACAAATCACTCAGCTGTACATTTGCACCTACAGGGTTAAATATGAAGCCCAATTAAAGCTTGTTCTAGCAGACTTGGTATCAATTCAGGTAATCTACGTTTGTTTATGATGATGATCCATCACATTTAATGAAGGATAATAACATTCAAAACAACCACATACATCTTTTCAAATGAGAAAAAAAAAGCCACGTGCGTAGGTACAAAAATGTACCCTGCCTTAGGCACCAAACACTGCGGTGTCTGGGGAAGTTTTGGCAGCCATAAAAGAACAAAAATAAAAATAAATTTAACTTCACTGTACAAATCACCTTGTCAATCAATTCTCCATTTTTGCCTCCAACTCTTTCCTTTCAAATGTACATTTTTATTCCCATTCACTGCAGTGTAGGAATATAAGGTCCCGTTGCCTATTTTTTCTTTTAGTAGATCATAGTAACATACTAACATGAAGGCTGATTCCATAACATTCACGTCCAGGCCATGGGTATGTCCAAATCAGAGATGGGGACATTTTAATTCCAGATTCCAGTATGGACATGCCCGGAATTGGAGATGTAGATGTATTAAACAGCTTGGACATCCCTGCGCTCGCAATATTCTGAAAAAATGAACATCTACGATACCACCTGCCTCCGCCTCCCCTGTTAACACATGCATCCCCTAAGCTTCTCCTCTCATTGACAGTGTTGTGTTCATGCAACTATATGAATTATTGATCATACCTAAATGCTGATGCCAACAAGACTAAATATACTACTGTTGGATGCCCAGAACACTGCAAAGTAAGCTTAGTGCAGTCGTTGATATCAGAACAGCAAGTCTAATGTGATCCGTTTGTCCTGACATAGCTACCATCAGAGTATACATAGCAGTAGAAGAACTTCTCAGTTAATCGTGCATTGGGCATCTCTGAAAACAGTCTGTACAATGCTAATTATGGACCAGTAGAAATAAGCAAAGGGTCTCTATAGCAAAATGTGAAAACATATCCCTGTCAAGAATAAGGGACCAGTAAAACAAAATGCCAAAAATGGGGTCGAAACATCAACTTGCCCTAGAGTAAAGTGCTCCCTTCTTCTAAGCATAAGCTATATATCTCATAGCTGATGCCTACAAGGGAGCACTTCACTCTAGGGCAAGCTGATGCTTCGACCCCATTTTTGGCATTTTGTTTTACTGGTCCCTTATTCCTGACAGGGATATGATTTCACATTTTGTTTGAGAACCTTTGCTGAGTTTTCTGACCCCATCACACTGGCACCTGATGACGCAGCGGTCATCCCTACAGTCCATGTACTGGCCAGGCATTCATGTCGCCCCAGCACACCGATCCTCCCGTGCAACCCTCACACCACACGTATACTCTCGTATTCACATTAAACATACTTCTGCCAAAATGATTCCCTGCACCTATAAACAGCTAGTATAACATAATAGCATGGCATCTCAGGACTGCAAATCTGATCTGCTTCTTTCACTCAAACAAGAATCTTTTCCATGCTCAGTCACATACTAGTTTACATCAACAGTCCCATTTTCCAGAACATAGGACATGTTAGGGAAGCCTAGAATAGCTCCATTGGCACAAACAGCAAATGTCGGCATAGCCAGAATAAACACACTTGATCCTCTCAGTGTATTTGTAGGGGTATTTAATATTGTTTTTGTAGCTTACAACCTTCCCTCTCCTCTGCTTTCTTTTCTTTACACCTGCATTGTGTGTCCCTCCAGACTGCAGACATAACAATTCAAAACATACTTGTCACAACCATTCAATATGGGATACTTTGAGAAGAGCAGAAATGACATGGGGTTTCAGAATCTGATCATAGACATTTTTCCTTAAAAACATCTATGCCTCATGTCCAAAAGGTTTATTCGTGTTCTGGAATGACCTCCATAGTGAATGAAGGCACATAAATACCAGCATGGTCCATCTAGTCTGCACAGTAATTTACATTTACAGTAAGTTATTCACATTTGCTTTGATTCCATCCTCTTGCTATGGAATGATCTTCTGTGTCAGTCCCATACCTTTTTGAATTCTGTTATTGTTTTTGCTCACCCCACTTCTTTCGGGATAGCATTCCAGGCATCCACTTCCCTTTCCATGAAAAAGTATTTCCTGATGTTGCTTTTAAGCTTACCTCCTTGCAACTTCATTTCATGTCCTCTTGTTCTACAGCTTCTCCATCTTTGAAAAAGGTTTTTTCATTAATAAATGCCCTTTAAGTATTTAGACATCTGTATCATATCTTCTCTGTTGTTCCTATCCTCTAGGGTGTACATCTTTAGGTCTTCCTCTCATACGTCTTCTGGCACAGGCCCTATATCATCTTGGTTGGGCTCCTCAGAACCATTTCAAGTCTTTTTATATCTGTTGCAAGGATGTATAACCAGTCAGATGTTAATGTTAAAACCTTGGCCTATTTGGAAAAGACAAAGTCAGGCATGAATCTGGGTTTCATTTCTTCTCATTTTCTGCAATATTATTCCCCTTTCCCTGTCAAAAATAGAGAAACACAATGAGGCTGATATTCAAAAGGGTTCGGATCCTACAGTAACTGTGATGAACGGGCTCTTAAATTGGCCTCTTTGAAAACTGACTAGGATTGACTGACAATTTATTCTCCTAGTTTTACCAGGCTTCGAAATTTAGGAGCTTAATAAGACCCGGCCGCGAATCAATGCGGCCGGGCACAGGCACGCGGTGGCAAGCCGCGGGCCGGGGGGAGGGGCAGGGGGGACGGCAGGGGGGGGGGCGGGCAAAGAGCCGCAGTTAAAAGACTGCGTCGGGCGCGGGCGCGGCCTCTTTGCCACTCACCCCCCTGCCTGGAAGAAGCCGGACACGCAATCTTACGACTCGTGGGAAGGCCGCCCAAAAAATCCGCGGCAATAGAACACACCGAGCGTGGCTTACTTTACCGGAGCCAGCGTGCTGCAGAGGCACCATAGTGTTTCCCGCCATAATCCAGGTAATATAAAAAAATAAATAAATAAATAAATACAATTGATTTCGCCGAAGCCGAGAAGCGGTGCGCTAGCCTGGGAGGGCCTCTCCGGGTATCTGGAAGAGCTGGGCCTGCCCAGCGTTATTGATCCCCCGTATGCTGATTTGCCACGGGGAGGGTCTCTCCGGGTACGTGGAGCTGGTAGGCCATGTGGCTTCGGCCGCGTAGACGGTCATATGGGGGGGGGGAGAGCAGGAGGTCTAGGAGCAGGTTCCGGGGGTCGCAGGCAGGAGGGTCAGCGTCCGGAGCCGTTTGACTCGCTCCAGGGGAAAAGGGAAACTAAGCCTTCCTATAACGGGGCTTGCCCCTCGGTGTGAACTCCCCGGCACGCTGCTTCGCCGCAGGGAGGGCCTCTCCGGGTATGTGGAGCATGAAGGTGGTGGTTTTAGTGTGGGGGAGAGGAGATTACAGCAAAGCACGATAACAGAATGGCTTCGGACGCGTGGTTGGGTTGCACAGCCATATGGGAGGGGCAGGAGGTCTATGAGCTCGTTCGGGGTCGCAAATAGTAGGGACAGCGTCCAGAGCCTTCTGACTCGCTTAAAAGATCATTTAGAGTGGAGGCATAATGTTTTAGGCCACAAAGGCCATCTGGAGCCACCTGGGCAGGCGCCCACGTGCTGACTGAGAAACTGTATGCATAGCAACTGCATGTGCAGCAGGATAGTTCTGTTTGGGATTTGGAGGGATATACATTGGAGGGATGAAGCTCGTGTTTAAAAAAACAAACAAAAAAAAAAACAGATAGAAAGTATGAAAGTTCCAAATCGATAAGAATCTAAAGAGGAGGGAGAGATACATCTTACTGCTAATTGTGATACCTAGAGCAAGCATTTGCTGCCATCTGCTGGATGCTAGGGGCAGGACAGTAGGGGCACATACGCAAAGATATAACTTAAGGGGGGTACATATATTCCATGCAACCCCTTGCCCACATAGTTAAAGAGGTGGGGCATTATCAATGTATACTGAACTGAGCCTACCAATGACTAAGGGACCGAATTGACAAAAAAAAAAATAAAAATAATAATAATAATAATAATAATAAAATAAATAAAAAAAAAAAAATAAATAAATAAAATAAAAAATTTAATGTTTGGGTAACAAAGTTGGATCCAAGGCATAGGCTGCTGTGGGGGCAATCATGATAACGTGTGCTCTATCTCTCCTCCATTGTTTGTCACATAGTAATATTTCACGATACAGCTATGCCACGTAAGGTCAGCGCGGAAAGCCGAACATCACGCGGAACGGCGAAAGGGAAAGGGACATGCGCAGCGTCTGCAAAACGAGTGAAGAAGGTTGAAAACGCACCTCGCGATAACAAGGTAGCCAGAACGACGCGACGAAGTATACGCACTGCGACACGACAACAGGCTCCGCCAAAAAGGGGCGCCAGAGCTATCGACATCCTCGTCGGATGAGGCCAGTTCAGACAGTGAGAGGGACATAGAATGGGCAGATGTGATGCGCTACGCATTTAAAAAAGTGAAAAGGAAGAAGAGCAAAAACCAAGCCAAGTCCCTCAGGCAGGCTTGGTCGGGGCAAAGTCAGCATGACGAGGACCGTACGTGCGCAACAACAGGAGCGACCCAATGAACGCAGATGGATTGGCATGACACCAGCCGCGACCCACGCTGCGGGGTGAGCTCCCTGGCCATGTCGGTACCCAAAAAAGTTAAGAAGAGGATCGGGAGGAGGGAGTATATCGACATATTCTCCCTCCTGCTCAAGGACCAAGATGATGAGTCCAACAATGGCAAAGATAGGGATAAAAGAAGCGAGAGGGAGCGGAAACCAAAATTCCCAAATCTATTAATAATTGGGGGCAGCATTCCACATCTTTATGAGCGTGGTGATGGAAAAAGAACCTGAAGCAGGGCCATACTTGACCCGGTACCTGGACACGATTACCAGGGCGCACAAACAATATGGGGGATGGGCTTGGCTGAACTACGACGTGCAGTTCAGAGGGGCCATGGCCGATGATCTCACCCTGGCGTGGCATCATAGGATCCGGGACATGTGGACTGATGAAATGGCGCCCAACAGGCCCTTGTGTCTGGAGGGGCTGCGCCAGCAACAATGAAGCACACAATGGCAGCAGCCCTTTCAGAACACGCAATGGTGGCAGGCCAATCAATTCGCGGGAAAACGGCCATGCTGACAGTTCAACGCAGGGAGTTGTACATGGCAGCCGTGCAAATTCAAGCATTCTTGCGCAGTATGTGGAAACGGACACCCCGCATTCACATGCAGGGTCTCACGGGAGGCCAAGCCGTGCAGAGCAATACAGCAACGTTCCAACGAGGGGGCTGGCGCCCACACCCATCAGGCTTGAGCCGATGAGGCCTTGGCTTCGAGCATACCCCAGGCGGGAAATAGCTATCAATATAGAGGATGGCTTTGCTCGAGGTTTCCGCATCCCATCTCTGATCTTAAAAAACAAAGCACAAACAAGCCTACTGACTAACCCACCATCTGTACAGAAGCACAATGAGATCGCCCGTGGCAAGATACCCAAGGAACTAGGTATGGGGAGAGTAGCGGGGCCTTTCCAGTCGCTCCCCCTCAAGGACATGGTAGTCTCCCCCACTGGGGGTCATACCCAAAAAGGAGCCAGGCCAATTCCGGTTAATCCGTAACCTATCATACCCGGAGGGGCAGTCAGTCAATGATTATATCGATCCGGCATTATGCTCGGTCAGATACGCAACCATGGATCAGGCAATTAGCCTCATACGAGTCGGCCTTCCGGTTATTGCCGGTGCACCCAGACTCGTTCCCAATGCTGGGATTCACGTACAACGGGGAATTCTACTATGACAAGTGTTTGCCCATGGGCTGCGCAATATCATGCGCGTATTTCAAACAATTTAGTTTGTCCTTACACTGGGTAGTGGAAGACCTAGCAGGCCCCAATACCGTCGTACATTACTTGGACGATTTCCTATTCATTGGAAAGGATCGCGACGACTGCAAAAGGATAGTGGATATCTTTGAACAGACGGCGCGAGCATTTGGGATCCCACTGGCAAAGGGGAAGACAGAGGGCCCAACAGGGATCATCACGTTCCTGGGTATACAATTAGACGTGCCGGCACGCAGGTCACGTCTGCCGCCCAAAAAGGTGCTGAAGTTGAAAACAGACATGCAAATTATGCATAGCCGGCGAAAAGCGACACTTCAACAATTTCAGTCAATGCTGGGCCTACTATGCTTTGCATGCAGGGTGATACCCATGGGAAGGGTGTTCTGCCGTCGCATGACATGGGCAACAAAAGGCATCACAAAAAGATACCATCGCATCAGGGTCACCAAAAGGAATACGGGAAGACCCACTGGTCTGGCTTCAATTCATGCACACCTTCAACGGCCTTGCGCTCCCCATATCCAATGCCGAACTCGAATTCTTCACGGATGCATCAGGGGGGATTGGTTGTGGCATATACTATAAAGGAGCATGGTGCTCCGAGACCTGGCCCAGGGAGTGGCATGCAGAAGGAACCACCAGGGATATCACGTTCCTGGAGCTTTTCCCGAGGATGGTAGCTCTCAGTATCTGGGCCCCGGAGCTCGCCAACAAGGCGATCACCTTCCATATCAATAACCTAGCGGTGGTGGTTGTGGGCGGTGAACAGGATGAGAGCTAAGACGCCCAGGGTGGTGACACTATAGAGGCGAATTGTCTTGCTGTGCATGGAGCATAACATATCCATTAGAGCGGAGCACATCGAGGGCGAGAATAATAACATTGCTGATGCTCTCTCCCCGATCAAGTCTGAGAGTACGGTCCACGGAGATAGGGGAGCTCCTGTTAGGCGCCCTAGCGGATAATACCCGGCGCAGATACCTGGTGGCATGGGAACACTACCAAACATTCCGCAGAGAGAATGTCATACGTCAGGAAGACCGATGCAAAGTGACAACCATTCTGAAGTGGATTATGCATTGCAAAGCATGGGCTGCACAAAAGCGGCAGTACAAGCCCGTCTAGCGGCCGTCTCCTTGTTTGAGAAGGCTACGGGAAAGAAGAGCCCCAAGGCCGAGTTCATCGTAAAGAAGGTGATGTGAGGCTGGTCCTTGGGCCAACCCCGACAAATGGACAAGCGCCGCCCGATTACTCACCATATGCTACAACAACTCATGGTAACGACTAGCCAAGTCTGTTACGATGACTACGAGGCGCGCCTCTTCCGATGCGCATATTCCTGGGCCTTTTACGGAGCCTTGCGGGTAGGGGAGCTAGTAGCATCCTCGGCATCAGAGCGAGGGTTGGCCCGCGGAGGTATGGGTAAGCACGACATGTGTATACGCACTAAGGCAATAGTGCTGCAGTTGCGCAGATCCAAGACCGACGTGGAGGGAAAAGGGGCGCAGGTGGTGCTTTCGGCAATGCCCGACGACCCTTCATGCCCAATAAAAAATGCTTTAGCTTACCAACAAGTACGGGCGCACTCGGAAAACCACTGGTCGTACATGCAAACGGTGCCCCCCTTATCGCGCTTCCAATTTATCAGAGTACTCAAGCTAGTAATTGAGCGAACAGGACGGGATGCAAGCTTATACGGCTCGCACTCCCTTCGCATAGGAGCTGCTTCAACGGCAGCCAGCATCGGGATGTCCCGAGAACAGATAATGAAGATAGGCCGATGGCGTTCGGATAGATACAAGCTGTATATACGTCCAACGCAGGAGGCCAGCGAGTAGTGGATGAGGAACGGGAGGCGGGGATAAAGAGAATGTAAAACGTATGTTGGATATAGGCTGCTGTAATAATATTCTTTGAGTGTGCTCCACGCAGGGATGCGCTTCCACCTGGGGCCGCGTGAAGCGTGGATATGCGGCCATTCATTTGTTCACTGGGCAAAAAAGAGGACACGGTCTAGACCGCAGGGGTTGAACCTGGGGCTACCAAGCGCGGAGGTTGCCGCGGTATGGATGGGTCGACGGGGTATGGTGTGGGACCAGCTAATGCCGTCCTTGCTCCTAAAGAAGCGATCTACAGGGAACCCAGCGATGATTGTGATCCACTTGGGGGGCAACGACCTGGCATCCACGCGCAGCGTCAAGCTCACCAAGAGGATGCAGGGTGACCTCTTAACGTTGGCAAACACCTTTCCCGGGACGCTATTGGCATGGTCACACATCATACCGCGGCGAGTGTGGAGAGGCGAGAACTTGCATAGGGCGGTGGAGAGGACCAGACGCAAAGTGAACAGATGGATGGCCCGCTTCATGGGGGCCATAGGGGGATGCAGCATTGCGCACGACCTCAGTGAAGAGAGATGTCCGGGACTATATTGCGCAGATGGAGTGCACCTGTCAGACAGTGAATGGACATTTTCCTCTGCGACATACAAGATGCGGTTGAGCGACTAGGGAAGAAGCAAGCGTTGGCCACAGCGGCGCGTTGATTGGTGGGGCCCCGTCAACAAGCGAGGAGTCGCTGTTGGCAGGGTTGGCGGGAGAAACGCACCCGGTGAGAGAGAACACAGCCTAGGCCTTAAGTAAAGGGGGAGAGGTACTGGAGAGATACACGGACCTCCCCCCGGAGAGAGGGAGATGGCGACAAGAACACCGCGCAGAGAGCCCCCCCCCCTGCCTTGCTTTGACGGCGGGCAAAGGGGGGGTAAGGAAGAAAGGTTGCCAAGTCTGCTCGAACGGCAGGTGTAACAGCCTTGCGACTGAAGGATACGAAAGACTAAGGGACTGAGAAAAGCTTTCACGGCAAAGGGTTCCCTCCTGCTATGTACAAAGTCTGTAGGCTATTAGGCTGTGTCTCTCGAGGGGCAAAAGAACAGAGGGGATACAAGGAATCTGTAGACTGTTTGTTGATAGGAGCGTGCATGCTGTGGCCAACAGTTTGTTGTACTGTAATAACCATTATTGTCAAATAAAGCGAAATAGTTTGTGAAAGAAACTCCAAAGTGTAACGTAGTGACTCATGGGAGGGAAGGGAAGGGGGGAGGAAGGGGGAAAGGGAGGGGGGGGTGGGGGGTTACGGGTAAGGGGAAAGGGACCCGAGGCGGTCATGCCAGTTGCGTGGCTGAGACCCGGCTGCGAATCAACGCGGCCGGGCACAGGCACGCGGTGGCAAGCCGCGGGCCGGGGGGAGGGGCGGGGGGGACGGCAGAGGGGGGGGGGCGGGCAAAGAGCCGCAGTTAAAAGACTGCGTCGGGCGCGGGCGCGGCCTCTTTGCCACTCACCCCCCTGCCTGGAAGAAGCCGGACCCCCGCCCAACCCACCCAATTAGCAAACGGGGGGGGGGGATAACGTCGCAGCATGCAAGACGGCGGGAGAAACGCACCCGGTGAGAGAGAACACAGCCTAGGCCTTAAGTAAAGGGGGAGAGGTACTGGAGAGATACACGGACCTCCCCCCGGAGAGAGGGAGATGGCGACAAGAACACCGCGCAGAGAGCCCCCCCCCCTGCCTTGCTTTGACGGCGGGCAAAGGGGGGGGTAAGGAAGAAAGGTTGCCAAGTCTGCTCGAACGGCAGGTGTAACAGCCTTGCGACTGAAGGATACGAAAGACTAAGGGACTGAGAAAAGCTTTCACGGCAAAGGGTTCCCTCCTGCTATGTACAAAGTCTGTAGGCTATTAGGCTGTGTCTCTCGAGGGGCAAAAGAACAGAGGGGATACAAGGAATCTGTAGACTGTTTGTTGATAGGAGCGTGCATGCTGTGGCCAACAGTTTGTTGTACTGTAATAACCATTATTGTCAAATAAAGCGAAATAGTTTGTGAAAGAAACTCCAAAGTGTAACGTAGTGACTCATGGGAGGGAAGGGAAGGGGGGAGGAAGGGGGAAAGGGAGGGGGGGGTGGGGGGTTACGGGTAAGGGGAAAGGGAAAGGGACCCGAGGCGGTCATGCCAGTTGCGTGGCTGTGTGGGTGGAGACGGGGTGGATTTAGGGTGGGGAAGCAAAATTAGGAGCTTAGCACTGATTTTCAGCACTAGGCATCTCAATTAGGCTCCTAAGTCTAGTCAAATGCATGGGAAACCGAAATGTAGACGGATTTGCAGCTGAAAACTTAAACTCAGCTGAAAATAGGGGATAAATGTGAATCTCCATTTTGAATAAGACTTTTAGGGAGAAATTGGCACTTTCAGGTCCCCAATTCCCAGAATATTTTACAAAAGGTTTATCTAACATACAGCCTTTAGTTAAAAAAGAAGTGTAAGGATATCTGTGTATCCAATAGCTATCTCGCAAAAACACACATTCAAAAAAGACTGCCATCATTCAGGACTTTACATGTGTATGCACCAATAACCTCATGTCTCAGTGCCAGTCTTACAATAGATGTAGATTTGCTACCACCTGCACATGGAAGGGCCATATTTTACAAAACTACACGTTCAAAAGGAGCCAAAAAAGGAGCTGGGTGAAATCACCTTTTGGTACTTTTTGATGGGGTGCTAGATACCACTGAAGAACGTACGATCATCCCTCTCAGTCACTGATTCAAATGATCAGACAAAGGATGTATAGACCTGCCTTACAGCAGGTGTAAAATGGGAACTAGCTCACAGAGAGCACGCCTCCTTTAAATGTATGCATCCCATGGCAACTGCCTGTGTAAAAAACGGCCCTGAAAAACCAGCATTTACATGCCACTATTTACCTGTGTCGATGCCATGCAAACCTTCTAAAAATGACCTCCTAAGTCATTTAATTTAGATGCTTAAATTTATGAGCTCGACTTTTCATGACTATTGAGCTCACTAGGGCTATGACAGGGCATCAACCCACAGAGGGAGTTCCAACCCTACTCCTTTCACTTCCTTAAAGCACTGAAGCTGCCACCAAAGTGTGTCTGTACTTTACCTGATCTTTAATTTTTAAGATCCAATTGCCATCTTATAGTGCCCAGCATGAATTACAATAACACATTCCTAGTTACAAAAACATAACATGACATACGAGAACAGTAAAATGCATAAGAATTATAAGCAGTAAACTGATTCCAAAATAATCAGGCCTAGGTTCATTAGAAAAACTAGAATTAATTATTTTCTCCTGGGCGTGGCACAGAAATTGCAGAAGATGGTGAATGTTTGCTAAAGTGCCCATTGTTAGCATGTGTTTGAGCTGCAAAACTAGCACTGAGGCCCATGCTAACTCGGAGGCAAGTGTGCCCATCCCCCTGCTGTTAGAACACTGGCGTTGTGCCACACCACACTAACAGCACCTGCACTAACATTTGTGGTTAGCGCATGCCCATAATTCTCATGCTAACTGAAACGTGCCATCAATGCCCACATGACAGCCCTAACCCATCCAGTCCCCGCCCAATCACAGGCTACCCAGTTAGCATGGGATTGTTACCACTGGGCCCCATGCTAACAGCAGGGCATGCTTAGCGCACGCAAACCCCACGCTTTAGCACCATCTAGTAAATATGCCCCAATGTCTGGAACACCTGACAGAAAGACCTCTTTATGTGACATCTGTGTGGTCTCAGGAGCAAAAACCACAACATCTCTTAACAGTTCTCATGTTGGTCCAATTTAAAGGTATCACAACCTGCAAAAATTATTTTAAAAGAAAGTGATCAGAGGCAAGACTCATTAATGGTCATGTATCAAAGAAATTCAAACTAAGTCAGAGCACAAATTTATTAGCAAATGAATTACTTTTAAGCCCATGTCCCACTGGACTGGATTGTAATGGTACCAGTCATTGCCTTCCATTACTAATAAGTTTCCATTATATGTTCTATTACAGATTCCACTGCAACCAGCTATCTGTCAATGGGTACAAGGGAAGAAGAAACAGAGAGTGAGAAAATGCTGGTCTGATATCAGGATCCATGTCTACTCCTTCCTGAAAATCTGAACTACAGTATACTGGAAGCTGCACTGAGCAGGGATTGTTTTCAACTTATTTATAAGGCCTGTGTTCAAGGGCTTTAGTTTCCTAATGTTCAGAGTGCTATAGATATATTTTTAATAGTAGTAGTTATAGAATTATTTTTCTTAAACCTGCCTTTGGGGTCTCCCAGCCAGTCTGGTTTTCAGCTTATCCATAATAATGCATAAGACATGTTTGCAGATCATGGAAGCAGTGCATGCAAATATGATCTCTTGTATATTTCTTGTTGACATCCTGACAAACTGACCAGGAATTCCTAAGGACAAGGTTGCAGAGCAATTGTCTTTGTCTTGTAGTTCAGAAATTCAACAGTACTGTTTACAAAAAAAAATCAAATATAGAAAAGAGTGAACTCATTGTGGTTTTCACTGTGGTTAAAGCCTGCTCGGGAGAAGGAAGAGTGTGAAAATTAGTCATATTTCATTTTAAGAACGCACGACAGTTATTTGGTCAACATACTGGAGAAAGTAACATAGTATTTATGTTTTAGGGTCCTTTGAGAGATTTTGTTTGATGGTTTGTTCCTTTTGATCATTTTTTGATCATGAATATATCATTGCATCTGCAGAAACCAGTGATCTCCAACAGTGAACAAGGAAACATGTAACGCTGATGTTCCCTTTCAGAACAAATAAAAACTGATCATCAGAAGCATTGCTGACTCTAGTGCTGCTCTTAACATTTCTTGATACTAGCATACACCATTTAGTTTCCTTAAAAAAAATGGCTATGTTTTTCTTTTATTCAGTGAATGCTTTAAAAACTTTTCATTATGAGCTATGCTGCACAGGAAATTCAGAAAGAGTGGGGCTGAAGAATCCAAGTCACAGATAATAATTTTCCGCACTCATTACAGGCCCTTAATTAGCTCAAGTCACAAACGATGATAAAGATGAAATCTGAGCTGCTGGTCTAGCAAAAAGCTGAATTTTTCTGTCTCACATGGGATGTTGGAAGGATAAAGAGTATGTTAAAATGGAGTTATTTTTAAATCCTGAAAAGTAAAGAAAAAAAAATGGAGTTACTGCTAGATCCTGCGGAGAGCAATGTGCCAGCAGCTCAGATTTCATCTTTATCATCATTTGTGACTTGAGCTAATTAAGGGCCTGTAATGAGTGCGGAAAGTTATTATCTGTGACTTGGATTCTTCAGCCCTACTCTTTCTGAATTTCCTGTGCAGCATAGCTCATAATGGAAAGGTTTTAAAGCATTCACTGAATGCACATGAAATGAGAGTCAGAAGCTGTAAAGATGTCTTACACATTGGAACATGGAACGTACGATGCATGAACCAAGGGAAGTTGGAGGTGGTCAAGAATGAAATGGAGTGTGTACAACTTGATCTGTTGGGTGTCAGCAAACTGAAATGGACTGGCATGGGGCACTTTGCATCAGATGATCACATGGTCTACTATGCTGGAAATGAAAGACAAAGAAGAAATGGTGTTGCATTTATAATAAAGAAGAAACTTGCAAGAACTGTAATGAAATTGAATGAAGTCAGCGAACGCTTAATCTCTATTCGTCTACGAGGAATGCCTATCAACACAACTATGATTCAAGCATATGCCCCAACAACAGCTGCAGAAGAGAATGAAATTGAAGAGTTCTATGAACAAGTACAAGCTGAAATTGACAGAACATGCAAACAGGATATCCTGATAGTCATGGGTGACTGGAACGCAAATGTTGGCAACAAAGAAGAAGACAAAGTAGTTGGAAAATATGGACTTGGCAACAGAAATGAAGCTGGACAAAGACTGATAGAATTCTGCAAGACCAAAGATCTATTCATCTCAAACACCTTCTTCCAGCAACACAAGCGGCGACTGTACACATGGACTTCACCCAATGGAGTGTATAAAAATCAAATTGACTACATCTGTGGAAGTCAACGATGGAAAAGCTCTATAACATCAACAAAGACAATACCTGGAGCTGACTGTGGTACAGATCATCAACTACTAGTATGCAAACTCAAGCTAAAGTTGAAAAAGAGCAAACCACTCATAAACGCAGCAAAATATGACCTTGAGAATATACCACTGGAATTTAAAGACTGCCTGCAAAATCAATTTGCTGCTTTAGATACAAATGACAGAGCTCCAGAAGAGTCATGGAATGACATCAAGAAGGTTGTGTTGGAAGAAAGCGAGAAGTCTCTACAAAAGGTGAAAAAGAAAAAACGGATAAAATGGATGACGGAAGAAACTGTGAAAATTGTCCAGAAATGCAGAGAAGCTAAAGCCAGAGGAGAAAGAAAGACAATCACAGAACTCAACAGAGATTTCCAACGTGTAGCAAGACAGGACAAGGAAAAGTACTACAATGACGCATGCAAGGAAATAGAAGCAGAAACTATTAGGGGGATGTTTACTAAACACCGTTGCTGTGCGGGTTCCCGTTAGTGTGCGGGTGCCATATAAGGAGTGGGCGGGTCAGGCAGAAAAAAGAAAAAAAACGGACCGTACTTGTGCGTGTCGCACTAATGTGCGGGGCCCACATTAGCGCGTGGGAAGGCTAAGTTGGGCGCTGCTGCATAACCAAACAACAGAGCCGTAGTACAAGGGTGAAGATACTGGCCAATGGTGCAAGGGCCAGGGGTTCAAACCTCCATTGCGCTCAACAAAAAAGACCAGCTGAGGCATCAACTTTTATGGGCAAAAGTGGTGTAGGAGGCATATTGATTATGGGCGGCAGAAGGCGGCGCACTCTTTTGTTATACGGCATGGGCGGCGCACTGTTCATTGTGGGCGGCAGATGGCGGCGTGCTGTTAAAGTTGGGCGGCAGAAGGCGGCGCGCTGTTAATTTTGTGCACCACAAGATGGCGCGCTGCTGCTCAAACCCAGGAACAGAGCCACAGCACAATGGTTAAGATGCTGACCAATGGTGCAGGGGTCATGGGTTCAACCCCTCACAGTGCCCAGTGAACAAGGCTGGCTGGGGCAGTATGTATTATGGTGAGGAGTGCTGTAGGAGGCCTTCAAAGTTCATTTTATTTCCCACTACTAGTAAACCCGCTCTCACAGCGTGTTAACATAAGGAGGCCCGTAAGGCACATGTTACAGTGCACTGTCCGCCAAGGCACCCTAGAATGTCCCCTATAGGGCACCATGTATGTTGCGACACAGGATAATGTATAGTGCACCCAATATGGATGTCACCCATAAGGTGGCCTATAGGGCGCCCTATAGAGCACCCTCAGAGGCACCTTATGGGTACAGTATGCCAAGGGTGTGTCTGCTGTCATAAAAATATGTACAGTAATAAAGGATACTGCTCTGGACAACCCTATCACAGAACCCCACTGTGGGCTTGAACCCATGACCTCTGGCTGCAAAGGCAGTGACATAACCATTGGGCTACAGCACTATAGCTGTAAGCAAGCCCCTGGCTGGCTGCAGAGAGCCTGCACGTCACCTCACAGACAGTCTGCTGTTGTAGACAGGATAGGGTTAGGCCACCCGTACCCATGATGCACTGCACATGCAAATCAGCTGTCCACAGATGCACACAAGATGGGGGAATGCACCCCAAAAGCTACCCGGCCTGGTAGGGGGAATTGGCTGTGTGACCCACACAGCACCTCGGCCTGGTAGGGGGTCCTGAGCGGGTGGACTACCGGCAAAGAGTAGCTACACACCGTCACATTGTGCGGGTACTGTGCTCACCCTGAGGGTGTGATGTGGAGCCCAGGACCAGGTCCACAACATCAACCATAGCTGAATGAGGCCATGCCAGTGCTCCACAACAGTAATAACCTGTGAGCTAGGAAGGTGCTGCAGAAACATCGTGGATATCTCTGTCTGTCTTAGTTAGTGGAAACCCCCCATGGACCCCTAGGTGGTCAAATTTACCCACCTACCCTCCCCCACCCCTGAGGGCAGCAAACAGAGTCTCCCATCAACAGATCCCCATCCTAGCCCCGCCCCCAGATGGCAGTAGAGTGGACCATCAACCCCTGTCCTGCTGGGGGACTGACACCCTACAGGGCAGTCCAAGCACCCCCACACACATCCACAACACAATATCAGACAGACAGTAGGCCTGGATATGCAAGGATGCACCCCAGCACTATCTGATATCCCCCTGCAGCAAGTCATCAGCCACTGCACCCTGCAAGGCACTCCATCAAGACACATACCAGCTGTGCAGAGTCTGCTGGATAATCCTGATGGAAATGCATGCACCCAAAACTGGGGTGGCAGCACACACAAGCAGATAAGTCAGTGAAGAGGCCCCAACAGACACCCATATATATCACAGGGGAGAAATGCTATACAGCACTATGGGGATGCCTAGCCATGCTGTCATCACTGCACGCTCAGGGTGAGAATGATCCCCCAGCAGCACATACAGAGGTCACCCTGTCTGTGTAGGTGGTGGCTGGGCATTACAATGTCCCAGCCAGTGCCCTATGCCCTGTGCAGATGCATCCTGGCCAGCCCACCCTGTCTGAGCTATACCCATGGTACCTTGCTGCTCATTATGCACATTGTCAGGCCAATACTGGCAACAGCGCTGGCAGTGGGGGCTGTGGAAGGTGTTTGTAGCCAACACACACTGTATAGACAGACACACACCCCCACACCTATGCCAGCATTGTGCTACTATTGAGGGGGTCATTAGACGTGCCCACCACACCGGTCCTGGGCATGGTACGGGCATGGATATGGTACGCATTACTGCTGGGGGTCACTCCACAGGGTGGTAAACACCGTCAGATGCCAGGCCTGGGGCACGCACCGCAGACACCAAACATGTTGGTCTGATGGGGGTCAATTAGCAGTATGTGCGTAACGTGGGGATATCTATCTGCCAGTGCTCCGAGCAAACGTTACAGAGCTGTGTACCATAGACCCCAGGTGTAGGGTGACATTGCTAAGGTATGCAAGTGCTAGCTTTGGGGGATGCAGGCAGGGCCCACTGTCCTGCCTCTCCAGGAGGCATTGGCCAATGGGGCCTGTGGGTGTGGGTGTGGCCGCCCCTGTTGGCTGCTGCTTTAAAGCAGAGGTTCCCAACTCCAGTCCAGGTGTGCAACACACTGTTCGGGTTTTCCTGCTGTCCCTCATGAATATGCATGAGCTACATCTACAGGCCATGGGGGTGGTGCATAGCTATACGGCACAGGCATTTGTATGAGTGGCAGCATGGAACCTGAATGGTGTGTGGCCCACCAGGACTGCATTTGGGGGACTCTACTCTAGGTACTGCCCCTGTTCATGGTGTCTGTGCTCAGTGTGGTAAAAGATAGGCGTATTACCATTGCATATGTCCTTGGCACGAAAGGTGTGTCCTTACTATCAGTGTTTAGTTGTGGGAAAAATAAGTGGGCAGGATTGGCAGTGGCCCCAGCTGGGCCTTGAACCTGTGACCTTCTGTTCTTGCACACACTGTCTGTGTGCACTGCACCACCGTGTAGCCACAGATTGACTGGATTCCCTGGACAGGCCATGACTGTGCATCTGGCAGGGCCTGTCTGTTGCAGGGGACGGTGCCAGCCTGCACATGGCTAGGCCACTGTCCTCTGGGGCCAGCTGCCACTGCCCCCTGCACCACATGTACTCGTCCGCCAACATGCTGGCATGTCCTTCTCACTGACAAAACAGATGACCTGATTGCGTTGTGGCACTACGGGACTGCATTTGGGGGACCTGGCTGTGGGTAATGCCCATTGTTGTGGTGTGTGTGCGGTGTTGGGTAAAATATGGGTGATTTCCCCATTCTTCTGTTCCCTGCAATACAGGGGTGTCTGTGCTATCTTTGTTTGGTGGTGGGTAAAATATGGGGACTGGGCTGGCAAGTGCCCCAGCCTGGGATTTGAACCTCTGATCCTAGAGGTACTGGCTCTGTCTGCTGTACCACACTGTGACCACAGAGAAAGTGCAGTCCCTGGAGATAGTAAACCTGGCAGGGTGGAGTCGCAAATCCTGCTCTGCACATTTTTACTGTGGGCTTCTTCACCCTGTCTGGTGACAAACGTGCAAATAAAACCCGGGAATGACCACGAAACAAAGGGGGATAACATATACCCAAGTTGGGCAACAGTGCTATTGATGGGCAACCCCCCCCCCCCGCACACTATTCCTCCTCCACTGCATGACCCCCCCAGCACTTCATCTGATTGTATTGTTGTGACACCGCCTTGATTTTTATGATAAGACGGTTTAGAAATACTTTTAAATAAATATATAAATAAATAAATAAATAAATAAATAAATAGGAAACACTCCCAGGAAGGCTCCAATAAACACCTTTCCACAATTCATTTCTTTTTTTAGGAGCTCTCCTGGGTGTGTTTTTTAGTTTTGCCCATTACTATAACTGTTACCCAGCTGATTTACTATTTTTACTAATTTTGTTGTGGTCATTTTCTATTTTTAATTGCAGTTTTGAGCTGTGCACATGTATCACACTGCTGACGTTTTGCAGGTTTCCCCGGTTTTGCTGTACATTGCTGACGGAAATGGTTTCTCTTCCCTTTAAATGCCCTCTACCGCGAGTGTTTCACTCGCGCTATTTTTTTACTTATAAATTCGGCCCCGCAACTGTGCGAGGGGCCTCTCCCCTCCCCTTCCCCGCCCATTCTGCCCGTCTCTCCGCCCCTCCGGGGCCTTCCTCCGCCCTCCGTTAGCCTTTCCACGCCTCTATCGGACATTTGCGGGCCCGTACTTGTGCGGCGCCCGTTAGTGTGCCGCGCACGGGTGCGTGGCTTCCTCGCACCTGTGCGGGGCGCTTAAGCGCTCTTAAGTGCGCTTTTAACGTGCTATTGTGCGGCACCGCAAATGTGCGGTTTTTAGTAAACATCCCCCTTAGAGGAAGAACAAGATTGGCTTTCCTAAAGCTACGAGAGTTAAAGAAAAAGTTCCAGCCTCGAATTGGAATGTTACAAGATGCTCAAGGTTCTATGTTGAATGATGCTGAGAAGATCAAGAAAAGATGGAAGGATTATACAGAGCTTTTTATATGATAAAGATCAAGTGGACCAACAGCCGTTTCAACCTGTACCTTATGATCAGGAACCATTGGTGATGAAAGAAGAAGTTTGAAGCAGCACTGAAAGCCTTATCAAAGAACAAAGCACCAGGCATTGATAGCATTCCCATAGAAGTATTACAGCAATCTGATGCAGCTGTTACCGTACTTACAAGGCTCTGCCAAGAAATATGGAAGACAACATCATGGCCAACTGACTGGAAAAGGTCTGTGTTTATACCAATAGTAAAGAAAGGTGATCCAACTGACTGTGGAAATTATCGCACAATTGCTCTGATCCCACATGCCAGCAAGATTCTACTGAAGATTATTCAAAATAGACCACAGCCATACCTGGAACAAGAACTACCTGAAGTGCAAGCAGGGTTCAGGAAAGGGCGAGGAATGAGAGACATCATTGCGGATGTGAGATGGATCCTTGAAAAGATTAAAGAATACCAAAAGGATATCTATTTGTGCTTTATTGACTATAGCAAAGCTTTTGACTGTGTAAAGCATGAGAAACTCTGGGCCACATTAAAAAGCATGGGTATACCAGAACACCTGATCGTACTCTTGCACAATCTGTACATTGATCAAGAAGCAACAGTTCGAACGGAACAAGGAGAAACAGAATGGTTTAAAATAAGCAAAGGTGTAAGACAAGGCTGCATACTATCCCCCTACCTGTTTAATTTATATGCAGAACAAATCATCAGAGGAGCAGGATTGTATGAAGACAACAGAGGTGTGAAGATTGGTGGAAGACTCATCAACAACCTTCGCTATGCTGATGATACCACATTACTGGCTGAAAGTGAAGATGGTCTGAAACATTTGCTTCTCACAATCAAAGAACATAGGGATGTGTTTACTAAAACCCCGGTAAAGTGCGGGCCCCGGTAGTGTGCGGGTGCCATATAAGGAGTGGGCGTTCCATCCTGAAAAAGGAAAGGCGGAATTTACATATGCGCTAAGGTGCGCGGCGCCCATGTGCGCCCTGCACCTTAGCGCATGAGATGGCTGCACGGGAGGCATAAGTGGCGCGCTGAAGTGCAAGAAAAAGAGCAGAGCCACAGCACAATGGTTAAGACACTGACCAATGATGCAGTGATCAGGGGTTCAATCCCCCACAGTGTCCAATGAAGACAGCTACCTGAGGTATTAATTTATGAGGCGCAGAAATACTGGGTGGCAGAAGGTGGCACACTAATGTTTTCAGCGGCATATTAATACTGGGCGGCATAAGGCAGCACGCTGATGTTAGAGGCATTATAATACTGGGCGGTATAAGTGGCGCGCTGATGTGCAGGAAGAAAAGCAGAGTTGCAGCACAATGGTTAAAACACTAACCAATGGTGCAGGGGATCAGGGGTTCAATCCCCCACAGTACCCAATGAAGACAACTAGCTGAGGCATTACTTTAGGAGCCAGTGTAATATTGGGCAGCATAAGGCAGTGCGCTGATGGCCATAGGGCAGCGTGCTAATATTTTAGGAGGCTTTTTAATATTGGGCGGCATAAGGTGGCGCGCTGATGTATAATCACAGGAACAGAACCACAGCACAATGGTTAAGACACTGACCAATGGTGCAGGGATCAGGGGTTCAATGTGCCCAATGAACAAGGCTGGCTGAGGCATAACATATTATGGGGAAGATTGCTTTAGGAGGCATTTTATTCATATTTTAATTATCACTACTAGCAAACGCACTCCCAAAGCGTGTTAACATAAGGTGCCCTATAAGGCACATTTTAAAGTGCACTGTCAGCCAAGGCACCCTAGAATGTTGCTTATAGGGCGCTTTAGAGGGTGCCGTATGAGGTACCGCAAGGTCAGTGTACTGTTTTTTATGGCAGCACTGTGCAGTTTAAGGAATGAAAAGCATACATAGGTGCGCTGACAGGCAAGGAGGAGCAGCAGTGGAGCACAATGGTGAAGGCACTGACTGCTGATACAGAGGTCATGAGTTTGCTCCCCAGTGTGCCTAATACGTAAGGCTGGCTGTGGCATCAGCTTTGCATTGTACATATTTTGTCCTGCAGCACTTTATTTTTATGTTAATAATTGCTGCCAGCAAACACACCCTCACGTGCCGTAATTGAAGGTGCCGTATAAGGCACCCTATAAGGCACTCCATAGGGCACATTATAAATTGCACTGTCCGCCACAGCACCTTAAAATGTCCCCTATAGGGCACCCTATAGGTTGCGTCACAGGAGAATGTATAGTGCACCTTATATGGACGGGAACCATAAGGTGCCCTATAGGGCGCCCTATAAAGCACCCTCAGAGGCACCTTATGGGTACAGTACGCTGAGGGTGTTTTTGCTGGCATCAAAATATGTACATTAAAAAAAGATAATGCATTGGACAACCCTATCAAATAACCCCACTGTGAGTTTGAACCCATGACCTCTCACTTCAGAGGCAGTGCAGTAACCATTGGGCTACAGCTCTATAGCTGCTAGCAAGCCCCTGGCTGGCTGCAGAGAGCATGCACATCATCACACAGACAGTCTGCTGTGGTCACCAGGATAGGGTTAGCCTACCCATACCCATGATGCACTGCACATGCAAATCAGCTGTCCACAGATTAACACAAGATGGGCAATGCACCCCCACAGCACCTCGGCCCGGTAGAGGGAAGTGACCATGTGCACCCACACAACACCTCGGCCTGGTAGGGGGTACTGACCGTGTGTTTTACTGGCACAGAGTAGCTACACACCGTCACATTGTGCGGGTACTGTGCTCACCCTGAGGGTGCAATGAGGCGCCCAGGACCAGGTCCATAACACCTTCCATGGCTGAAAGAGGCCATGCCAGAGGTCCAAAGCAGTGTTACTGTGTGAGATAGGTAGTTTCTGCACAAACACCTTGGATATCTCTGTCTGCTTCAGTCAGGCATAGCCCCCATGGACCACCACCCCCCCCCTGGTGGGCCATGCACCACCACCACCACCACCACCACCACCCAGGCCAATGGTGGCAAACAGGGTCTCCCATCAATAGATCCACATTCTATCTCCCTGCAAAGGTGGCAGTAGAGAGGACCATCAACCCCAGTCCTGCTGAGGAACAGACACCCCACAGGGCAGTCAATGCAGCTCTATACACATCCATAACACAATAGCAGACAGATATCAGGCCTGGATATAGGTAAGCTGCACCCCACCACTATCTGATATTCTCCTGCAGCATGTCATCAGCCACTGCACCCTGCTCCATCAAGACACATACCAGCTGCAAACAGTGTGTTAGTTAATCCACAGTGCATGCTCCCAGTGGAGATGCATGCACCCAGAACTGGGATGTCAGCATACACAGCAAACAAATAAATCAGTGACTGGGCCCCAAAATGAAACCCATATCTATCACATGAGAGAAATACTATATAGCACTATGGGGGTGCCTAGCCATGCTGTGGTCACTGCACAGTCAGGGTGAGAGTGATCTCTCAGCAGGACATACTGAGGTCACCCTGTCTGTGTAGGAGGTGGCCGGGCACTAAAATGTCCCAGTCAGTGCCCTATGCCCTGTGCAGATGCACCCTGGCCAGGCCACCCTGTCCGGCCTATATCCATGGTACCTTGCTCCTCATTATGCACATTGGCAGCCCAATACTGGCAACATTGCTGGCAGTGTGGGCTGTGGAAGGTGTTTGCAGCCACCACACACTGGATAGAAGACAGCCACCCCCACACCTATGCCAGCATTGTGCTACTATAGAGAAGTCCAGCAGCCATACCCACCACACCAGTCCTGGGCACAGTGCAGGCATGGATATGGTACACAATACTGTTGGGGGTCACTCCCCAGGGTGGTAAACACTGTCAGAGACCAGACCTGCAGCGCACACCGCAGACATCACAATGATTGTTATGGTGGAGATCAATGAGCAAAATGTGCTTAACGTAGGAATTGATATCTGCCAGTTATCATGGGCAACGTTTGATAGCTGTGTACCATATACCCAGGTGTAGGGTGGCATTGCTAAGGTATGCAACTGCTAGTATTGGGAGATACAGGCATGGCCCAATGTCCTGCCTCTCCATGAGGCATTGGCCAATGGGGCCTGTGGGTGTGTGTGTGGGTGTGTCTGGCCCTGTTGGCTGCTGCTTTACGGCAGAGTGTCCCAACTCCAGTCCTGGTGTTCCAAACACTGCTCGGGTTTTCATGCTGTCCCTCATAAATATGCATGAGCTACATCAGCATACCATGGGGGTGGTGTATAGATATGCAGCACAGGCATCTTTATTAGAGGCAGCATGGATCCTGAATGGTGTGGGGCCCTCCAGGACTGCATTTGGGAGACTCTGTTCTAGGTAATGCGGCTGTTTATGGTGTCTGTGTTTGGTGTGGTAAAATATAAGCGTATGAACCATGCGTTTGTTCTCAGCAATAACGGTTTGTCCTTACTATCACGGTTTAGTTGTAGGAAAAATATATGGACTGGATTGGCAGTAGCCCCAGCTAGGCTTTGAACCTGTGACCTTCTGTTCCTGCATACACTGTCTGTGTGCACTGCACCACTGTGTTGCCACAGATATGCTGTGTTCCCTGGGGAGTCCATGACTGTACATCTGACAGAGCCTGTCTGTTGCGGTGGACGGTGCCAGCCTGCACAGGCCTAGGCCACTGTCTGCTGTGGTTTGCAGCCACTGCCCCCTCCACCACCTGTACCCTTCCGCCAACATGCAGACATGTCCCTATCTGGGAAAAAGCATATGACCTGATTGAGTTGTGGCACTCCAGGACTGAATTTGGGGGACTCGGCTGTAGGTAATGCCCATTGTTATGGTTTGTGTGTGGTGTAGGGTAAAATATAGGTGTTGGAACCATGCTTATGTTCTCTGCCATAAAGGAGTGTCTGTACGATCACTGTTTAGTGGTGGGTAAAGCTATGGGGAATGGGTTGGCAGGAGCTGCAGCTGGGATTTGAACCTGTGACCTTCTAGTCCTGCAGGCACTGGCTGTGTCCACTGCACCACACTGTAGCCACAGAGACAGTACAGTCTCTGGAGATAGGAAACCTGGCCGCACGAGTCAGACACCCTGCTCTGCACAATTTTACTGTGGGCTCGTTTACCTTGTATGGGGACAAAGGTGCAATTAAACCTCAAAAATGACCTCCAAAAAAGGGGAAAAAACCAAAACCAAGCTGGGCAACAGTGATATCAATGGGCAACATGACAAACACTCCCAGGAAAGCTCCATTAAAATGCATTGCTTTTTGAACGAGTCTACGGAGCGTAGACCCTTCCAAAAATCATTTCTTTTTTCTGGAGCTTTCCTGGGAGTGCTTTTTATGGTTGCCCACTAATATCACTGTTGCCCAGCTTGAGTATAATTTATTTGGAATTTGTTGTTGTCATTTTCAATTTATTTTTGCTATTTTGTTCTGTGCACATGTATCACACTGCTCACGTTGTGCAGGTTTCCCCGGTTTTGCTGTACATTGCTGACGGAAATGGTTTCTCTTCCCTTTAAATCGCCTCTAACGCGAGGGTTTCACTCGCGGTATTTTTTTGGCCGAAATTCAGCCCCGCTCCTGTGCGGGAAGCCTCTCCCCTCCCACTCTCCACCCATTGACCCCGTCCCTCCGCCCCTCGGGGGCCTTCCTCCGCCCTCCGTACGCCTTTCCCCGCCTCTATCGCACATCAGCGCCCCGCACACGTGCACCGGCCCGTTAATGTGACGCGCACACGTGCGCAGTGCTTAAGAGCACTTAAGTGCATCATTAGTGTATGCTATTGTGCGCCGCGCACGTGTGCGCGGTTTAGTAAACATACCCCATAGTCTCAAAATGGGCCTGCACCTTAATGTAAAGAAGACAAAGATCATGACAACTGGCATAATCAACAGGTTCATTGTTGAAGGAGAAGAAATTGAAATTTTGAACAACTTTAACCTACTTGGTTCAACTAGCAATAAAGAAGCAACAAGCAGTCAAGAAATCAGATGACACATTGCTCTTGGCAGAATGGCTATGAAAGACCTAGATAAGATTCTCAAGAGCAGAGATGTCTTTCTCCATACAAAGATTCAACTTGTTCAAGCCATGGTATTTTCAATAACATCATATGGATGTGAAAGCTGGACAGTGAAAAAGATAGGCAGGAAGAAAATTGAGGGCTTTGAATTATGGTGCTGGCGGCGAATACTGTGTATACCATGGACTCCCCGAAGAACAAATCAGTCGGTACTAGAGGAGATCAAACCTAAGCTTTCTTTAGAAGCTCAGATGACAAGACTTTGACTTTCATACTTTGGACACATCATGCGAAGAGAGAGATCATTAGAGAAAGACATCATGCTTGGCAAGATAGAAGGTCAACGCAAAAGAGGAAGGCCAGCAATGAGATGGATCGATACAATAACAGCAGCTACGGGTACCAGTCTGTCAACAATGAGCTGCCTGACTCAAGACCGAACACAATTTAGGATAGCTATCCAGAGGGTCGCCATGAGTCGACTCTGACTCGACGGCACTTAATAGCAACAACAACAACAGAATTAACTAATTTTAATGGTTGTGTTAGAAGGACATCTTGATGGAGGGCGTTATTGATTTGTGTCAAGCTGTTCCACACACTGATTGTACTGAGCCTTGTGAAAAGTGATTGTTGGGAGCAGACACCAATCTACCTGTCACTAAGGAGCAAGGGTTTTCTGATTTCCAACAGTTATAGGGCCTGGTTTTCAGCAGTGGCTGCTAGTGCGATTACAGTGACTAGCCATTACCGCTGAACCCTAGACCCAGATATTCAACACTGAGTCCATATCTGGCCACCGGCATTGAATATCCAGGTAAGCTGGATAGCCAGAAAGCTCACCGGGCTCAGCCACTGCCTGGTTAGCTTCAGTGGCAAAATTTAGGAAGCCTTTACTGCACGTAACCTTTGCCACAGAGGGATAACCAGACAATGACTGAATATCGGTGCTGATTGGTTAGCCCTGGGTACCGCTCCCTCCGGAAGCCCTGATGCTAGCTGGCTAGCATTGGGTGCTTAGCGGCAACACTTACACATATATTGCCCTTTCACTATCATTAACATGGTCTGCTTACTGCATTGATTAAGTACCGGGCCCATGTTTACAAATGTCCTGCCACTGAAGTCTGCGAATGATTTGGGCAAGACAGCATCTTCCTTCTTACAAAGTGTGTCACCTTCACAATCAGGATGAGTTGAGAATCAACTTTCAGCTAGATGTTAGTGCTGGCTCTTCACCTATTAAATAAGGGTCTTTGATAACAGAAAAAAATGGGGGTACTTTTCTGTTCCAGCATTGCATTGAGTTTGCAACAAATAGTACACATTAAAAATATTCAGTTTTATTAACTATATTGCTCCATACTTTAATTCAGACAATTTCTTCTCTAATTTACAGTGATTCAATTACTTGGATAGTAATGAATGGAAACAAAAGTTATAGGTATGGAACCGAGGCGTTCTATTAAGACAGATGACATTTTCTGTGCTTCTTCTGTCTTGCATGCATCAAGTTTATTAATTGGGATGTGTTTTCATAGAAAATGAAAAAGGAAATTCCAGCTACCTTTCCCATTTTCTTTTTCTTGTGGAAATAAAAGAAAAACAAATGAAATTTCCTTCATTTGTGTTTTGCTTTGTTTCCTGCATATCCCACTCTCCCTAGACCAATGGTTTCCAAACTTGGGGTTGGGACACCAAATGTGGTCACATCCAGACATCCAAGGTCAGCTCTATAATGAAGTGGAGTGAGGCGGCTGCCTCAGGCTGCAAAGTTTTGAGGGCGGCAAAAAATGCTCCCAAAACAGCTGCTTCACTCTGCCTTCAAAAGTTTAAAAAACAACAACCCACAAGCACATACGTTGCTGCCGCTGCCGAGACTGCTTCTCAGCAGCTGCAGACTCACTGTCTCCTTTCCCTGGTAGCCACGGGTCCTGCCTCTTAAAGAACCGCAGCTGTGCTAGCGATATTCCGTTTAAATAAAAAGTCAAACCAGTGTGGAGCCTTCTCCCCTCTGTGAAGGAACCGTGCAGTTTCATCCCACCCCAAAAGGAAGTTACATTACATTAAGTTATATTAACTTCCTTTGAGGGTGGGATGAAGCTGCACAGGTTCCTTCACAGAGGCAGGAAGGCTCTGCACCAGTTTCACTTTTATTTAAACTTAATATTGCTAGCACAGCCGCAGTTCTCTAAGAGGCAGGAGCCACGGCTGCCAGGGAAAGTAGAGGGTGAGTCTGCAGGGGAGCTAACACAGGAAAAGGTGGGGTTTGCAATGGGGCTGACATGGGGGGGGGGGCGGAAAGAGGGGGCTGAAAGGGAACTGACATGAGGGGAAGGTGTCATCTTCAAGAGAGATGACATGGGGGAAAGGTAGGGGCTGGAAGGGGGCTGACAGGGAACTGACACAGGGGATGGTGGGGGGACTGGAAGGGGGCTGACATAGGGGTGAGGAGGGAACTGGAAAGGAGCTGGGGATGGTACTGGAGGGGGACTGGAATGGCAATGACACTAGGGAAGGGAGGAGAGGGATGGAAGGGAGCTGGCACATGGGGAAGGGACTGGAGGGGACTGGAAAGGAGCTGACACTTGGGGATTGGACTAGTAGGTAGCTGGGTAATGGGAGTGGGAGCTTGAAGGGAGGGGACACTGGTACTGAGATGGTATTTGGACTAGAAGGGGCTGGACAGTGGAGAAAGTGGGGGACTGGAAGGGAATGGATGCCAGTGGCAGTCCTGGGAATGCAAGGGGGGGAGGGTTACTAGGACAGGTGGATGGAGAAAGTGAAGAAAACAAAACAAGAGACAAGAACTGGCAGATGGATTAGACCATAGAAAGAGAGCTAAGAGAAAACAGGAAAGCAGAAGCCTCATATCAGGACCAGCATGTTCAGAGAATAAAACGGTCAGACAAAAAAGGTAGAAACATTTTTTATTATCAATTTAGTGAGTGGATGTTGCACGATCTTTATGGGGAACTGATATTGCACTGCATGCAGAATCTGGCTTCTTGGGGATTCAGTTTAATTTTTGTCTACATATTTTTATTTTTAGTTTAGGTTGTAGTCACTTATTCTGTACATGGTGAGGGTCTGTGTTCTGAGTGTGTGACTGAGGCCATGTGTTCTGTTAACATGGAGTTTGTACATAGGAATCTATACTGTATTGTAGTAATTTGACTTGTTCAGCTTTTCAAATAGGTGTATGGATATTCTAGGGATTTCAGCAGTATTTATAGTGCACCGTTTTTCTGGATAGGCCCCTTATGTAAGTTTTGGAAGTTTATCCTAGTTTGATATGATAGATTTGGCCTTGTAGATATTTGGTGACTTTTGTAGGCTAATATTAGTTCCCAGTATGCCTGTTATTGGAGAATGTTTGTTAGATGACCAAAAACAGATTTTGTTTTTAATATATTGAGTTGTGGGTAAATGTCCTACTTCTGTTCTGGGAAATTTATTTATTTATTTATTTATTTTTATTTTTTATATACCGCGCTATTGAAATCAGCGCGGTTTACATTAAAACTGAACAAGCAACAATGCATAAATATCACAATGTGCTTACATAGAACATGGCTTACATGGAACATGTGCTTACATAGAACAATGGCAAATGTTTCTGCGGATGCAGAATATATATTCAAAAAGAAAAAGCGAGAACCATAACAGTTTATAACAAAATAAAATGAGTTATAATGTTATAATTTAGAACTATAAACTGTACTGCGGTTCTCACTTTTTCTTTTAGTTCCTTGGTGTGCGAGCATCTTGCATTTCCTTTGTTTTTTGGCAGAATACATTAACACCAATCAAGCCCAGTGTGCAGTTTCAGGAGTTATGTTGGGGATGCCAAGTCCTTCTTGGTCACAAAATCTCTCTTATTTTTCAGAGGTGGGAAGTGCTGTGTTGGGGCGCCAAGTCGCTCCTGTTTTCGTAGAAGTGGGAGATGCTGCATGAATGCTGTTGAGCTTCTCTTGTTTGGCATATTTAGCAGCATGTTTCCTAAGCTCTGTGCCATACTGGGTCAGACCGAGGTCCCTCAAGCCCAGTATCCTGTCTCCAACAGTGGCTAATCCAGGTCACAAGTACCTGACAGATTCCCAAAAAGGCACACAGGTTCAATGCTTGTACTGGGGCAAGTAGTGGATTTCCCAGGTCCTCTTTGATAATAATTTATGGACTTTCCTCCAAGAACTTGTTCAAAACTTTTTTAAACCCAGCTACTCTAAGCTTTTTCTACATCCTCTGCTAACTAATTCCAGAGTTTGATTACACGGGGTAATAGGCTAACTGCAGGGAGGCAGTCACATCACCCTGCAGTTACGGCATTTCAGTGTGGCAAAACAGCTGCAGGTGCAACTAAGACCACACACTGAAGTGACATTGGTTGCACCCACATTACTTGCACTGAGCCATTATGTTAGTTTCTGCTAACAATGCAGATGCCTGTGTGTGAGAGTTCTTTCTCTCGCCTCACTTTCCAGTAAAGTATAATTTTGGGAAAGAAATCCTGTAAATGCAAAGAGTAATGGGTAAAAGCATTTTTTGACTACGTATATCTGTTTTTAGTTTGTATTGGTATATTCCCTGTTCTGCATGTGTGACTGAGGCTATATGTTCTGTTAGCATGGAGTTTCTATGTAGGGAACTGTAGTAATCCAGCTTGTTCAGTTTTCTGAATAGGAATATGGATGTTCTAGAGCCCACTGCAATATTTGTGGTGCTGCCCTTTCTGGGCATGCTCCATGTTGTGTGAGTTTTGGAAGTTAGTGCTGTTATTAATAGTAGATTTGCTCTATGGGTCCTGTACTCTGGGTAAGGTCAACTTTAGAGTGTTGCTTGGGGGTGGGTACTGGAATATGTATTGTCTTTGAGATTTGCAGTTTTGTATTCTTTATGCTGAAATTTAAAGTATTTTGTCAGGTCAGATTCAAGGAAATTTCAAATTTTAAGGGAATACCTCTGTTTATTTTTGTTTAGTAGTCTGATAGCTTCACCGCTGCTGAGTTCCAGACTTTTCCAGCTCTAGCACAATCCAATCTAACATTTGAATTCATGGCTACCAGGATTATTTTCTCATTTTATATCTTCCCTCCTCATCTATAGCAAAATAAATCTGATGTGCAGATTGGTGATAGTCTGATTGGTAGAGGGGGCTGTGTAAGTCGCTTTTCATTAATCAAATTTAAAGTTTTATTTTTATATTTGTTTTATTGTGACATCTGTTTTACTAAATTGCATATGTTTGGAAGCCACCTAGGTTTTTAGATTGGTGGCATATACATTTTAAAATAAAGTATTGTGATGAAGCAGAGGCCAGTGAACCTATGGAGATAGGAAAAATCACTGATCCCTTTAAAGAAAGTGACAGACCTAAAGTACATTTACTGCAAAATGCAGCCAGAGGAAGCAAGCACAAAGAATCAGAGGGTAGGCTGACACACCCAAGCTTGGATGATGCAATAACTAACTCAAGGGATAATCAGACACACCTGGTCAGGGTGAGAGAAACCCTAACTGAGAAACAGCTTTATAAGCATGGCTTAGACAGGACAGAAGGAGCAGCAGCAGACGCAGAAGAGAGAGGAAGGAGACGGCTCAGAGGAGAGAAGGAGAGGCAGTTGGATTTGCGGTCCTTACAGAGAAGGAACAAGTTCCAAGAGAAACAGTTCCACGGTGAAAAGCTCCAGGGAGAAGTCTTCAAGGAAGACAGAGAAAGGAGAGGAACCTGGAAAGTGCCTGGTAAAGAAAGTACCAGAGAAGCACAGCTCAGAGAGCAGAGGTACCCGCATTCTTCCTTTCCTGACCGTGAGCTACAAGGAGTTCAGAGGTGGGTGCACAAGACTCAGCCCAGGAGTCTGAGAAACACAACACTGAACCGGGAACTGTGGTCAAGCCCTAGAAAGGCATGGAAGCCAGAGAGCCATAGGTGCAGTAAACACAGCTGGAGAGAGGTTTGGGAACCCGGACAAAAAGTGCTAACTAAAAGTCCTGTTACCTGTTTTCCAGACCAGGTAGAGCAAGGCTGGAGAGTTTTAGAGAGAAACTCTGAAGTGAAGCCAGAATTACATGAGGAAAGCTCAGGGCCAGCGGATATATCGTCAGAACCGGAGGAGATGCAAATAGACCCTGCTGAACCCGATTCATTTCTACCTGACTGTCTCATGGATTGTACGCTTTGTTTGGAATCCTTGGCAGAAGTATAGCTCGCAGGATATACGTTAAAATACAGTTTTGATAAGCTAAAAGAAGAAGCTTGTTTTTGTTTGCATGAACTGGTTTGTTCTAACACCTGCATAGCTAATAACACTGTGAAGCACGTCTAACTTTCGAATTCTGTAAATACCTTTTTGAAAATCCTGAATGAGGTGAGAATCCTGTTTCCTTCGTTGAACCTTTGTTTGTGCATTAGGGGAATAAACCTTATCCTTTACCTTACACATGGCTTTCACAACTAATTATTTAAACAAAGGGACTACTAGTACCAGCATGCAACTGGGCTAAGAAAAGTTTCACCCTTTGATGAAAACAATAATGTCCACCCTGACCCTTTAAGCATGTGGCTCGGGGGCTGGGGTTGTGACAGTATACTAAGTTTATGCAAATAATGCTGCAATGAATTTTTAAATAAAGTTGCAGCAGTTAGGTGCTTTAAACTAGCCTAGCTGCCACTAGTGAATATGCCCCCTAAAATATTTAGCACACACCTTGCAAAATAGAACCTTAAAATGGAAACCAAACAAAAATGAGGTCAAGACAAAAATAACCCCCCCACACTAATGAAACTAACTCCCTGAAATAAAAGCCTTCATAGCCATATCGCTTATAGGCATTCTGTAATCTTACAATCATCTACTAGAACTAAGGACCAGAGGAAAGAGTAAAAGAACTTGGTGCAGCAGACAGCCAGATCTATCACGTCAAGATCGAAAAGCTGATAACTGACCTAGGAGGTCAAGTATTTTCATGTATCATTTGGAGTATTCCATTGTTGTGTCATGGCTACCACAGCACCTTCCTCTGTCTCATTTGAGAGTGATTGACAAGACTGATAGTTTTCTGACACAAAGCACTTGGAAGCAAAGCATGACTCATTCACCAGTCCAGTTTCAACTCTCTGCTACCTGAGCAGAGAAAGAAAGAACATGTATATATATATCCCCATCCCCATGCTGAACTCTGCCCATAAACCTTAGTCCTGCTTTGGAGGACACTTCAGTGCAGGGCCAGCCCTCTCTAGGTGAGCTAGATGGCCGCCTAGGGTGGCTGGCCTGGGTGGGGGCAGCAATGGCACACATGACCAGCTGCACTGCCCCCTCCCCCCCAGCTTCTGCGGATTCTATCTCAGGAGGCGGAGGTGGGCAGCAGCAGCGGCAGTATTTCCAAAAGTGGCTGCCGCAGGTAAGAAAGCGGTGGCAAAAAGCCCCCAGTTTTGAAAATACTGCCACTGCCCGCCTCTCCTTCCCAAGACTGAATCAGTGGCAGCTGGGGGGGGGGGGTGAGGGGGGGTGATGACGGAGGCAGTGGCAGCTGGGGGGGGGGGGGTGTGGCCTGGGTTTCTGCCTAGTGCTTCAGTGCAATCAACTTCGGTACAATCTTTGGTCGTTTGCCGAGACTCCTTATAATGCCAATCACCACCAAATCATGATAAAGGATTCTGGTGATATTCACCTTATTTCAGATTGGTCACCAGGGAGCCTAGGAAGGGGTCATTTTAGAAGCCCTATTCATAATTTCCACATCAGAAAATACCCATTCAGATGTGGAAATCACATGGATGTCCCCAGAGTCGTTTTGGCAAACTCTAAATCTTACGTGTGCAGTTCGAGCACGTCCAAGTCACACAGGGGCATCCTGGAGGCATCCCTGGGATTCATTAAGACAGATACACGTGTGCCCGATTTTAGACTGGCGCTGCACATCCCAAATCACTGTCATAGATGTTCATGGAAATCCAGCTTTTGTTAGAAGGAAATGCCCCCTCACTACCGTGATATTTTTTGCTCCTTCAAAATAATGTGGCAGTAAGTAAAATAGTATTTGTCCTAGCCTCAGCACGGCTGCATGTCCCTGTTTTCAAGACGGCAGACCAGGATGAGTATGTGGCGAGAGACACAGAAGCGCATTCTGGAACAGGGCCGCGTGCACATCTATGTTTCTGGAATGGCAGACACGCGCAGGCGTCTGAAATCAGGTAAAAATCTGCGCATGTCTGATCCATTATTGTGCGCTGTCCTCGTCTATCTTTCAGGTTGAGGAATAGCCCATTTTACAAGGCACTTACATGCGCCCGCCTTCCCTGCTGCTCCTACCACTGATTTTCAGATGTTTTAACTTGGACGTCCCAGATTTCACCAACACGGTCTTTCTAAATTGTGCATTTAGAGGTTCTATCCCATGAGGGGGTAATTTTAGAAAGCCTTTTTCCATGTGTAAAATAAACGTACCAAAAGATGGTGCATACTTGCGTGGAGCGCCTGCAGGCAATCCCAAGCACGTAGTTTGGGGTAAAGTTGCGATATATTTTGTGGATGTTACATATGCCTACAGGCCATGATCAAATTTATACTTTTCTCAAAGCATGTGCAAATTTGTGCAAGATTTGTGTAGTACTGGGACTTCTTTCGAGTGCCTAGTTTGAGGTTGCCTTTATAATATAGGTCCAAAATATATAAGATCAGACGAATAGAGTTCAATGATAGAACAAAACATTTTTGTCAGATCATTCATAATATGGGTGTCTTATCCCAGCCATTAGGAGAATTTTATAAACCATTTTCACATATAAAATGCCTCCTATAATTAGGTCATGCCTAAATGTAGGCATGGAGCAAATCAGCATGCACTTGTACAGGAAGCATGCTCAGAGTAGGGGCGGAGTCACAAAGACAATATACGCGTGGCACTAACACATGCAGCTGTTCTGCAGCAGACAATGCCTGTGCCTTCAATCTAGGTGCTATTCTGCCCGATTGGTGCCAGTTTTAGAAAGACACATGGGGTATGTTTACCAAGCAGCATTATTGGGGCCGCGGCTCCAATACCGTATGGCGGCCACTACCACGGCTTAGTAAACATACCCCATAGGCTTAAAATGGCACCTTCCTGTCCTATTAATCTCAACTCCTTATCAGAAAATTGCCGTCCACGTGTCTGCAGTAAAAATGTTTATTAAATAGGGCCCAACATGATGTTCAAATGAATTTTTCTTAGTACAGACCTGAGTGAATTTAAACCAGTGACAGTGAAAGGATTTATAACCCTGTACCATTCAATGGCACAAAAGTAAGAAAATGTGCTGTTACCAACATCTTAAAAGGAAAATATGCACATTATGAGATTTGATTCTGGAAATATTTCTGATTAGTTAAGAAAATATTCACTGTGGAGCTGATTCACATGTCACTCACTCCATACACAAACAGTATATGACTGCCCTTTGCATGTAACAGGGAACCATGCTTAACAATAATACATCATACATACACATACATATCCACAAAGGACAGCGACACTATTCAGTAAAAAAGCTGAAGCACTTACACAACACAATCAACAATGCCTGCTCACCGCAATGGTGCAATGCTATACCGCATTGCTATACCGCAATGGTGCACATGCTATACCGCATTGCTATACCGCAATGGTGCACATGCTATACCGCATTGCTCACCGCAATGGTGCACATGCTATACCGCATTGCTATACCGCAATGGTGCACATGCTATACCGCATTGCTAAACCGCAATGGTGCACATGCTATACCGCAATGGTGCACATGCTATACCGCATTGCTATACCGCAATGGTGCACATGCTATACCGTATTGCTCACCGCAATGGTGCATATGCTATACCGCATTGCTATACTGCAATGGTGCACATGCTATACCGCATTGCTAAGCCGCAATGGTGCACATGCTATACCGCATTGCTAAGCCGCAATAGTGCACATGCTATACCGCATTGCTATACCGCAATGGTGCACATGCTATACCGCATTGCTATACCGCAATGGTGCACATGCACTCATCCTTGAAAGAAACTTGCAGATGCAGACACTGTGCAGACTTTGTACATGTGTGTAGGATATGTACACATGTATGGTGACATTCTAAACTTTCTTGTTAAGAAAGCAGTTACTGATTTTTGCTCTGGATTTTAAAAAGCCTTTTAAATTATGTGGCATGCTGCTCTTTCCCCATGATTTCCTATGATGGTGGGCTGAATAAGTGTTTCAGAGGATGTGCATGAGATGCGATGATTGACATTTGAACAAGTATTTTTGCCTTCTTACCATTAGATTGAATGGAAGTTATTCATTGAGTGTGTTGTGCACTTCCTATCTCCTCTCAAATAAGGGGCTAGCATCCGTGGAGCAACTTTACACGATCCAAAAATATCCCATAAGAAATGAGGTTTAGCATATTTTAATGAGGTTAATACATTTTGCCACTGTGTTTAGGGTTGGAGAAGGTGCCTATTTTATAAAGGCACATAGGGGCTTATGAATCTTTACAAAGTACTAGCACAGTCCCTGCAGAAATTGTACTTTTAATTCACATTCCAAACAAAATCTGTAGCATAGTTCCGAAGAATCCGATTGCTCAAGATGCATTTAATTATTTTCATATAGTGCTTCATCAGCCTGTACCCAGTGTGTTGCACAGATGCTAATACCCCTAAAATACCATGTTTCAAGATTTACCTACAGTATTCAAGGTTTCTGCTCTTTAAAAACATGATTAAAAAGATCATGTTATATAGCAGTTATCCCTTGTGGAGATGCTGTAGTTTAACAGACAAATAGAAATTCAAGTTTTCTAGATGCATAGCTTGCCGTAAATACCACATCTGGTGGAAATTGCCTACATGATCATAATGAAGATGAATTTTCAGGTCAAATGTACTTTACTGATAATTTACCTGAACTTGAAACTGCCTAAAATCACCGTACAGTATTTGTTTTGAGATCAAATAATTCAACCGCTCACCAGTGCTGCTCACCAGTTTGAAGGGGTGCAGTATACTAGCAACTCAAAAAATGTGATATCCATTGTGCAATACAGTGCTTAAAAATGCACTGCGTTTAGACTCCCAATTAGCAGACAGACAGTGTTGATGCAATAAGGCTGCTTATCTGAGAAGCCCTCAAGGACAGCTCAGAGATTTATGTGAAAGACACACGTAAGATTCAAAATTAGCTCTTGGAACCCTCTGAAAAATGCATAAATAAAAGGAAAAATTTCTGGACAGCTCATTAGAAAGGTTTTGTGCCCAGTAAGGTGAAAATGCTTAGCAACAGTGAGGGGCTCAATTTTAAGCTTTGCAACCTGTCAGTCTGAACCACTTGGATAGACAATGTCACTGGACCACGCCTTAGCATTCTTTTAAAACAAAATAAGCAATTGCTTCTTTAAATATGTCTAATATAGACAGATCATAGCTTGTATGGGCCATCTAGTCTGCAGCTGAAATGGAAATTAAGCAAAGTCAAAAACCTTACTTTTCTCTGGTTTCCCCCAAATAACCCCTCTTGCTTGTCCCATGCCTTTCTGAATTCTGATACTTTCTTTATCACCATATTCACTGGGGACTGTTCCATTCATCTACTGCTCCTTCCTCCACCATGCCCCTTTGCGAAATGCATATCTTTGGCCAATTTGTGATTTAAACTAACAAAGTTATGCAAACATCGGTCCTGGATATTTAAAAAAAAAAACCAAACAAACAACTTAGGACCTGATTCTGATCTGCACGTCCGAGCCCTCTGTGCGTCCGCCCGGAACTGGATGCACAGAGGGAGTCGTGATTCTGATCCCGAGGGGCACATCTAGCCCTGTGAGATCAGAATCGTGAACAGGCCTGTACGAGCAGGCCGGGACCCCAATTCCATCCAGCCTGCATGCACAGGCCTTCCCCGGCTAGCTCAGTCAGGGCTCTTCAATGGAGCTGCGGTACCATGGTGTCCAGTTGCCATGGCACCACTGCTCCATTGAAGAGCCACAATCCCCAGCCGCTGACTCAAGCAGTGATTTCCCTGCAGCCTAACCCCCGATCTGGCCTTCTAAGGCCAGGGTCGGGCTGCAGGGAATGTCCTTGCCTCCCCACCCCCCGCCCCATCCGTGCCCCACCAATTCCTGGTGACTAGGGAACTTATTCTACCTCATCTTTCAGTCCCAGGCTGCTGCCCTAACCACTAGGCTACTCTTCCACTCCATATTGCTTGAAGAGTGCACACAATTGCTCAATAGCATGTTCTATTGCTCAGTAACGTACACTGTTTATCAATAGGTGCACCACTGAGCAACAGAGCGCACTATCTGAACAACAGAGTACACTATCATGCAATATTGTGTGCTATTGACAAAAATATTTACAACTTTTAAAAAAAAAAACTAAATAAAATGAATCTCATAAATCCCAAGGGAAACTAAACAAAAGCAGAATTTTTTGGCCAACTCACCCCCAGCAGCTACATAACTGCTTTTGAATATTGACCTTATAGGTCTCGGCTTTCTAGCAGGATACTTGCTAGCCTACGGGACTGTGGCAGGCTGCAGGAAACATGCAGTGCATCTCATAGTCTTCTCAGGATCAGCTACAGAGGATACCAGCTAGGACAGCACTGTAGGAAAGCAGCCTTCCATGTGAGTCCCAGAACAAACATGAAGGGCCTGGGATATTCCGTAGCACTAACACGGTGTTCCCAAAGTGAGACAAGGAGGGCATATGCAACAGGGGCACCTCGGATTTCAGTTTTCTTCATTTTTTCATCTTTTGTTTTTAGCCAACATTTGCAAATACATGCTATTTGTAAATAGTGTATGCTAACAAAAGAAAATGAAAAAAAAAATTAAGTTCATTGGCATTTTTCTATTCAGTTTGAAATGAAATGAAAGAAGCTTGTTTCATTGCATTTTTCATTTGTATTCAAAATGAATGCATGTTCCTATTATAGCATGTGCTGTCTAAATGTTGTTCAATACCCTCATGTTAAATGTTGTAAAGTACACACATGTCAAATGTAACCCTCCAATTGTAATGTAACCACTTTGATTGTAGGATAAAGTGGTATATAAATCTGTCTAAATAAATAAATAAATAAAATAGGTCACTTGTTGGCTGAGGTCACCAGAAGCAAGTTTATATTCTTGATTTCCTGATCTTCTCACTGGCTGTCACAAAATGAATATTCTATAGTTTGAGATCAAGCAAATTTATTTTGTTAGATAAAGAACTAAGCAATTGTACAGAAATACTTCTTTTCAGGCAATGGTTTGATTTATAACTAAAATGTATTTATCTTACTCATGACCGCATTATTCAAAATAATTGGGGTCAAACATTTAAAAGTTGCTGGAAATTGCAAAGAAAAAGATACTTGAAAGTTTAGAGAGCCACCAAGGATTTTTCCTTAAAGTTTTAAGCATACTGTAGTCAACCTTTGGAATGGATACATGTAACAAAGATGCAATATTGCAGCCAAACTATAAGAAATGCTTGGCGGTAAGACTAAGGGGTCATTTTAGAAGCTCTATTTGTGCTTTGAACGTCTGAAAATGGGTACGCAGATGAGCAAATCATGGAGACATCATCGGAACAATTTTACAAAATTGTCACATAGCTGTTCCCCAGCACAGGGACATCCATCTAGGATGGGGTATGATGGGGTTTGTCTGGGGCATTCCATAGACCTTAGATAATAAGGAATGCCAGATAATAAGCACCCTTTCCTTCCCCCAAAATACCCCCTTCAGCCCCATCCCAATTAGATACACAACATCCAGGAATAATATCTACCTCCTGCCAACACATGCGATATATTCATATAGCCCTCACCCAAGGCATAACAAACAGCGCACCGGACTGATAAGTATCAACTCAACACAGGCATATCAAACCATATACCCCTCGCACGCACCCACCCCACTCAAATGCATCCTTCTCAATGCACGATGAGTGAGGAATAAACGTCCAATAATCACAGACCTAATAGAAGATGAGAAGCCAGATATTCTCTGCATCAAGGAGACCTGGTTTTCCCCCACAGACAATGTCCTAATAAACAGATCAAATCCTTGCATTTGTAAAAGGTTTATCTGCTCTAGGGACTCCAGCAGAGGAGGGGGTATCCTCATCTTATGCAAAAAAGAGCTCAAAGCCACCTCCTCATCATCCATTAACCTAGATGGTATGAACATTCTTACAATTGAAAATAACACCTTTTCTCTTTGCCTCATATACAGGCCCCCAACACCTGACCACAGCAACTTAAACCCAATTCTTGAGTTAGCTTGCACAGCCCCCCTCAGAAAACCACAAATCTTCCTAGGAGATCTTAACCTACCATCTCTCAACCCCTCCCACACCACCTTCCTCGACGCAATGGATGACATGAGGTATCAACAAATTATGAAAAACTTTCCACACATAGAAAGGGAAATGCCTTTGACCTTGTCTTCCTCCCAGCCTCCATTGCAAACCACCCAGGATGCACCCCCCCCTACCACAGAGGTCCCCTGGTCAGGCCACCACCTGGTAACTTTCCATATCCCATGAAATATACCCCCCATCACCACCCAGCTTGATCCACCTCGAACCAGGCGATTCTCACAATTCAACAAAGAAACCTTTCTAGAAAGCCTACTACCCAACCTTACAATCAACTCTTTGGATCCCAACACATCAATAAGCATCTGAAACAGCATCATACAATAAGCAGCATCACCCCCCAGTAAACCCACCAGGCAACAACCCAGAAGATCAGAAAAATGGTACACCCCAGAGCTAGCAAACCTAAAAAGAGAAATGAGAAAGCTAGAAAAGAAATAGAGATCAACCAAATCGCTAGAGCACAAACAATACCTCACCCATCTCACCACTTACAAAGAGACAATCAACAGGGCTAAAAAAAGACTACCACAGCAGGATTCTAAACCCGGCACTCAACCGCCTGAAACAACTGTATGCTATTGTCAGATCACTAATCACAAACCTGCATCCTAGAGCCCAAAATACTTGCGGACTACTTTGCGGACAAGTTAAAAAACAAAAACATTACTAACACCCCCTCCCCCCCAGGCCTCCTCACAAACCCCACAGCATGGGAAACATTCCATGAAATAGACCTAAGATACCTATTAAACACAATATCAAGCATCAACACTACTACATCCCCCTTAGACCCATGTCTGGTTTCCTGGATTAAGTCATCCAAAACTGAGCTAGCCCCATACCTCCTCCACATAATAAACCGATCCCTTTCTCAAGGCATCATGTCCACGGACCTCAAGATATCATCCATATGCCCAATTCTAAAGAACAAGACACTCAACACAAACGAACCAAGCTCCTATAGACCAATAGCAAGCATCCCCTTTGTTGCCAAAACCATTGAAAAAAATCATCCAAATCCAACTGCAAGACTACATTGACCTCAATGCCCCCCTAGATGAGCAATAGTTTGGTTTTCGCCCTTTCCATGGAGTCGAAACCCTCCTCATAGCCCTGTTTGACCACCTAATCCGAGGCATAGACAACCCTAAACGTGCATACTTATCTTCATTGATATAGCCTCGGCATTTGACAACATTAATCACAACACCCTCATATCGAGACTGGCACAAATCAGTCTAGCTGGAATGGTTTTGCAATGGTTTAAATCATATATCTCTAACAGTAAACTATGTATCCAAACAGACAATGAACCCCCAGTTCCATTCACACAGGATCCAGGGATACCCCAAGGGTCTGCTCTCTCAGCCCTCCTATTCAATCTCTACCTACAGCCAATCACCAACGAATTCAAAAAATTTAACATAGGGTATTATATCTATGCTGACGGCATTATGTTGTCCCTCCCCATAGACATAAACAACCCTACCTTTAACAACTTATCAGACTGCATCAGGGAAGCTGAATGTTGGCTAAACACCAACAACCTTACCATCAATTTAAAAAAAACAGAAGCCATGTACATCACAAAGAACCAAGGTGCAACCCTCCCCCAAACCATTGACATCAATAGTGTCATCCTTCCAATAAAACAAGAAGTTAGATACCTTGGCATAATTCATGATCAGCCCCTCACCATGATCCCCCACCTAAAACAAACAGTCAAAACAATCTACTACAAACTAAAGACCATTCAGCAGATAAGACCATTCCTCGAGTCACACGACTTCAGATCAGAAAATCTAAGCCATTATCACCCCTCATTTTGACTACTGTAACAGTCTGTTACAAGGTCTACCAGCCAAAAACCTCAATATCCTCCAAAGAGCACAGAACGTTAGAGCAAGTTATTTGCAGGGCCCCTTTAACCAATCATATCACACCCATTCTATATAACCTCCACTGGCTTCCAATACTGAGCAGAATAGAATACATGACTCTCATGACAACCTTTAAACTGGTCAACAATATAGCGCCATATGCCCTCTCGACACTCCATCAGACCCCACCGCCAACTAGATCTCGAAGGGAAAATGCACTATACTCCCTTGAGATCCCCAGCTCAATTCACAAAATGAAACAGACCACAAGCTACAGAGCTTTCACCTTCACTGCCCCTAACCTATGGAACTCCCTCCCACCCTCAGTCCGAGCAATTAAAGACCTTCAGACTTTCAGAAAAACCCTCAAAACCCACCTCTTCACCGCTCACTATGGAGTTGGCTATACCTGCCTAAACTCACAAATAACTTAGCCCCCTTCCCGACACACTATCCCACTCTTATAAGCCCGGTTAACATGTATTTATAGTTATATGTATATAGTTTCTCTGGTTTAGTTAAGTCTATGAGTAATATTGTTATAATGTAAAAAGTTCAAACCCTGTTATATGTAACATGTTGGTTCCTTGTAAACTGCCCCTGATCTCTGGAAGGGGCAGTATAGAAATGTGTAATAAATAAAATAAATAAGATGTGTGCACCTAATTTCAGAAATAGCCAGCACATTTCTGCCCCCATCTAAGTCTATACCTGTTCCAGTGCATGAATAGACATCTGAAAAGTGCTCGTTTTGCCAGTAAAACATCAGGAAGGTCTAGAGGAGAAAGTACTCTAATATCCCCAGTACTGTCCCCAACCATAAAGACAATTGATAGGTATTGGGGAAACCTGTTTTGTGGTTATCATGCTGCTGAACGTTTCTGCTAGCACAATGGCAGGTTGCTATGAGTCCCCTGTTTGGAATTAAGCACCCATGACCAATAGAGCAGTCTACAGATGAATATAAGAAAAAGCCAGGCTGTATGCAGAGGGATGGAGAGCTGCAGCAGCCAAGCCAGACAGACCATTTTAGAAAGAACACCTAAAGGTGGGGAATACTTGAGACTTAGGGGTATGTTTACTAAGCAGCAGTAGCGGCTGCCGTGTGGTATCGGAGCCATGGCCCCATTGAATTCAATGGGGCCATGACTCTGATACCGCACGGCGGCCGCTATTGCTACTTAGGGGTATGTTTACTAAACTCCGAAATTGTGCGGGGACGCGGTAGTGTGCCTGTGCCATATAAGGAGTGGGCGGTTCAGGCCGAAAAAGGAAAAAAAACGACCGTACGTGTGCGCGTCGCGTTAATGTGCGGGGCCCACATTAGCGCGTGGGAAGGCTAAGTGGGGCGCAGCTGGGCACATATAGGAGCAGAGCCGTAGTACAATGGTGAAGACAATAGCCAATAGTGCAGGGGCCACAGGTTCAATCCCCCAGTGTGCACAACCCAAAAAGGCTGGCTGAGGCACCACCTTGAATGTGGAAAAGCATGTCAGGAGGCAACATAATTTTGTAAGGCATAAAGCGGCACACTGTTCATTTTGGGCGGCATAAGGCAGCACACTGTTAATTGTGGGCAGCAGGATGCGGCACGCTGATGGGCACAAGGCGGCGCACTGATGCTAAAGCAAAGGAAAACAGCCACAGCGCAATGGTTAAGACACTGACCAATGGTGCAAGGACCAGGGGTTCAATCCCTCACAATGCCCAGTGAAAAAGGCTAGCTGAGGCAGTATGTTTTATGTTGTGGAGTGCTGTAGGAGGCTTTTTAATTTTATTTTGTGATAACTACTAGCAAACGCACTCTCACAGCATGTTAACATAAGGCGGCCCATAAGGCACATGTTACAGTGCACCGTCCGCCAAGGCACCCTAGAATGTCCCCTATAGGGCAGCATGTATGTTGCGACACAGGATAATGTATAGTGCACCCTATATGGATGCCAACCATAAAGTGCCCTATAGGGCGCCCCATAAAGCACCCTCAGAGGCACCTTATGGGTACAGTACACTGAGGGTGTTATTGCAGGCATCAACATATGTACAGTAAATTAAAATAACACTTTGGACAACCCTATCACAGAACCCCACTGTGGGTTTGAACCCATGACCTCTGGCTGCACAGGCAGTGACGTAACCATTGGGCTACAGCTCTATAGCTGTAAGTAAGCCCTTGCCTGGTTGCAGATAGCCTGCACGTCACAGCACAGACAGTCTGCTGGTGTAAACAGGATAGGGTTAGGCCACCCGTACCCATGATGCACTGCACATGCAAATCAGCTGTCCACAGATGCACACAAGATGGGAACTGCACCCCTAAAGCTCCCCGGCCTGGTAGGGGGAGGTGTCCGTGTGCACCCACACAGCACCTCGGCCTGGTAGGGTGTCCTGAGTGGGTGGACAAACGGCAAAGAGTAGATAAACACCATCACATTGTGCGGTTACTGTGCTCACCCTGAGTTTCTGATGCTGCGCCCAGGACCAGGTCCACAACACCTTCCATGGCTGAATGTGGCTATGCCAGAGCTCCAAAGCAGCAATAACCTGCGAAATAGGTAGGTGCTGCATAAACATCCTGGAGATAGCTGTCTGCCCCAGTTAGTGGGGACCCCCTCCTGTGGATAAAACACAGCTTCCCACCAACAGATCCCCATCCCACCCCACCCCACCCTCCCCTCCCCCCCCTCCCCTGCACTGATGGCAGTAGAGTGGACCATCAACCCCAGCCCTGCTGGGGAATAGACACCCTACAGGGCAGTCCAAGCAGCTCCATATAACACAATAATAGACAGACATTAGGCCTGGATATTCACATATGCACCCCACCACTATCTGATAGTCTCCTGCAGCAAGCCATCAGCCACTGCACCCTGCGAGGCACTCCATCAAGACACATACCATCTGTGCACAGTCTGCTGGTTGGTCCTGATGGAAATGCATGCACCCACAACTGGGGTGGCAGCACACACAAGCAGATAAGTCAGTGAAGAGACCCCAACAGGAAACCCATATATATCACATGAGAGAAACACAATATAGCACTATGGGTGTGCCTAGCCATGCTGCCATCACTGCACACTCAGGGTGAGGGTGATCCCCCAGCAGCACATACAGAGGTCACCCTGTCTGTGTAGGTGGTGGCCGGGCACTACCATGTCCCTGTCAGTGCCCTATGCCCTGTGCAGCTGCATCCTGGTCAGCCCACCCTGTCTGAGATGTACCCATGGTCCTTTGCTACTCATTATGCACATTGGCAGGCCAATACTGGCAACAGTGCTGGCAGTGTGGGCTGTGGAAGGGGCTTGCAGCCAACACCCCTCCTATGCCATCATGGTGCTACTATTGAGGCGGTAATTAGCCTTGCCCTCCAAACCGGTCCTGGGCATGGCAAGGCATGGATATGGTACGCAGTACTGCTGGGGGTCACTCCCCAGGGTGGTAAACACCATCAGAGGCCAGGCCTGGAGCATGCACCGCAAACACCTAACTGATTGCTCTGATGAGGTCAACTAGCAGTATGTGCGTAACGTATGGATATCTATCTGCCAGTACTCCTAGCAAACGTCTCAGAGCTGTGTACCGTATACCTCAGGTGTAGGGTGACATTGCTAAGGTATGAAGGTGCTAGTATTGGGAGATGCATGCAGGGTCCAATGTTCTGCCTCTCCAGGAGACATTGGCCAATGGGGCCTGTGGGTGTGGGTGTGTCTGGCCCTGTTGGCTGCTGCTTTACAGCAGAGATTCCCAACTCCAGCCCAGGTTTGCATCACACTGTTCGGGTTTTCCTGCTGTCCCTCATGAATATGCATGAGCTACATCTACATGCCATGGGGGTGGTGCATAGATATACAGCACAGGCATTTGTATGAGTGGCAGCATGGAACCTGACTGGTGTGTGGCCCACCAGAACTGCATTTGGAGGATTCTGCTCTAGGTACTGCCCCTGTTCATGGTGTCTGTGCTCAGTGGGGTAAAACATAGATGAAGTACCATTGCATATCTCCTCGCCACGAAAGGTGTGTCCTTACTATCACTGTTTAGTTGTGGTAAAAAAATATGTGGGCAGGATTGGTGGTAGCCCCAGCTGGGCTTTGATCCTGTGACCTTCTGTTCTTGCATGCACCGTGTAGCCACAGATTGCCTGGATTCCCTGGAACATCCATGACTGTGGATCCGGCAGGGCCTGTCTATTGCAGTGGACTGTGGCAGCCTGCACATGGCTAGGACTCTGTCTTCTGTGGCTAGCAGCCAATGCCCCCTGCACCACATGCTGGCATGAGCTTCTCTCAGAAAAAGCAGATGACATGATTGCAATGTGGCAGTATGGGACTGCATTTGGGAGACTTGGCTGTAGGTAATGCCCATTGTTGTGGTGTGTGTGCGGTGTTGGGTAAAATATGGGTGTTTTCCCCATGCTTATGTTCCCTGCAATACAGGGGTGTCTGCGCTATCTTTGTTTAGTGGTGGGTAAAATATGGGGACTGGGCTGGCAAGTGCCCCAGCTGGGATTTGAACCTTGGACCCTTTGGTCCTAGAGGTACTGGCTCTGTCTGCTGCACCACACTCTGGCCACAGAAACAGTGCAGCCCCTGGAGGTAGTAAACCTGGCAGGATGGAGTCACAAACCCTGCTCTACGCATTTTTACTGTGGGCACATGCACCCTGTCTGGTGACAAAAGTGCACATAAACCCCGGAGATGACCACGGAAAATGGGGGACACAATATCACCACGCTGGGCAACAGTGATATTAATGGGCAAACATAGCAACCACTCCCAGGAAAGCTCCAACAAAAAGGAAATGTTTTTTGGAAGAGTCTCCGCTCCGTACACCTTTCCAAAACTCATTTCTTTTTGTTGGAGCTTTCCTGGGTGTGTTTTTTAGTTTTGCCCATTACTATAACTGTTCCCCAGCTGAATTCCTATTTTACAATTTTTGTTGTGGTCCTTTTCTATTTTTAATTCCACTTTTGGGCTGTGCACATGTATCACACTGCTCACGTTTTGCAGGTTTCCCCGGTTTTGCTGTACATTGCTGACGGAAATGGTTTCTCTTCCCTTTAAATGCATTCTACCGTGAGTGATTCACTCGCGCTATTTTTCCTTTGAACTTCAGCCACGATAATGTGCGGGGCGCCTCTCCCCTCCCCTTCCCCGCCCATTAACCCCTTCTCTCCGCCCCTCCGGGGCCTTCCTCCGCCCTCCGTTAGCCTTTCCACGCCTCCATCGGACATTTGCGGGCCCGTACTTGTGCGGCACCCGTTAGTGTGACGCGCAAGGGTGCGGGGGTTCCTCGCACATTTGCGGGGCGCTTAAGCGCTCTTAAATACGCTTTCAGTGCGCTATTTTGCGGCAGCGCACATTGGCGGTTTTTAGTAAACAGGCCCCTTAGTAAACATACCCCTTTGTTGTCAGAACCCGAAATAAGGTGGGAACTGAAATGTTGTTCTAGATTTATAGGTTTTTTTTTCCATTTAATGTTTTTATTGAACACATTCCACACATGGTACAGATTCTTTCTTCTGAACTCAACATTGTACATATGTGTTATTTCAACAATCTATCAACATCTTAACTATTTTTCCCTAATTTCTATTACAACATTGCTTATTCCCTATTCTTCTCTTCCCCCTCCCCCTCAGCTCACTTATTTATCTCCTCCTCTTAACCCTGCTTATGGTCTCTCACCTACTCTCTCATGTGTTTCTCATATATTATGTATATGCCTTCGCCAGTTAGCTCATCCCCTTACTGTTATTTGCAAAGCAGCTTACATTGGTCCTCCCTCCTGCTCTCGTACTTTCCATGTCCCCAACCATTTCCAGACCCGCTGCCATTGTGCCATACATTTGTCTCCTTTCCCGTATCACAACTCTGTCAATCGATGCATCAAACACAGATCCTCCATTCTTCTGAGAGATCCTATACTCTGGGGTTCCCTCGCCCCTGTCCAATGTTGTGCTATCTCATTTCTTACTGCCACTATAGAGTGATGTAGTACCCCCCTTTCCCTTGCTGGGATATCCTCCCCTACCTGATGTAGGAGGCAAATTTCTGGCTGTTTTTGTAATCTGTGTCCTGTCATTTCATATATTAGGCAAAGTACCTCATCCCAAAAGCCTTGAATCTTCTCACACTTCCACCACATGTGTATCATATCCCCTATCTCCCGGCACCCTCTCCATCATCAATCAGATAATCCCAACCCCGCTCTTTTTTTACGTGTCGGCGTCCAGTACCACCTATAAAGTACTTTATAGGCATTTTCTTTTATTTGGGTAGCGACAGATATTCTCGCTATTGTCTGTATGACTTTATCCCACCACTCTTCAGTCCATTGTTGTTCTAAATCTATCTCCCATTTCTTCATGAACTCTACTTTACCCTCTCCTCCCTCCATTAGCCCTTTATATATCTTAGATAAGGCTCCCTTTTGGCCTAGATTTCCTGAACATAGAGCCTCGAACCACCCTCTGTTGCTCCACTGGTCCTTCCAGATGCTCTGCTGTCACACAAAATGACTGATCTGGGTATAACTATAGAAGTCCTTGCTAGATAGTCCATATAAATCCCTAATACTCTCAAAATCCCTTAGTCCCTCCTGAACCACTATCTGGAAAATATGTGTGAGTCCCCGCTGTGCCCATCTCTTCAATGTATTCCCTCCTGGTCCCTGTCCCCTCTCAAAACACACCTCTAATGTCATCCCTTGTGGATATCTTTTGTCTTGTACTAGTATTTTCCTGTGTTTTTTCCAAATATGTAAAGTGTGCCCAATGAAAGGGTTCATGACGCTACTAGCTAGGGGTGCACTCCCCCTCCATGCCAACTTTTCCAATCCTCCTCCCTTTACAGAATCTTCCTCCATCTGAACCCAGTGCTTTTGCTTTTCTCTGTGCCAGCCATAAAGCGTTTTTAATTGCGCTGCTGCATAATATTTGTTGAAGTTAGGCACTCCTTGCCCCCCCCTCTCCCCTAGCTCTCTGTAGTGTGGACATAGCAACCCTAGGGCTCTTATTTTGCCACATGAAGCGATTAACATTTCGCTGTAGCAACTTTAACTGTTGCTGTGGTATCGATATCGGCAACGTTTGAAACAAAAACAAAAAGCGTGGCAAGAGCATCATCTTTACTGTTGTTATGCATCCAAACCAAGACAAATATCCCTGCCCCCACCCAGCAAATAAACTTTTTACTTGTCCAAATAACATTTTATAATTTAAATCATATAATACCTCTAACCTGTTACTAATTTGAATCCCTAGATACCTTATTGCCCCCTTAGCCCATCTAAATGGGTACTTCACTCGTAATCTCTCCTGTTCTTCCTCTGGTAAGGACAAATTCATAATTTCCAATTTTGCCCAATTTATAGTAAAGCCCAACATCCTCCCATACTCTTCCAGTTCCCACATTAATACTGGTATTGAGCATCTCGGTCTGGTCACACTCATTATAATATCATCCGCAAACAATGATATTCTATAGTCTACCTTCCCTAAGTTATACCCTTCAAATCTTCCCTTTCTATCACTCTTTCTGCGAATGGTTCCAATGATATCGCGAATAATAGGGGTGACAGTGGGCATCCCTGCCTTGTCCCTCTCCCCTGCTCAAAGAAAGCCGAGTAGGCTCCGTTTACCCTGACACATGCTCTGATTGTATGATAAGGCGGTATAAAAATCCAATTAAATAAATAAATAAATAAATAAAATATAGTGCTTCCACCCAGCCCTTGAACTCTCCTCCCAGCCCCATTATATCCATCACCCGAAATAGGAAGGCCCACGACACCTGATCAAATGCTTTTTCTGCGTCTATCGATATTAACAAAGCCTCCTGTTTACTCTGCTCTACCGACCAAATAATATTCAGAATTTTCCTAATATTGTCCGCAACCTGCCTCCCTGGAATAAAACCCGCTTGGTCTTGGTGTATCAATTTCCCAATAACCTTGTTTAAACAGGCTGCTAAGATTTTGGCCAATAATTTGGCATCAAAGTTAATTAATGAGATTGGCCTGTATGATGAGCATTCTTGCGGATCTTTACCTTCTTTATGTATTACAGTGATCCCAGCCCATCCCATAGTATCCACTAAAGCCCCCCTTCCCTTGGTAGGTTAAACAGCCTCAGCAATGGCGCAGTTAAGAGCGCACTAAATTTTCTGTAAAATCTTGCTGTGAGCCCATCCAACCCTGGGGCTTTATCTGGCTTTAACTGTTTTATAGCTTGTGAGATCTCCTCTACTTTAATAGCTGCATTTACTTGTTTTTGGTCCTCCTTCACCAGTGTCAGGATTTTTATGAAGTTTAAATAGCTCTGTATTCTATCCGGGTCTGGAGATACCTGAGCTACATATAGCTCTTGATAATATCTTTTACAGGTCTTTTGAATTTCCCCATCCTTGTGAACTAATTTCCCATCCCTGTCCCTGATTCTCAATATCTGTGATCTTAATTTCCGTTGTTTCAACCGCTGCACCATATACCTCCCTGCTTTATTTCCTCCCCTCAAAGAAACCCTGCTTCAGTAGCTGCATTTGATATCTTATAATTTCAGCCTGCATAGCATTCAGATCTGCTCTTACTGCCAACACTTGGTCCCTATGTGTCCCCTTTCCATCTTGGACGTCCAATGCTTCAAGTTCCATTAATCTTTCTCTCAATTCCCGTTCCCTTTTCTCCCTCTCCCTTTTCTTGCGTGCCCCCCATTTGAGAAAGACTCCCCTCACTACTGCCTTATATCCATCCCAACCCCCCCAGGCCACCTCCCCATTGTCATTCCATCTAAAATATTCCACTGTCTCCCGCTCTGTCTCCTTTCTTACCCTCTCGTCCTCCAACAGGGATTCATTTAATCTCCAAAATTGGGTCCCTCCTCCCTCCCCCTCCATTGTCAACCTTACTTCCACCAGCGCATGATCTGACCATATTATAGAATCCATATCTGTGCCTTTTACTCTACCCGCTAGGTCCTTTGTTACCCAGATGACATCTATTCTGGAATATGATCCATGCACTGAGGAAAAAAATGAGAACTGCCTTTTCCGTGGATGCTGGAGACGCCATGCATCTATCAGACAATTCTGTACACAAAAATTTCGATATTTTCTTCTATACACTTTTTTGCCCTCCTGCTTTCCTGTTGTGTCTCTTTCTGTGTTCCACGTTAAATTAAAATCACCCCCACAAATAAGTTTTCCATCCCCTACTTTCCCCACCTCAGCATCTAATTTCATCCAAAATTCACCTTGTCCCCCTGTGGGTGCATAGACATTCAATATGCAATACCATTCATTTCCTATTTGTATTCGTATCAATATATATCTCCCCTCTTTATCTTGGATTATTTTCTGTACCTCCCCCCTTAAGTTTAGAAGCTATAAAGACCGCCACCCTTCCCTTCTTTTTCTCCACTGTGTTTGATGCATAAAGACATAGCCCGTACCCCTGTAGTTTGATCAAATATTCTGTCGCTCTTGTTAAATGTGTCTCCTGTATAAGCACTAGTGACGCTCTTTGGCGTCTTACTTCTTTGTAAAGCTTCTGCCTTTTATTTGGCGAATTCAGCCCTTTAACATTCAAGATTACCACTTTTAACTCACCTTTGTACAATCTCCCCTTTCTCTATTCCCCCTCATCTGTCCTCCCCTCCCTCCTGCCCTTCCCCCAGCTTGGTTTGTTGATATACTCTTGGCATCTCAAACTATTGAATCATCTACACATCATTATATATATAAAAACGTGACCACTTATCTCTTTTCATAGCTTTACTTTCTTACACCTTAGAGGAAAGGCGGGATAGAGGTGATATGATTGAGATGTTTAAATACCTCCGTGGCATAAATGTTCAGGGAGAGATCCTCTTTCAATTGAAAGCAAGTTCTGCTACGAGGGGACATGGGATGAGGGTGAAGGGAGATAGATTCAGGAGTGATATGCGGAAATATTTCTTTACGGAAAGAGTAGTGGATCCGTGGAATAGTCTCCCAGTGGAGGTGGTGGAGATGAGGACAGTAACTGAATTCAAAAAAGCATGGGACCAACACAGAGGATCTCTAAAGGTAAAAAGTGGACTGTTGTAGTTGTTATGGAAGGACAGACTAGATAGGCCTTGTGGTCTTTTTCTGTCATCATGTTTCTATGTTTACTCTGAAGACCCAATGCTGATCATTACATTCTTTTCAAAACTTTGACATTAATTCATGTTTCATTGCACCAAGGTACTGCATCCCTTTGAAGGACTACCCAAAGACTGCTACTGCTGAGAAGAGTTCTGCACTTGTAAGTATTTACTTTTGGGAAATTTTCTAAATATTGAGGAAAAGGGAAATCTTTGGATTAAAAGCTGATCAATCTGTGTAATTTAGAATGCAGTATTTGTAAACTCATTCAGGGCCTAGTATCAGCTGGTAGCTTTTGGTTTAAATTTAAAACTTAGTCAGGGCCTAGTAGCAGATAGCTTTTAATTTAAATCAAATCAGAGTATAGATTAGCATAAAAGGAAAAATAGGAATAAATTGTTTCTAGAAACCCTTACAAAGAGGCCTTCCAGATAGGGAGCAAGAAACTTGTGAAATTCTTTCAAATAGGCGTTAAAGCTAAGTGATAGATCAACAGGGCAATTTGAAAGGCTCCCTCCATCAAAGCAAGGGCTGTGTGAATCACCCAGGAAATTGTTAACAGATTTACTTAGAAGTATAGGCCTGGGACCTATGTAGCAAGCCAGCCTTTACTAAGTGTTAAGTCCTTTCCTTCTACCCTGACTCTCACCCATCCCTGGAATAATCTTAACTTTATAGGCTCTTAGTCCTATTGAAGAGGGAGGGGTATTCAAATTCAATTACAGGTGCAGGTGGTTATCCTCACCAGGAATTAATTAATTTCAGGGTCTTAATCTTGAGGTGAACAGAGTCCCTTAAACTTATTTGGTATAGTTGTGTTTGTTCAAGTATCCCTAGTAACAAAACATTAAAACTAAGATACAGACAGCAGTCCAGCAGAGACAAAGGCTATCCAGTCTTTTGTATTGAGTGTCACATGTACGATTTTCTTCCAGTTGGTGAGGGATCTTATGTGTGCACTAGGTGCAAGGAGCTCTTTGTCCTCAGAGAATGAGTGTGATCTTTGGAGGATAGAGTAGCAGACTTGGAGGATGTAAGGAAATCAGAGAGGTTCATAGACAAGACCTACAGGGACGTAGTACTGAAGTCCTACCTCCAGTCTGGCAGCTTCTCAGTTGCCATGGAGGAGGGAGGTCATGTGAAAATAGAGCATCACCTTGGTGGGGTAGGTTGTGATCCTGTAGTTAGGATCTGTCCATCAGGAGATGTAAAACCTCTCTCACTGTGAAGGTTTCTCCAGGGCCATGTACCCATGAGGGAAGGGTTAGGATGGCTGTTATATTTGGTGATTCGATTATTAGGCAAGTAGATAGCTGAGTGGCTGGTGGATGTGAGGATTGCCTGGTAAGATGCCTGCCTGGTTTGAAGGTAGCGGACTTCGCGTGCTATCTGGACATAGTTTTAGATAGTGATGAGCAAGAGTCTGCTGTCTTGGTACATGTTGGTACCAATGTTATAGGATAATGTGGGAGGGAGAATCTGGAGGCCAAATTTAGGCTTTTAGGTAGGAAGTTGAAATCCAGAACTTCCAGGTAGCGTTTTCGCGGTACACAGAATGAGGCCTCTAGATGGCCCAGCATGACCCTGCTGCCTGTGGGGATGTCCTCCTTGCAGGTGACCCTAATTCCTATGCCTTCAGTCTATAGCTGCCTAGGCAGGGCCTGGATCAGGTGGCAGGGACCCCCCCTGCACCGGCCCCAGGGGGATCCCCAGGCCTGATCGCCAGATTCGTGCTGCTTATTCCAACTTTTAGGTGGAATAAGCAGCACATCCCTGTTGACCCAGCAGGATATACAGGGCTGTGACCAGAATCATCCCTGTATGTTCTGCCGGCTCATCCTGCCCCACTCCGCCCAGATCCCGTCCCCTCCCGGCTCTCCCCATCCCATTGCTCAGGACGTGTGGGTTGAGCAGGAGGAGGAATAGGGTTCCGATGGCTTGCATGGCTGCACGTCCTGCAGGGACATGCAGCCTCGCAACCCGCATCTCTGAATTGGGCCCATAGTGTATCTGGATTTTCAGAAAGCCTTTGACAAGGTCACTCAAGAGAGACTCTTGGTGAAATTAAAAAGTCATGGGATTGGAGGCAGTATAGTATTGTGGATCAGGAATTGGTTAAAAGATAGAAAGCAGAGAGTAGGGCTATATGGCCAATTTTCTCAATGGAGAAAGGTAAATAGTGGTGTATCACAGGAATCTGTGCTGGGCCCACTGCTTTTTAACATATTCATAAATGACCTGGAAATGGGAATGAGTGAGGTGATCAAATTTGCAGACACAATTATTCAAAGCTGTTAAAACACAAGAGGATTGAGAAAAATTGCAAAAGGACCTTGATAAATTGGAATACTGGGTGTCCAAATAACAGATTAAATTGAATGTGGACACATGCAAATTTATTCACCAAGGAAACAACCCCAATTACGATTACACAATGCAAGGTACCACATTAGATACCACCACCCAGGAAAAAGATTTAGGCATCATTGTGGATAATACGTTCAAACCTCCCGCACAGTGTGCAGCAGCAGCCAAGAAAGCAAATAGAATGCTAGGAATCATAAGGAAAGGAATGGAAAATAAACAAAGGATATCATAATGCCTCTGTATTGTTCCTTGGACCGCAACTTGAATATTGTGTGCAATTCTGGTCACAGTATCTTAAAAAGGATATAGCGTTATTAGAAAAGATACAGAGAAGAGCCACCAAAATGGTAAAGGAGATGGAAGGATACCCCTAAGAGGAGAGGCTTAAAAGGTTAGGGCTCTTCATCTTGGAAAAGAGACAGCTGAGGGGGAATATGATAGAGACCTATAAATTAATGAATGGAGTGGAATGGGTTAATGTAGATCAGTTGTTTATGCCATCAAAAAAGTAGAAAGACTAGGGGATATGCAATGAAGCTACAGTGTAACATGTTTAAGATTAATAAGAGAAAATATTATTTTACTCAACGCATAATCAAACTTTGGAATTTGTTACCGGAGGGTGTAGCAAAAGCCATTACTGTAGCTGGGTTTAAAAAAGGTTTGGACAGGTTCCTGGAGGAAAGGTCCATAAACCATTATTAACAAGGACCTGGAAAATCCACTACTTACCCCAGAATGAGCATTGTTCAACCTATGTGCCTTTTTTGGGAACCTACCAGGTACTTGTGGCCTGGATTGGCCATTGTTGGAAAGAGGATACTGGGCTTGATGGACCTTGGTCTGACCCAGTATGGCTTTACTGATATTCTTATCCTAGCTCTAGAATATATCAGATTTCAGTCACGTCAACAACAGGAGGGAAATGATTTTTCTCCTGCTAGCTAAGGTACCAAATTCAAAATGACACCATAGACACTCTGACCCGAGTATCACACATTTTCAGGGTATCCGTAACCACTTACATGGGACATGGAGCATTGGAGGTGAAGGTATTGGTCAAAAAGGCTATCCAGCTTTCAGGAGAATGGTTGGAATGTGCAAATGGGGGCTATAACTTCTAATCAAAATGGCCTATAAGAGAATAAGGTTTGCTGACAGAGACCTGCTTCTTAAACATCAGGATCAACATTATGTGTTACCATATTTCACATTGCCAGCACATATGGTTAAATTGACTCATCGACACTGACATGTGCTTATTTTACATATTTTATCTGATCTTCCTTTAATTGCTTATCAGCACAGCAAAAGTATAGAAGATCTTTTGAACTGTACAGTGACTAATGTGACCAAGAAGTATGTCTATCATGCCTGCAGAAATTGTCAGTGGGGTGAGTTAACCAGTGAAGTTGAAAAATGGATGTATTCAATGACTGAAATGAAATTCGGAGCTAATATTGAAACCACATATAACTTTACTTTTGTGATTTACATGATTAAATTGCAGGGAGAAATAATCTATGTAGGCTGTACCAGAAGAGCTTTAAAACTTAGGATGAACGAACATCTTTATATCTTTATCTTTATTAGCAGAGTTTGATAAACTGCCCATGGAGTGGAGGAGTAGCCTAGTGGTTGGGGGCAAAGTACTTCAGGCCGGAAGGTCGGGGGTTCAAATCCCACTAGAGGACAGCAACCTTGGGCTGGAAGGACTGGGGTTTCTAGTCCCACAGGTGCTCCTTGTGGTCTTGGGCAAGCCACTTAACCCTCCATAGCCCATGTTCCCTGTAAATAGTTTTCTCCAAGTTATAATGCCCTGTTCAATGTAATTTCAGTTTGTTCAATGTAAACCGCACTGATGCAGAATAGTGTGGTATATAAGAGAATATAAATAAATAAAATGCTGGGGCGTCAGGGTGGTGTACAATACAAAATGGATAGAGGCTACTGAAAATAAAGTCAGAAAGGAACGCCATCAATAGACAGGACAGGGATAGACAAAGCCGAAAAAGGTAGAGAACAGAGACAGGTCCAGAGAAAGAACATGGTGACAAGGGACTGGGAAGGGAAAGGGGCAGAGGAGCAAATGAAAATATGAGGGGAGGATATCATGAAAAGTGGGGGGCACGGCTGGGAGACGAGGCACCATCGGTGGAAGAGGGGAGATCGAAGGCCTGGCAGAAAAGATGAGTTTTAAGGAGAGCTTTGAAACGGGGGAGGGATAATTCAGTGCAAAACGATAGTGGGAGCGAATTCCATAAGGCAGGGCCTAGAAGGAAAAATGCAGAGTGACGGGTGAGTTCAAGGTGGGCCTGAGATGGGGAGGGGAGGAAGAGGCGGTTGCCGTAAGCCGAGCGAAGAAGACTTGGGGAAGGTTGAAGATGGATAATATCAGCCAGATACTGAGGGGTGCTGACATGAAGAGCCCTATGTGTAATGATGAGCACCAGATGTGAAGTGGAATTTTAGAAAGGATGTCCAGGGCCTAACGTGTAGAAAAAAGCAAACATCCGTCTAACCGATTTTAGTAACAGATGTCCCCAAGTGAACCTCCATAGATGTCCTCCTCGGGAAAGCATGGGGCTGGGATGTCTGTCTCATGCGTGCTAGGATAAGGGGATGTCCAGCAGCACAGCAAAATGAAAACGTGAGCCCCCATTCTCTGTTAGTATTTGTTGCCATATTGTAAAAGAAAGGGGGTATTAGGGCAGCTCCTTCTCCAAACCCTCCAGACATTTGCTGACAAAGCAATCACTTTTGATATGCCTGGAGCAGATATAATCTTAGATGTGAATCCAGATGTCCAGGATCTTTCTGAGATCAGGCGGGGAGGTCCAAGTTCTTGTGAACATTCCAGCCATACCTCTGACATGCCCTGTTCAGACCTGGATGTCCACAGCCCCAGCTTCTGAACTGGCTCTGGAGACTTCTTCATGCTTTGAACATCTCTATGCTCATTTTCAGATGCTCAAAGCATGAATGGGGCTTCTAAAAGAACCCCCTAAATAAAAACCATGACAGCTCTACTGATTCAACATTTTATTTCTTTAAACCATAAAATGGATGAAATTCAATGGAGAGTGATTGATCATGTTTGAAATGATTGGTGAGGGGAAGATTCAGACCGCCAAATGAATGATCATAAGCAGTTTTGGATACACAAGTTATGTTCAGTCCAGCTGCAGGCTTTACTATAAGTATTGAGGATGAATGGATGACACTAATTTAATCAAGTGGGAATTTAGATCAACATTAATTTCAGTTGTCTTAATTGCTGTAATATGTTTGATAATGATGTGGAGTATTTAAAGAACATACCCCCGCCACAAACAGATGGTTGCATCATCTTATTTATGACTGTGGGGAACTTTTGTGTACTGATTACTATTCAAGAAGTTTTTCACACTCTGTTTCATAAAATATTTTAGTTTTTGTGGTTGTGTAGAGGCACGAAGTGGTGTGCTTTTTTCACAGAAAAACATAACAGGTTCTAAAACATTAAAAGCCAAATCACTGATTAAAAAGGAAGGAAAGCCACGAGAGGGAGATACCCTCATGGCTAGTGGTCCAACATATAACATAATTTAAAGTTAATGCTCAGTCAATATCTTTCAGCTCTATTTTTGGTTTTTGACTCACTTTAAATAAAACATGTGTTCACTGCCAGAACTTATCTGGCATCTGGGGCTGAATATATGGTTTCTTCGGACAGAGAGCTTGATATCTGCTTAGCGGCAATATTCATGAAGTCTTCCAAGAGGCCATGCAAGCAAACTGTTAAAACTAAAACAATTTGATTCTGATCTCAATGATGAAATGAATTCTGACTGTCATTGCTGTATAAAAGGAAATAAGTGTCACCGGACATATGTGCTGTGTATGAGGTGTGATCAAAACGTATCGAGACTTGTACAACACAAGAAGTATAACACTGACAGTTATTGCACTCAGTCTCCTTCAAAGTAGTCCCCTTCCGATAAAACACACTTCCTCCAGCGTTCCTGACACTGCTGGAAACAGTTTTGAATTGCTTCTTTCGTTATGCTGTGAAGCTGCTGTATCGAATTTTGCTTAATGGTCTCCAAGTCATCAAGTCTCCTTCCTTTGTGGTAATTTCAGTTTTGGAAACAAGAAAAAGTCACAAAGTGTGAGGTCAAATGAGTACGGAGGCTGACAGATTTGCTCGATTTGGTGTTTGGCTAAGAACTGCTGGACAAGATGTGATGCATGAGCTGGGGCGTTATGACGAAGCAACCATTCACCATTCCTGTGCGACTCTGGCCTCATGATTAACTGCGTCTGTCAAATCGAGTCAGAACTTGGATGTAGTACGCCTTATTGATGGTTTGGCCTTTTGGAACATACTCATAATGAACAATACTCTTGTAATCAAAGAAAACTGAGCATGACCTTGACATTGCTCCTCACCTGACAGGCTTTCTTGGGTCTGGGAGAGTCTAGAGTCTTCCATTTTGAGGACTGAGCCTTAGTCTCTGGGTCATAACCATAAACCCATGATTCATCACCAGTAATCTTTTTTATGAAATCCGAGTCATTTTCAATGCATTCCAACTCCTCCCTGGCTGCAGACAGTCTATTTATTTATTTACAATTTCTTCTATACCGCACTATTCAGCATCAGCGCGGTTTACATGGAACATAACAATCAGACAGGGTACATAAGTCTGAGTTTACAATTAACAGGAGAACCAACTTGGATAACAAAAGTAACTATTTACACAACGGTGTCATATAAAGACATAGCAAGAGGGTGATTTAATGGTCAGGGACTCCTTGCATGGTGTGGTCACCTGGCTGATAGGGTGTGGTGGCACAGTTGTACATATTTGAATGGGGGTGAGATTCACTGCTCTCTGGGAAGTATTTGAGGAAAAGGAAGTGTTTAAGGGCCTTCCTAAACTGGGTTAGGTTAGTGATTGCCCTGATGTTTGATGGTAATGAGTTCCAGAATCTTGGGGCGCAGAGTCTGAAGGCCCTGTTTGCAGTTGTCGAGTTGCATCTTGTTAATTCTCTCGGCACATCTAGCATATTTATCGCTGTGGATCTTCTTGGTTTATTAGGAGCTGTTGTTTGGATAATCTTTTAGGTCAGGGGACAGATGTTTTGGCATGAATTTTGCAGACACACGTCTCATCCCCAAATCAACAGTAAGAATGGACTGCACCGACCCGAAACTGATGTCCATGTCCTCAGCAAGCTCCCTGATAGTCAATCGACGATTTGAGCATATTGCAGCACGCATTGCTTCAATTTTGTCTTCACTCCTGCTTGTGGATGGCCTTTTAGAACGTTCATCACTGTCACTTTGGCGGCCCTCTCAGAAACATTTGTACCAATCAAAGTCGAGCACGACTCATGCATTCATCGCCATACACTTACTGTAACTTGCATAAGTCTCTTTGGACGAATCTCCAAGCTTTTGGCAGAATTTTATGCAAATTCACTGTTCAATTTTTTATTATAAATCTGACGAACTGCTATTACACGATACCAAACATCATATGATTAAAAAAAGTACAGGTGTGCTGCAGCCACGCTACCCTCTGCACATGCAGAGCACATAACTAAGTCACTGCATGTTTAATAACATCATGGTGTGACATGGAGCCCGATTCAGGTAGGGGCATGTTCAGACCATCTGGATGGCCCCATGCAAAATGGGCCTGTTTGGATCTGATTCTGGACCGTGGGAACAAAACATTCCTGCAGTAACCAGAACCGGACCTGAGGACAGCCCAGCATGCCCCTACCACCTGTGGGACATCCTCTCCACAGGTGCCCCCAACTCCTATGGCCTTAGCCCCCCTTTTCCCCACTGCCTGATCCACACCTTGCCTGCCATGGCCTGGATCGGGCGGTGGGGACCCCCCTGCACTGGGCTCTGGACATGGGGGGACCTCCAGGCCCGATTGAGGTGGAATAAGCAGCACGTCACCACAGGCCCGGCAGGATGTACAGGCTCATGATCTGAATCGGCCCCTGCTCTGCCCTGATCCCGCCACCGCCTGCCTCCCTGCCGGCTCTCCCTGTCCTGATGCTCAGGGTATACGGGGAGAGCCGGAATGGGAATCGGGCCCGGATGGCTTGCGGGGCTGCACATCCTGCTGGGACGTGCAGCCCCGCAACCTGCGTCCCAGAATCGGGTCCATATTGTTATATAGCTACACAACAAGTCTCAATACTTTTTGATCACACTTCGTATAATTACAGAAAAACTAAGAGCAAAAGTTTACATTTTTCAGGTTTGGATGCTATCGTACTTGGCTCCCAGCCACACAATAATAAACTGTCATAACTGTCATAACCATAGCAACCATAACCACAAAATTGCAGCATCAACATCCGACCTATTGTGATTAGGTTAAAAGTTACCTGAAACTCAATAAACACTGCTTGTCTAATTTTTCACTCCAGTTCTAGTCATGGTAAACCTGTTACTTTTCAGTACTTCTCTTTTTGTCCTCCCCAGCTGGGGCGCGTGCTTTAGCTTGAGTGAGCTGTGCAGTGGCGTATGCGATGTGATAAAAGTCTGATCTCAGATACGTGCGAGCACTGCAACAATGGACCAGGTGTTTCCCAGTCATCTACAATCTTGGGAATGGAGGAGCTGGTAGCTAAGGCATCTTGAAATGTTCAAATCCCTCTTTATGCTGTTTCTCCTCTGTTCATGAGCTAAAAGAAGGAAAGAAGGTGGTTCATCACAACCTTTTCACTTACAGAAACATCACCTAATTTCTCCCCTAGACATGCAAAGCAACGAGGTTCTGATGATGAGGTTCAGCAGAGATCACGCAGGCCAATAATGATTGCAAGAATACGTTTGCTGAAACAAGATAGTAAAATGAAATGTTGTACTGCTAGATAATAGCTTTTAAAGTATATAGGGGGCTGATATTCAGTGACGATGGTCAGCGTCTTTAAAGCATCTGGCCACTGCCCCTGAAACGAAAACCGGAAATTCAGTGCTGCAGCTTATCTGGTGTCTGGAGCTGAATATCTGGTCAATGGTAATATTCAGCTATGAACTACAATGTTAGGACAGCCATTGACCTGTCTATGTGGTTAGCAGCTGAATATCACTGCTATCTGGATAGCCTCCAGGCTCAGCCCACAGGCCACTTCAAAACTAACCAGATGTTTGCGGAGAGCTGTGAGGATATTCGGCAACACTAATGGGTTCGTGTTGCTGAATATCGGGATCACTGGAGTTTGTGGTCTGATAGGTGTTGCAAAACACACAAACTCTTTTAAATATCAGATCCATACATTTTAGGTTTTCCATAGCTAAAATTTAATCTGAGTAGAAACATTTGAAGAGAAGCAAAAGTGCTTACAATAGACCCCAGTTTTTTTTTCCTGCTTACTTTCTATATAAAATTTACATTGATTTCTTTTCATATTGATAGAAAGTAAGCAGCTCTGCTGTTCTGTTCCAGATCTCTGATGAATAGATAAAACACAACAACTTATGTTCTTCTGATCCAGTATCTCACTATTCCTCACCTATGACATTCAGGGGAAGACATACATAATGAGAGAAACACCTTATTATATGTGGGGAAAACGCTAAGCGCTTCTGGCCCTTGCATTATCGTACCCCTTCTTTCCAGTTTAATTTATGCTAAAAATGCAAAAATGTAAACCAGGGCTGCAAGGGGCCTTACCCTAATTTACCTTAATGTTATGAGCGTCACGAATGGCTGAGTTACTTCAAGCAAACCACCAATGAAAACTGAGCCTACAGAGAAAATGGTTTATTTTTTCTACAATACACTTTACAGCTTCTTAAACCTCAAATTCAAATCAGAACTTACCAAGGGATGAGAACTCACCATGAATCACTTAAATAAGTTTTACTTTTGAAAAATGTTCTAAATTTAATTTGAAAAAAAAATAGTATAAATTCAATATTTGTAAACAAACAATAAGTTTTTATAAATATTTTAAAGGAAAAAGCTTGATCTTTAACAATGTTTTGAAGTATATTCAGAAACACAATGGTATATTGCACTGTAATGTAGTGAATTTTATTCTATGAACAATTATTTAAATGTTTCTACTCTTCAACAGTGGTGCAATATGGACTCTTAACGGGCAAGTATTAGTTAACCCATTTAAAGGCTTAACGTTTCTTTACTGTGCAGTACAAAAACTCTAACAGTACCCTTGTAGGTGAATAGGTGTTACCAAGCAGGTAAGGAAACCTTTTGTTTCAAAAACAAATTTCAACTAGTGTGTTTCAAAAAATAGTCACTGTAGTGCAGAGGTACTCAAATCCAGTCCTGGAGGGCCGCAAACCAGTCAGGTTTTTGGAATATTCCTAATGAATATGCATGAGATATATTTGCATGCACTGCTTCCATTGTATTTGAATCTATCTCATGCATATTCATTAGGGATATCCCGAAAACCTGACTGGTTTGCAGCCCTCCAGGACTGGATTTGAGTACCTCTGCTGTAGTGTGTGTCAATGCCCTTTGGTTTTTTTTATTTATTAGAATTATATCTGTAAGTGGGGACAGCAGAGCGGTTAACCATAAATGAGAAAACTCAGAAAACAACATCAATTGGTTAGACAGGAAAACTCACAGAAAATGACAGCAAGGACAGCAAAGGAACAGAGGAAAATCAGCAGCCAGGCGGATCAGGGGGTAAGCCAATGTCATAGACAATACTACATAAGTGTGTCTTGAGTTGGGCTTTGAACTTACGGAGGTAGGGTTCTAGCCTAAGGGAAGGAGGGAGGTTGTTCCAAAGCGTGGGATCAAGAAAATAAAAAGTGGAGTGACGTGTTGAATCGAGATGTGCCTGTGAGGGGGAGGGTATGAAAATACGATTCAAGTGTATAGACCGGAAAGAGTGCTGAGGTCCCTTGAGGATGAGGAGTGATGAGAGATACTGTGGGGAGCGGGTATAAAGAGACTTGAGAACCTGAATAAGAATCTTATAGTGAATGTGAAATATGGGAAGCCAGTGAAGATGTATGAGTAAAAGAGTTATATGAGTGATCATAACGAGAATCATGAAAGATAAACCTGGCTGCAATATTCTGTATAAGTTGAAGCCGGCCAAAAGCATGGAGTTGTCCTAGGATGCTCGTAAACTGGATCCTGTCTTGTGCATGCATGATAGGGATAATGTGTAGGGAAAAATGGATCCTTCTTCAGTGTGCCACAACACAGGACATTCTATTATCACGATGCAAGCAGCACTACAAGCTGAAACTCTTGACAGCACCCTCAGTTACATGCATCAATAAGGGTGTGACAACTCGGCACACAGAGCTGAGCAACCGAGTCTGCCAGCATCAGCTGAGAGAGGCATGAGACGAGCAAGAGACAGCAGGTCAAAGAGTGGTCGTTCATCTTCCTCCTTTTCATCCCTGCATACCGTGATTAAAAGGGCAAGGCACTGCCACTCCATTATGGCATATCTGAAAACTATGGTTATTGTATTATAGTCATATTTACAACAGTTTTTAGTTGTATATAATTCCAGAACCGTTTAAAGCCATGGTATTTTAGAAGCACAAAACTATTTCTGATGAGGCAAGAGGGAAGAGGGAAGGAACAAGATTTTCACTTTTTTTCATCCTGAAGTAGCTGAAAGAGGTTTCCCATGTCCCACAGAGGATTAGAGTTGCCATCTAGCTCCATTATTTTGAACAGGCTAGTCCAATCCTGGCTTTGCCTCACTGCATTCATGGACATGTAGGACCTGATATTCAACTGGGCAAGACTAAGCGCCATAGCCACTTAGCCCTACCTACCCACCCCCAAACCCCTGATATTCACTTCCGTGGCTGGGTCTGGCCGTGCTGCCCAGAAGCTGCCAAAACTAATTGTGCATCTTCCAATATCAGTGCTGCTTGCTTAGCTCTGGTCCCCGCCTTCACTTATAGGCGCTGAGGCTTATAGGCGCAGAGGCTAACCGTGCATCTTCCAATATCGGTGCTGCATGGTTAGCTCTGTTCCCCGCCTTCACTTATAGGCGCTGAGGCTTATAGGTGCAGAAGCTAACCGTGCATCTTCCAATGTCAGTGCTGCATGGTTAGCTCTAGTCCCCGCCTTCACTTATAGGTGCTGAGGCTTATAGGCGCAGAGGCTAACGGTGCATCTTACAATATCGGTGCTGTATGCTTAGCTCTGGTCCCCGCCTTCACTTATAGGTGCTGAGGCTTATAGGCACAGAGGCTAACCGTGCATCTTCCAATATCGGTGCTGCATGGTTAGCTCTGGTCCCCGCCTTCACTTATAGGCGCTGAGGCTTATAGGCACAGAGGCTAACCGTGCATCTTCCAATATTGGTGCTGCATGGTTAGCTCTGGTCCCCGCCTTCACTTATAGGCGCTGAGGATTATAGGCGCAGAGGCTAACCGTGCATCTTCCAATATCGGTGCTGCATGGTTAGCTCTGGTCCCTGCCTTCACTTATAGGCGCTGAGGCTTATAGGCACAGAGGCTAAACGTGCATCTTCCAATATTGGTGCTGCATGGTTAGCTCTGGTCCCCGCCTTCACTTATAGGTGCTGAGGCTTATAGGCGCAGAGGCTAACCGTGCATCTTCCAATATCGGTGCTGTATGCTTAGCTCTGGTCCCCGCCTTCACTTATCGGTGCTGAGGCTTATAGGCGCAGAGGCTAACCGTGCATCTTCCAGTATTGGTGCTGCATGGTTAGCTCTGGTCCCCGCCTTCACTTATAGGTGCTGAGAACATAAGAACATAAGATATGCCATACTGGGTCAGACCAAGGTCCATCAAGCCCAGTATTCTGTTTCCAACAGTGGCCAATCTAGGTCACATGTACCTAGCAGTTTCCCCAAGAGACACAAATTCCACAATGCTTGTACTGGGTCAAGCATTGATACCTTCGGTCACTTCTTAATAATGGTTTATGGACCTTTCCTCCAGGAACTTGTCCAAACCTTTTTTAAACCCAGCTACACTAACAGCCTTTACTACATCCTCCGGTAACAAATTCCAGAGTTTGATTACACGTTGAGTGAAAAAATATTTTCTTTTATTAGTCTTAAATAGTTTACCCTGTAGCTTCATTGCATGTCCCCTAGTCTTTCTATATTCTGATAAGGTAAACAATCGATCTACGTTTACCTGTTCCACTCCGTTCATTAATTTATAGACTTCTATCATATCTCCCCTCAGCCGTCTCTTTTCCAGGTTAAAGAGCCCTAACATTTTTAGCCTTTCTTCATAGGAGTATCCTTCCATCCCCTTTACCATTTTGGTGGCTCTTCTCTGTACCTTTTCTAAAATCGCCATATCCTTTTTAAGATACGGCGACCAGAATTGCACACAATATTCAAGGTGCGGTCTCACCATGGAACGATAGGCATTATAATATCTTTTGTTTTATTTTCCATTCCTTTCCTTATCATACCTAGCATTCTATTTGCTCTCTTGGCCACCGCTGCACACTGGGCCGAGGGTTTTAACATGGTATCCACAATGACGCCTAAATCTATTTCCTGGGTGGTGGTTCCTAATGTGGAACCTTGCATCGTGTAACCATAGTTTGGGTTGTTCTTCCCTAGGTGCATAACCTTGCATTTGTCCACATTAAATTTCATCTGCCATTTTGATGCCCAGTCTTCCAATTTATCAAGATCCTCTTGCAATTTTTCACAATCCTCTTGGGTTTTAACAACTTTAAATAGTTTTGTGTCATCTGCAAATTTGATAACCTCACTCGTTATTCCACTTTCCAGATCATTTATGAATATGTCAAAAAGCAGCGGACCCAGCACAGATCCCTGGGGTACACCACTATTCACCTTTCTCCATTGGGAAAATTGGCCATTTAGCCCTACCCTCTGCTTTCTATCTTTTAACCAGTTCCTGATCCACATTAGTACACTGCCTCCTATCCCATGACTCTTTAGTTTTGCCAAAAGTCTCTGATGAGGGACCTTGTCAAAGGCTTTCTGAAAGTCCAGATACACAATATCAACCGACTCACCTTTGTCCACCTGTTTATTCACTCCTTCAAAAAAACATAACAGATTAGTAAGACAAGATCTTCCTTGTCTAAAGCCATGTTGGCTGTCTCCCATTAGGTTGTGACTATCTACATGCTGAGTAATTTTATTCTTTATGATGGTTTCTACCATTTTTCCCGGTACTGACATCAGGCTCATCGGTCTGTAGTTTCCCGGATCACCCCTGGAACCCTTTTTAAAAATTGGTGTTACATTGGCGATCCTCCAATCTTCAGGTATTAGAGATGATTTTAATGATAGTTCACAGATTACTAATAGCAGGTCTGCAATCTCATATTTCAGTTCTTTCAACACCCTTGGATGTATACCATCCGGCCCAGGTGATTTGCTATTCTTCAGTTTATCTAATAGTTGTAAGACATCTTCCCGATGTATCGATATTTCCTTCAATTCTTCCGCACCTTTAAATACCACTTCAGTCATGGGTAACATCCCTACATCTTCCTCAGTAAAGACCGAAGCAAAGAATTCATTCAGTCTCTCCGCTATCGCCTTGTCACCTCTTAGTGCTCCTTTAACCCCTTTATCATCTAATGGACCAACTGACTCTCTCACAGGTTTTTTGCTACGAATGTACTTGAAAAGGTCTTTATTTCGTGTTTTTGCTTCCGCAACAAGCTTCTTCTCAAATTCTTATAGGCTTATAGGCACAGAGGCTAACCGTGCATCTTCCAATATCGGTGCTGCATGGTTAGCTCTGGTCCCCGCCTTCACTTATAGGTGCTGAGGCTTATAGGCGCAGAGGCTAACCATGCATCTTCCATTATTGGTGCTGCATGGTTAGCTCTGGTCCCTGCCTTCACTTATAGGCGCTGAGGCTTATAGGCGCAGAGGCTAACTGTGCATCTTCCAATGTCGGTGCTGTATGCTTAGCTCTGGTCCCCGCCTTCACTTATAGGCACTGAGGCTTATAGGCACAGAGGCTAACCGTGCATCTTCCATTATTGGTGCTACATTTTTAGCTCTGGTCCCCGCCTACACTTATAGGTGCTGAGGCTTATAGGCACAGAGGCTAAATGTGCATCTTCCATTATTGATGCTGCATGGTTAGCTCTGGTCCCCACCTTCACTTATAGGCACTGAGGCTTATAGGCGCAGAGGCTAACCGTGCATCTTCCATTATTGGTGCTGCATGGTTAGCTCTGGTCCCCGCCTACACTTATAGGTGCTGAGGCTTATAGGCGCAGAGGCTAAACATGCATCTTCCATTATTGGTGCTGCATGGTTAGCTCTGGTCCCCACCTTCACTTATAGGCGCTGAGGCTTATAGGCGCAGAGGCTAACCGTGCATCTTCCAATGTTGGTGCTGTATGCTTAGCTCTGGTCCCCGCCTTCACTTATAGGTGCTGAGGCTTATAGGCGCATAGGCTAACCGTGCATCTTCCAATATCGGTGCTGTATGCTTAGCTCTAGTCTCCACCTTCACTTATAGGCGCTGAGGCTTATAGGCGCAGAGGCTAACCGTGCATCTTCCAATATTGGTGCTGCATGATTAGCTCTAGTCCCCGCCTTCACTTATAGGTGCTGAGGCTTATAGGCGCATAGGCTAACTGTGCATCTTCCAATGTCGGTGCTGCATGGTTAGCTCTAGTCCCCGCCTTTCACTTATAGGTGCTGAGGCTTAAAGGCGCATAGGCTAACTGTGCCTCTTCCAATGTCGGTGCTGTATGCTTAGCTCTGGTCCCCGCCTTCACTTATAGGTGCTGAGGCTTATAGGCACAGAGGCTAACCGTGCATCTTCCAATATCGGTGCTGCATGGTTAGCTCTGGTCCCCGCCTTCACTTATAGGCGCTGAGGCTTATAGGCGCAGAGGCTAACCGTGCATCTTCCATTATTGGTGCTGCATGGTTAGCTCTGGTCCCCACCTCCACTTATAGGCGCTGAGGCTTATAGGCGAAGAGGCTAACCGTGCATCTTCCAATATCGGTGCTGCATGGTTAGCTCTGGTCCCCACCTTCACTTAAAGGTGCTGAGGCTTATAGGCGCAGAGGCTAACCGTGCATCTTCCATTATTGGTGCTGCATGGTTAGCTCTGGTCCCCCCCTACACTTATAGGCGCTGAGGCTTATAGGCGCAGAGGCTAACCGTGCATCTTCCAATATCGGTGCTGCATGGTTAGCTCTGGTCCCCGCCTCCACTCCACCCCAGAATGTCCGTGGCATGCCCCAAAGCTAACCGGTTAGTATCAGGGCGTATAGGGGACTTAGTAAGGGATATTCGACGGCACTACCTGTTATGTGCTGTCGAATATCCGGTTAGCAGGCATTTACAAGGTTAACTGGATGTTAGTCATGTAATGCCTTTTGAATATTGGGCCCGTAGTTCTTATTTTCTTAAAGATATAGCTAGGATCAGAACAGCCTGTCTCAAAAAAATGCAACCGGCTGGTACACTGAGATTCGGCTAATTTAGTACAGGAGTTTCCAAACTTCTCCTGGGGGTCTCACAACTAGTTGGGTTTTCATGGCATACATAGATGATGAACATGCAGAAGATAAATTTGCACTCATTGAAAACCCAGGGATGAATATTTAAAACTAAATGTAAGCTATCCAGATAGCAGCAATATTCAGACTGCTATTCAGACAGCTATTTGGATAGTGTAGCCATTTGTCACTCTATCCAGATACTGTATTCAGCACCAACCATACATGTAATCTGGATATCAACATTAAATATCCGGATCTTGTTTAAATGCTATAGCTGCATGTCTTTTCTGCTATCAGGGGCTCGTTCTTCCTATCTTATATTTAGAATATGATCCCTGAATCACTGGTAATACATCAGTAAAGGTACTATGGTAGACTCTATACTAGCACTGGGCAGTTCAGTGGTTGGATGGCAGTGAAAACTACATGCAAATATAAGCAGAGGGCTTGGCAGCCCGACAAGTTGGCATTGTCAGAAGAGGTTACTGAGAAGCCCTGTCAGGAAACGTTGGCACAATGTTCAAAAAGCTAGACTTGGTCTCAAATGATGGAGGACTTCAGCAGTAGAAGATGAGGTCCTGGGTCCTAAAAATGCTGCAAGCTTTGAAGGCAAGACAAAATGAGAAGATCGATAACATCAAAAACTGAATCTGGGAGTCCGAGTCTCTAAAGACTGAACTTAGCTGCCAATGATTGTCGGCCTGGGAGACAACTGTGAGCATTTCACCATAGAGTGAGTCCATCATATTGGTCCACCGTGTGAAGGTGATAGCAGGTCGAGGCTCGGCATAGTTCGATTTCTCAATTATTTACAAAAAGATAAAGTTCTTTGAGTAGCAAAGCAACATGGACAACTACTGAATCAAGGACAGTGGATCCTGATTTTTCAGGATTATTCAACGCAACTACTGCAGCACCAGAATGAATACTTTGGGCTCTGCCAAAGGCTGCTTGTGGCCAAAGTGAAAGTTACTTTACAATGTCCAGCTCAGTTGAAATTAATGCACGGTGTGAACAAAGCTTTTACAAAGATGGGAATGGCAACTAAATATGTTCACCCGCTGCTTACCAATACAGAATATACAGCAAAGGACTGACCTTAGAAGTCTGGACAGCAGGTGATGGTGACTGAGCATTGGTGACTGAGCACTAGTCTTGAACCAGTGATGGTGACTGAGCATTTTGGATCGAGTTGTATGATTCTTTTATGGGCATTATCAGGACCAAAGATTAGGTTCAATTTTATGCTTATGATTGAATTTGAGCTCTCAGACCACTGCAACATTTTCATGTGGTGAGTGCAGCTAAAGACTGCGAGAGTTATGGCCTAATGACGAGAGAGGTATATTAAACATATTAGATACACTTTTATTAGTATATGCATCCACAACAACCCTTAGTAAGTAAAGAACTTAAAGATCTAAACACAAGCTTAAAACTAAGATGCAGACAGCAGTCCAGCAGCGAGATGGGGTCTTTCTAGTCTTTTGCATTGAGTGTCACATGTATGATTTTCTCCCAGTTGGTGAGAGGTTTTACGTGTGTTCTAGGTGCAAGGAGCTCTTTGCTCTCAGGGAATGAGTCTGTTCTCTAGAGGCTAGGGTAGCAGACTTGGAAGACATAAGAAAGACAGAGGTACATAGACGAGACCTACAGGGATATAGTCCTGAAGTCCCACCTCCAGTCTGGCAGCATCCCCATTGCCAAGGAGGGGAGAGGTCACGTGACAGGAGAGCATCACCCTGGTGTGGCAGGAAGTGATCCTGTAACTAGGACCTGTCCTCCAAGTGATGTAAAACAATCTCGCACCAAGGAAGTTTCTCCAGGGCCATGTGCCCATGAGGGAAGGGTTAGGACAGCCGTTATGGCTGGTCATTCAATCATTAGGCATGTAGATAGCTGGGTGGCTGGTGGATATGAGGATTGCCTGGTAACATTCCTGCCTAATGCAAAGGTAACGGACCTCACGCGCCACCTAGATAAGGTCTTAGATAATGCTGGGGAGGAGTATGCTGTCTTGGTACATGTCGGTACCAATGACATAGGAAAATGTGGTAGGGAGGTTCTGGAGGCTAAATTTAGGATTTTAGGTAGGAAGTTGAAATCCAGAACTTCCAGGGTAGCATTCTCCGAAATGCTTCCCGTTCCACGCGCAAGACCCAAAAGGCAGGCAGAGCTCCAGAGTCTCAATGCGTGGATGAGACGATGGTGCGAGGATGAGGGTTTTGAATTTGTTAGGAACTGGGGAACATTCTAGGGAAAGGAGGGGCTCTTCCGAAGGGATGGGCTTCATCTTAACCGGGATGGAACCAGGCTGCTGGCATTAACCTTGAAAACGGAGACAGAGGAAAGCTGACAGCCGCCCAAGAGCACATGGTTCGGAAGAATGTATCCTTGAAGGATAATACCAAAAGCAGAGAGGTTCCAAAAAAGAGTAAAGTAGCCCAAATGCCCTTGAGAATGGAACAGACAGAGCTTAAAGATTCCAAATTACCCATGCCTACCAATAGCCAGATTAATATGAATAAAATACAGTCTCTAAAATGCTTGTATGCAAATGCTAGAAGTCTAAAACATAAGATGGGAGAGTTAGAATATATAGCACTAAATGAGAGGTTAGATATGATTGGAATCTCAGAGACATGGTGGAAGGAGGACAACCAGTGGGACACTGATACCTGGGTACAAACTATATCGTAATGATAGAGATGATCAAATTGGTGGAGGTGTTGCGCTCTATGTTAGAGAGGGCATTGAGTCAGAAAGGATTGAAGTTTTGCAGGAAACAAAATTTGCTGTAGAATCTCTATGGATTGAAATTCCATGTAAAAAGAGGAAGGCAATGGCAGTGGGGGTGTACTATAGAATGCCTGGCCAGAATGAACAAATGGATGATGAAATGTTCAAAGAAATCAAGGAAGCTAACAAAAGTCACAGCACAGTAATAATAATGGGTGATTTCAATTACCCCAGTATCGACTGGGTCAGTGTCACGGCAGGACATGCTAGGGAGATAAAGTTCCTAGATGAAATAAATGACTGCTTCTTGGAGCAGCTGGTTCATGAACCGACCAGAGGAGAAGCCATATTGGACCTAGTCCTTAGTGGAACAGCAGATCTGGTGCAAGAGATAAGGGTGTTGGGTCCACTTGGCAATAGTGATCATAGCATGATCGTGTTTGATTAAATTAGTGGAGGAAGGATGGTAAGGAAATCCACAGTACTACCTTTTAACTTTTGAAAGGGAGACTATGATAAAATGAGGAAAATAGTTAAGAAAAAACTAAAAGGAGCAGTTGCAAAGACTTACATCCAGCTTGGGTGTTGTTGAAAAATACTATCTTGGAAGCCCGGACCAGCTGTATTCTACGCTTTAAGAAAAGTGGAAGGAAGTCCAAAAAACTGCCAGCATAGTTTAAAGGTGAGGTCAGAGAGGCTGTTGTTGCCAAAAATGCATCTTTCAGGAAATGGAAAAAAGCGCCAAATGATGAAAACTGGAAAAAGCACAAGCACTGGCAAGTTAAATGCAAGGCATTGATAAGGCAGGCAAAGAGAGAATTTGAGAAGAAACTTGCTGCAGAAGCAAAAACACGGAAGACTTTTTCAAGTACATTCATTGTAAAAAACCTGTGAGATAGTCAGTTGGACCATTAGATGATAGAGGGGTAAAAGGGGCAGTAAGAGGGGACAAGACTATAGCGGAGAGACTGAATGAATTCTTTGCTTCAGTCTTTACTGAGGAAGATGTAGGGATGTTATCCATGACTGAAGTGCTATTTAAACGTGATACTGCAGAAGAATTGAAAGAAATATCGCTACACCAGGAAGATGTATTACAACTATTTGATAAACTGAAGAGTAGCAAATCGCCTGGACCAGATCGTATACATCCAAGGTGTTGAAAGAACTGAAATATGAGATTGCAGACCTGCTATTAGTAATCTGTGAACTATCATTAAAATCATCTGTAATACCTGAAGACTGGAGGATGGCCAAAGTAACGCCAATTTTTAAAAAGGGTTCCAGGGGTGATACAAAACTACAGACCGGTAAGCCTGACGTTAGTACCGTGAAAAATGGTAGAAAGCATCATAAAGAACAAAATTACTCAGCATGTAGATAGTCATTACCTAATGGGAGACAGCCAACATGGCTTTAGATAAGGAAGATCTTGTCTTACTAATCTGTTTTTTGAAGGTGTGAATAAACAGGTAGACAAAGGTGAGTCGGTTCATATAGTGTATCTGGACTTTCAGAAAGCCTTTGACAAGTTCTCTCAGAGACTTTTGGCAAAACTAAAAAGTAATGGGATAGGAGGCAGTATACTATTGTGGATCAGGAACTGGTTAAAAGATAGAAAGCAGAGGGTAGGGCTAAATGGCCAATTTTCCCAATGGAAAAAGGTGAATAGTGGAGTACCCCACGGATCTGAGCTGGGTCCACTGCTTTATGACATATTCATAAATGACCTGGATAAGGGAATAATGAGTGAGGTTATCAAATTTGCAGATGACACAAAACTATTTAAAGTTGTTAAAACCCAAGAGGATTGTGGAAAATTGCAAGAGGATCTTGATAAATTGGAAGACTGGGCATCCAAATGGCAGATGAAATTGAATGTGGACAAGTGCAAAGTTATGCACCTAGGAAAGAACAACCCAAACTATGGTTACACGATGCAAGGTTCCACATTGGGAACCATCACTCAGGAAAAAGATTTAGGCGTCATCATGGATAACATGTTAAAACCTTCCGCCCAGTGTGCAGCGGCGGCCAAGAGAGCAAATAGAATTCTAGGTATCAAAAGGAAAGGAATGGAAAATAAAACAAAGGATATTATAATGCCTCTGTATCATTTCATGGTGTGACCGCACTTTGAATATTGTGTGCAATTCTATTTGCCGTATCTTAAAAAGGATGTAGTGTTATGAGAAAAGGTAAAGAGAAGAGCCACCAAAATGGTAAAGGAGATGGAAGGCTACTCCTATGAAGAGAGGCTAAAAAGGTTAGGGCTCTTCAATCTGGAAAAGAGACGGCTGAGGAGAGATATGATAAAGGTCTATAAATTAATAAATGGAGTGGAACGGGTAAACGTAGATCGATTGTTTACATTATCAGAATATAGAAAGACTAGGGGACATGCAATGAAGCTACATGGTAAACTATTTAACACAAATAAGAGAAAATATTTTTTCACTCAACGTGTTATCAGACTCTGGAATTTGTTACCAGAGGATGTAGTAAAGGCTGTTAGTGTAGCTGGGTTTAAAAAAGGTTTGGACAAGTTCCTAGAGGAAAGTTCCATTAACCATTATTAAAAAGGGACCCAGGATATCAATGCTTGACCCAGTACAAGCATTGCGGAACCTGTGTCTTTTGGGGAAACTGATAGGTATGTATGACCTAGATTGGCCTCTGTTGGAAACAGGATACTGGGCTTGATGGACCTTGGTCTGACCCAGTATGGCATATCTTAAGTTCTTATCTCTCAGTTCTTGAATGCTGGCCACAAATAAGATAATGTGACTATAATTAAGCTTGGAGTCAGCACAAGAAGTCTATCCACTGCAGCACTAATGGATTGATCCCAGCAGCCTACAGACTCAACTTGTAAGCAGTTGGAGAACCGATTGGGAGTGACGTGAATTGTGCCGCTGTAATCATTAAGGACAGTGTCTGTACCACTGGCTGACTTCCTATTTTTCTTTTTTGTTTGTTTCTGATTGCGTTTAAGTCCTGACGTAACTCTTGAATTTTCAGAGTTTGTGAATAGCTAAGGACTGTGGATACATGGGACTAAAGATTTTAAGGTATCTCAATTGCAGCTCAACCACTAAGAGGACAAATATGTGAAGAGTCTTCTGACATGTCACATTTACCCAGTGAGAATCTGAGAGAGGCTATGAGCTGTGTGTAGTTGTCGAAGCTGATACAGGTTTCCCCCCTCCCCCCTTTCAATGCTCTCAGACCCTGGGGAGTGACTTTAGATATATTGTTGAGGTTCTGAACCCCGACTGAACCCAGTGCTTAAATGTTTGCATCTCTGTATCACAGTGGGATGCACAGGGACAAGGCTTGCACTACAAGGGGTTGGACACCTATGTCTATATTTACATAGTCTTACAGTCCTTTTTAGCAATGGTGCCCAGAGATTTATGGTCTTTGTTGAGGATCCTTGTTACTAAGATTGTTGCTTCCATTTAAACATGATTATTGTTCATTGTTTGTTGATAATATATATCAATAATGTAGTTCAAGGCCTTGGGTCAACTTGTGATTTTGGGTTGCTCTATCAGGGACTTGTAATTGTAATATACATGCCGGCCCTACCAAAGCCCACCCCTAAAGTAATTGGGAACAGATGTGCCAGTGCCCTTGAATGTTTAGTGATTAAACAGAGGGTAGGGGTTCTATCTATGAGACTGGTGGGGATGGAAGTGGGTCTTAACCTTGAAGTGTTTAATGCATTCTTTGGGTGGGGGGGGAGTGTCCTGAAACTGTTTAGGTTATAGAATGAGGACAGAGTGGGCGGTTATGACATGTTTTGGGTGGTTCAAGGTGGGTAGATACTGCAGAGACTAGAGGGAAATAAGGGACGAAGGGGGAATTGGGGCATGGATGGGATGGCTTAGTGGGTAAGGGTAAAGCAGGAGGGAATTTCCAGTTTTGTTGTCAGTGTGGAGGGGATGTATGATTGTGGTTGACTGAGTGGAAAAGAGGATGATTGGAGGGGGGGATCCAAGGCTGGGGGGGGGGTCCCTCTGGATTTTCAGTTTGCTGCAAAACGTGCAAAGAAAATTGAAGAGTGGATTGCTCTGAGAATAATCTCTTGGAATGTGTGTGGATTGGGTTCACCAGTTAAACACTACAAGGGCTTGAGATCACTCACCATAAGGTGGCCATAGCTATGTTCCTGTAGTGTAGACTAACCAAAATATTACTGAATTTTGTAAAATGAAGGGGAGATACGTGGGACAAACCTACAAAGCAATTGCAGTGGAAAAGAAGTGTGGGGTGGTAAAATTAATTGTGAAAGCGATCACTTTGAGTGTAAACAAGACGTAGTACATCCAGATGGGTGCTATGTTATATTGGTAGGTGACTTTCAGTAAAGTCTGGCTATATTTTGTAATGTGTACACTCCTAATACTAGTGACCAGAGCTTCTTTGTAACGCTGGCTTCAGAGATAGACCAGCTTCCAGATCATCATATTGTATTAGGGGGATATCTTAGGGGTATGTTTACTAAATGGTGCTAACAGCACAGCTGCAATGTTATCGCGTGATACGTGACATTATCGTGCAATAATGGTGCATTACCATGCGAGAACGTCACGTATCGTGCGATAACGTCTCCTGCGGCATTAAGGTGCACAGAGGGTGGAGTATGGCTCCCCAGAGGGTGGAGGAAGGGTCCCCAGGGGCAGAGATAAGGGGTCAATGGGCAGAGAGTGGGCAGGGAGAGGCCCCATGCACACTATCACCGTGAAATGAAGGTCTGAAAATTAGCGCCAGTGAAAACCTCGCGCTAGAGGTACATTTGCAGGGGAGAGAGACCATTTCTGTCAGCAATGTGCAGCAAAGGCAGGGAAACTAGGAAAAGTGCAGCATCATCATAGTGCCCAAGTACGAGAGGGCACTACGGTGAGACTGCAACTAGGGTACAGGGGGCTGCAGGTGGGACATGCAGTGTGACAGCTGGGGCACAGGGTGGGCTAGGCAGATGCCTAGGTGACACATAGGAATGTGGAAGCGGAAAACCAGCAGGACAGCAACTGACCATGGGCAAACATGGCCATGAGTGTGTGTCCCACAGTGTCCCAGGGGACAGTACACAGCAAGTACCCCAAAGGGCATATAACATTGGCAGGCGGTGCTGGGAGGAAGCATTGATGTCTATGCAGGCACCCCTACCCCATATCACGCACCATAGGCAGCCGCCTACCGGCACACTGGATGGCCTGGGACTGCGTACCACCAGCACCACTGGCACAAGGGCATGTCAGCATGGTGGCGGAGGGATGCTGATGGTGGAGGGGGCAGTGGCATCTATCCACAGCAGACCACGGCCAAGCCCCATTTAGGTGGGTGCCGTGCACTGCAACAGACAAGGTCTGTCTGACGAAGTCATGGTATCCCCAGGGAATGATCTGCTTCTGTGGCAACAGTTTGCTGCAGTACACACAGCCAGTGTGTTCAGGGGCAGAAGGTCACAGATTCAAGTCCCAGCTGTGGCTTCTGCAAACCATGTCCCCATATTTTACCCAGTACTAAACCATGGTAATAAAGATGGAACCTTTATTGCAGATAAAATAAACATGCCATAAATGCCTATATTTTACCCTACAGAGCACAGACACCATAAATATGTGTAATCCCTAGAGCAGAGTTTCCCAGCTGCAGTACTGGAGGGCCAAACACCATTCAGATTTCATGCTGGCCCTAATAAATATGCCTGTGCTGCATTAGTATGTGCCGCCCCCTTTCTATGCAAATGTTCTCATGCATATTGTGATGCAGCAAGGGGCACACAGCCCAGGGAAAATAAGATAAAAGAAAGACTTACCTCAGAGTCAGCTGTAGAAAGCAGCACTAGGCACCATGATTCACTGCAGCAAGGGAAATTCTTGCTACGTAGCAAACAAAAGTCCCATCAGGAACACCTGAGTGAGAGTCCCCAGGTCACGTGTAGAGCTAGGGATTATTTAGGGCAGGGTTCCAGTCAGTTAGAGAGGAGAGTCAGAAGCAGGATCACCACGGGAAGCAGTAGGAGAGAGAGGAGCAGGAGGTGTGTCCCAGGTCAGCTGAGCAGAAGCCCCAGGGGATTGCATGGAGGAAATTCTTCTCACGAGGAGTCAGGAAGTGAGTCTGTCTCCAGCTCTCGAGAAGGAAGGTTCAAGGCAAGCTGCACTAAGGGAAGACCTGCTACCAGGAATAGCTTTGGAGAGAAGCCAGGATTACCTCACTACCCCAGAGGCCAGTATTTGCCAGCTCAAGGCAGAGGTCACGGTGAGAGGGAAGTGTTGGGGGATGGGCACTCCATGCATGACTACAGCTTAAGAAATAGGTGTAAAGTTAGGAACAAACATATTCCTGTTCAACCAGCCCGGGAGGCTAGAAGCAAAGGCTATAGAGAGCCAAGCATAAAGACAAGCCCTGCAGAGAGAAGGAAACTTCCCTATAGTAACAAAGAGAAGTTTAAAGCTTATAACTGCAAAGGGCAGGGTTCTGATTACAGACATAAGAAGCAAGATGTTTCAGAGCTAATGTTCTGGGAGGCAAGCCCAGGCAGAACCAGCTACCGAGAGAGATATAGACCCAAAGGGGGAAAAGCCTCCAGTGACTGTTATAGTGAAGTGTCACAAGACGCTATAACTGAATACCATTCTCAAGAAGGGTCTGATACCAGCAGTGTGAGTAGTGCTGGGGAAATGATATGGGAAGACGCTGCTAGTCTGCAAGAGGATATTCCTATGGATTGCAGTGTCTGTGTTAAATGCAACCGTATGATGTAAATACTGGATGAAGAGAACTCTGTGAATATAACAAGAGAATATACGTGTGTCACCACTTTTGTTGCTAAGCTTATCTGATTTAAAGTTTCTGTTTCCTTTGACAATGTCCGAGCGGGACGGGGAATAAAACCCACTTTTCATTTCAAGTTGCTCTGAAAGACTTTTTATTTACAAGGCCAGAGCAATTACTTGTGCATACGCCCTAGGCAACCGCCTATATAGGGCTAAACAGGCCTCTAACCACAGGCCCCATCACAGGTTGGCGTAGTTTTAGCGGATCCAGTCCAGGAAACAAGGAGCTACAGTGCAGAGCGACAACGCGGGACGAGCGGAGTTGGCACGCACGGAGGAGGATCCAGGTTCCAGGAGTGCGACAGCAAGCATCTTCTCAAAATAAGACCCTCCACCTTGCTCAGGTAACGGGTATTTGGGCACAGGTTGGGGAGGATCGCTGGTGAGAAGAGGAGGCTTGGGAGGAGAAATTTTTATCCTTGTTATTGTGCCGCACTTGGTTTGGTGTGTTTCTGATTTGTTTCAGGAAAGGAGATGACGACGACGATGGATGCACGGGAGGTTCTCAGGTGGATGAGCAGCCAGTTCGAGAAACAGGGAGAGCTAGCTCGGCAGAACCAGGAGCAGGCTATCGCTGCCCTGGTGGAGCAACAGAAGCCCCTGACGGACTTAATGCGGACTATCCTGAAGGAGCCTAAGAAGGACGAATCACCAGTAGCCGTTCCTATCTGTGGGGTAGGCCCACAGAGCTGTGGGATTTGGACTTTAGGACAAATGCAGGCTAGTGACAATTTTGATGACTTTGTGCAAACATTTGAACGAATAGCTAGTAATGCTAAGTGGCCACAAGAGCAGTTAGCCGTTAGGCTGGCCTCAGCATTAACTGGTGAGGCTCAGGCAGCCTATAGGGCCATGCCAGCAGCTCTTGCAAGTGACTATCAAGAGGTTAAGAGAGCTGTACGGGATAGGTTGGGCTTAACCCCTACCATGTACAGACGCATGCTCAGGTCTACCCGGATTCAACCAGAGGAAACACCAAAGGCACTGTATCACAGAGTGCATGGGTTGGTTTTAAAGTGGCTTGAACCCGAGGGTAAACGAATGGAGGAAGTACTTGATCTAATTGTATTAGAGCAGTTCTTTGACGCAGTACCTGAAGAGGTTAGAACATTTCTTACTCTACAGAATTGTAGAACCTCTGCTGAAGCAGCGCACCTAACGGAAAGATTCTTTGAGGCTGAACTAATCAAAGGAGCCAGCGCTAGCAGCAGGTCAGGGTTAGACAACTCTGTAAGAAATGCTAATATGTCTTTAAGGAACAAGGTGGGTTCACAGGAATCCAGGTATATAAAAGCAGAAGGTAACAAGGTGTTAAAGTGTTTTAAGTGTGGGAAAAGTGGACACTTTAAAAGGGAATGCAGGTCTCGCACAGCACTTGTTACTGGCCAGGTTCACCACACAGCTGCAGGTTTCCGAGTGGATGTAGAGATACACGGAGTCCCAGCTAAGGCCTTGCTTGACTCGGGGGCCGACCAAAGTATGGTCTCTCGCCGTTTTTGGAAGGCCATACAGGCCCAGAGGGGTTTTCCCCCGAGTCAGCAAGAGGGAACAGCGAAGATTCAGTGTGTGCACGGGGCAACAACTTCATATCCTTTGTTCAGGATAAAAGTTAAGGGCTTAGGCACACGAAGGGAAGTATTAGTAGCCATCATTCCCCGGCTACCCTACGACATCGTGCTAGGAAGAGATTGGCCACCCTTCTATAAAGGCATGGAGAGCAATACATGCATAAAGGGAGGGTTAGTTTCCACCAGATCTCAGGCGAAGGAACTGAGGACCCCTAGTGACACTTTAGTGGAGGAAAATCCTAATCCTATAATGGAAGAAGGTGAGGTAGAACCAGAAGAGGGGGAAGAGGTGAGTGCAGATGAGGGCCTACACGAGCTTCCCAGGCACGATGATTTAATTGCTAACCCCAGCGAAGGGAAAAAGAAGAGTAAGGGTGAAAAGCGCCGAGAGAGGCAGCACCGAGCCCAGTTGAGAGCCGGAGTAGCCGATGGGCAAGGCTTGCCATGGGTACCGGCGGACCTAGTAAAAAAGTTTCCGTCCTTTGCTAAAGAACAGAGGGCAGACCCTGTATTAAAATATGCCTTCGAGTTTGCAAAGGCGGAGAGGGACGTACTCCTAGATTCCTATTAGAGGAGGAGATATTATACAGGGAGAGTAGTAACCCCCAAAATAACGCCATTAGGAAACAGTTGGTAGTTCCTACCACATTTAAGGCTGTTGTCATGAGGCTCGCTCACGACCACCCTATTGGAGGGCATAAAGGGGTACAGGCCACACTCGACCAAATTCTCGAGCGTTTTTATTGGCCTGGAGTATTTCGCGAGACAAAGAAATTTTGTGAGGCTTGTCCGGCTTGTCAGCGAGTAAGCGCTGCAAAGCCTGCAGGAGTTCCCCTGATCCAGATGCCTACCATAACGGAACCAGTTAGGAGAATGGCAATGGACATTGTAGGGCCCCTAATAAGAACCCCTAGGGGATTTCAGTATATCCTAGTTATCATGGATGTAGCCACTAGGTTCCCGTGGGCGATTCCTTTACGGAACATTTCTGCTAGATTTATAGCCACAGAATTAATAAAGTTATTCTGTGAGGTAGGTTTCCCGAGGGAAATGCTCACAGACAGGGGAAGCAATTTTGTCTCAAAATATTTAGCACAGGTATGGGATGCTTTTGGCATCACCCATATAAAAACAGCGGCGTATCATCCACAGACAAACGGTCTAGTGGAACGCTTCAATCAAACCCTTAAGCAGTTGCTGAGGAGAGGGTTAGAAGGGCAAATGGCGGACTGGGATGTTATGCTCCCATTTGTCCTATATGCTAGTAGGGAACGGACACAAACTTCCCTAGGAACATCTCCCTACGAACTTATGTTCGGACGGGCACCACGAGGGGTCTTGGACATATTAAGAGACCAGTGGGTGGAACCAGGTGAGGAAGAAATAGGAGTTCCTCAATTTCTTTGCGGGCTACGGAGTCGCCTCCAGAGGGCATCTCAAGCCGCGGATAAGAATCTACAGGATAGTAGAAAAACACAGAAAAAGTACTATGACAGGGGTAAAAAACCTAGACAGTTGGCCACAGGTGATAAGGTCGTGGTAATGGTCACTGATCCAGGGCCAAAATTTGAGGCCCGGTGGAAGGGTCCCTATACGGTAGTGGATCGCAAGGGTCCGGTGTCATATCTAGTCAAGAGTGACAGAGGGCGCCTTCAGACGTACCACATAAATGTTTTAAAACCATGGCATGAAAGGATGGCCACTGTTAGCAGTTTTAATATAGTACCCAAGTACCAGGCAGCACACACAGGTCCCCAGAAGCCCTACGAGGAGGGTAACCCATTGTACAACAGGTATGAGGGAACACTCATGAGGCTAGGACAGATTCCGCGCTGTGTGCACAATAGTTTACCAGCACGGAATATCTTAAGAGGGGGATATGTGATGCAGCAAGGGGCACACAGCCCAGGGAAAATAAGATAAAAGAAAGACTTACCTCAGAGTCAGCTGTAGAAAGCAGCACTAGGCACCATGATTCACTGCAGCAAGGGAAATTCTTGCTACGTAGCAAACAAAAGTCCCATCAGGAACACCTGAGTGAGAGTCCCCAGGTCACGTGTAGAGCTAGGGATTATTTAGGGCAGGGTTCCAGTCAGTTAGAGAGGAGAGTCAGAAGCAGGATCACCACGGGAAGCAGTAGGAGAGAGAGGAGCAGGAGGTGTGTCCCAGGTCAGCTGAGCAGAAGCCCCAGGGGATTGCTGGGAGGAAATTCTTCTCACGAGGAGTCAGGAAGTGAGTCTGTCTCCAGCTCTCGAGAAGGAAGGTTCAAGGCAAGCTGCACTAAGGGAAGACCTGCTACCAGGAATAGCTTTGGAGAGAAGCCAGGATTACCTCACTACCCCAGAGGCCAGTATTTGCCAGCTCAAGGCAGAGGTCACGGTGAGAGGGAAGTGTTGGGGGATGGGCACTCCATGCATGACTACAGCTTAAGAAATAGGTGTAAAGTTAGGAACAAACATATTCCTGTTCAACCAGCCCGGGAGGCTAGAAGCAAAGGCTATAGAGAGCCAAGCATAAAGACAAGCCCTGCAGAGAGAAGGAAACTTCCCTATAGTAACAAAGAGAAGTTTAAAGCTTATAACTGCAAAGGGCAGGGTTCTGATTACAGACATAAGAAGCAAGATGTTTCAGAGCTAATGTTCTGGGAGGCAAGCCCAGGCAGAACCAGCTACCGAGAGAGATATAGACCCAAAGGGGGAAAAGCCTCCAGTGACTGTTATAGTGAAGTGTCACAAGACGCTATAGCTGAATACCATTCTCAAGAAGGGTCTGATACCAGCAGTGTGAGTAGTGCTGGGGAAATGATATGGGAAGACGCTGCTAGTCTGCAAGAGGATATTCCTATGGATTGCAGTGTCTGTGTTAAATGCAACCGTATGATGTAAATACTGGATGAAGAGAACTCTGTGAATATAACAAGAGAATATACGTGTGTCACCACTTTTGTTGCTAAGCTTATCTGATTTAAAGTTTCTGTTTCCTTTGACAATGTCCGAGCGGGACGGGGAATAAAACCCACTTTTCATTTCAAGTTGCTCTGAAAGACTTTTTATTTACAAGGCCAGAGCAATTACTTGTGCATACGCCCTAGGCAACCGCCTATATAGGGCTAAACAGGCCTCTAACCACAGGCCCCATCACAATATTCATTAGGGACAGCATGAAAACCTGAACAGTGTTTGGCCCACCAGGACCGGAGTTGGGAACCTCTGCCCTAGAGCAGCGGGCAACAGGGACACAAACACCCACACCCACAGGCTCCACTATCCAAAGCCTCATGGAGAGTCAGGCTGTTGGGCCCTGCGCGGAGCAGCATCTCCCAATACTGGCACCTGCATTCCTTAGCAATGCCATCCTAAACTTGGGAACACGTTCCACATATATCAAAAGGTTGCTATGATTAATGTCGGATAACAAATCCTAGGTTAAACATGATTTGTTGACAGAGATGCAACATAGCAACCTTTCTGATATCTGTGGATTGTGTTTCAGGTTTGCTTCTGACAGTGTTTACCACCCTCGAGAGTGACCCCAACAGTATTGCGTACCATAGCAATGCCCACACAGTGCCCAGGACTGGTGTGGCGGCCAGGGCTGCCACAAACCTCTACATTTGCACAATGCTGGCATAGGTGTGGGAGTGTGTGTATGTCTATCCAGTGTGTTATGGCTGCCTACACCTTACTGAGCCCACACTGCTTGCACTGTTTCCAGTGTCAGCCTGCCAATGTGCATAATGAGGAGCAAGGTACTGTGGGTATGGCCGGACAGGGCGGTCTGGGCAGGATGCATCTGCACAGGGCATAGGGCAATGGCTAGGACATTGTGGTGCCCGACCACCACCTGCACAGACAGGGTAGCCACAGCATGTCATGGCTAGGTTCCACCATAGTGCTGTATGATATTTCTCTCAAGTGATATTTATGGGTTCCCTTTTCTGGGGCCCAATTGCTGACATATCTGCTTGGTGTGTGTGCTCACATCTCAGTTTTGGGTGCATGCAGTTCCTCCAGGAACATGCACTACATACTAGCTAGCAGACTGTCTGTAATTAGCATGTGTATGGCTGGAACACCTTGCAGGGTGAAGACTGACTGTGCCCTCTGCTGGTGAATGTCAGATGGTGGTGGGGGCGCTTTCTGCCTGTCTGCCAGTGCCCTATGTGATGCGTACAGATCTGCATTGACTGTGCTGTAGGGTGCCTATTCCACAGCAGGAATGAGGTTGCTGGTCCCCTCTACTGCCACCATTGCAGAGATGTAGAATGTGGATCTGTTGGTGGGGGATCCTGGGTGGTGCTACATAATCCGCTTCTGGGTCCAACCACCTCCCTTCTCTTATAACATGTGACCATGGCAACCACACAGGATATGCACTATTCTGGGTGCATCATAGTCCACACGGGCTGGATGTGACTGGGAAATACAGATGGACACAGATGTATCCTAGGTATGTCTGCAAGGACTACCTATCACACACTGGCACTGCTGGGGACCTGCAGCACAGTCTATCTCAGCCAAGCCAGGTGCTGCAGACCTGGTGCTGGGCGCCCCACCTCACCCTCAGGGTGAGCACAGGAACTGCACAATGTCATGGTCTGTAGCTACTCTGTGCCAGTAACACACATGGTCAGTTCCCCCTACCAGGCCGGGGTGCTATAGAGGCACATACCCCATCTTGTGATCAGATGTAGGCTGCTGATCTGCATGTGCAATGTATCATGGGTACAGATGGGTTTACCCTATCCTGGTAACCACAGCAGACAGTTTGTGTGGTGACCTGCAGTCTTTCTGTAGCCAGCCAGCAGTGGGTTAGATGCTATAGAGATGTAGCCCACTGGTACTTCAATGACTACAAAGGCAGAGGTCATAGGATTGATGCCACAGTGGGGTTATTTAATAAGGCTGTCTGAGGCTTTTCCTTTTAATTTAAATCAGTGCTGCCAGCAGAAACACCCTCACAGTGCCATAGCCTAAGGTGCCTCATAGGGTGCCCTATAAGATGCCCTATACGGCACCCTATAACACACCCTATAAAGCGCCCTATAGGGCACATTATAAGGTGCCTTGGTGGACAGGGCACTTTATAATGTGCCCTCTGGAGTGCCTTATAGGGTGCCTTATTTGGCACCTTAGGTTACGGCACTGTGAGGGTGTTTTTGCTGGCAGCACTGATTTAAATTACAAAAAGAAAATGCCTCCGACAGCACTGCTCTAAATTAAAGGGTAATGCCTCAGACAGCCTTCTTACATAACACCACTACAGAATCGAGCCCATGACCTCTGCCTCCACAGTCATTGCAGTAACCTGTGGGCTACATCTTTAGAGCTTCTAACACTGTGCTGGCATGAACTTAGGGTTAACAAGCGTTAACGCGCCATGGCACCCACTATCGTGCGCTACAGATTCTTGCTACCTTGACGCCGAAACGCCCACTCCTCATATGGCATTCTTCACATTATCGCTGCAACTAGTGCCGGTAACATTAAGACAGTTTAATAAACATACCCCTTAGTGTGGTTCTAGATTGCACATTAGATACTTTGGAGTGATGGCTGGTCATGCACAGCTGACTAGAGCTCTGCAGAAGTTTGTATCCAATACAATTTGGTAGATGCATGGAGATTGCTCCATCTGCTGGGGAGAGACTATACTCATTTCTCTATGGCAACACCACCAGTTACCATAGAGATTATAAACTAGTATCCATGTCGTTTTTTGCTCGGGCCAACAAGACAGTTATGGGCCCATTTGAGGTCTCTGATCATGCTTTAATTTGGATTGACCTGGAATTGACAGCACGAGTCACGACATATAGCCCAGGGCACTTTACCTTAGAGCTCTATACAGATGAGCACATTGCTCCTTGAGGCAAAATTGAGATATCCTGTGCTCTTTTGGGAAACTGCCAAAGTGGGCCTCTGTGGAGACATCATACTTGGTGAGAAGACAAAGATCTCAATGCATGTGTTTTGCGACTAGAGTAGCAAGTTTGCATAGATAAACATTGTATATATATCTATATCTACAGTATATACACACACACACATATATATATATATATACATACATATATGCAGCATCCTAATTCTGGTACTTGGGCCAGGCTGCTTGAAATTCAAGCAGTGCTGAATTCTTTGATTCACCAGAAGGCTAAAAAGTTTTTACTTTACTACAAGTTTCAACTCTTTCAATAAGGAGGTAAGAATGGTAAGCTTTTGGATAGATGCTTAAAAGTGCCGGGGGTCTCGCTATGTTGCACTGAGAGATAGGCAGGGAAGATTGCAAAGAAATACCCAGGGTGTAGGGGAGGTGTGTGATTACTGCAGGTCCCTTTATGCTGGGGCCTAAGGAGGTTATTCAGCCCTCTGAATAGCAGGGATGGATATCCAAACGAAACATCCATCCCCACTATTCATGGGCCTCCCCACCAGTGTCTAAGTTTCCTGCCACTTGTACAGGGAAGTTAGATGGGGGCAGGGAGGGGGCAGATCAGGAGCGGAGTTAGGGCAGGTGGTGGGTGGTCACTGGCCCTGGTCATACAGGGCCGATTCTAATGTCAGCCCTGTATGTCCAGGGCCGGCGACTTGTACAGGGAAGTTATTCCACCTCTGAGGTGGAATAACTTCCCTGGACAATATAGATCGGGGGGGGGGGGGGGCGGGGGGGGGCCCAGGGCATGGATGGGACTGGGGGGGCTGAGGACAATCCCCATAGCCCGACCCTGGCCTTAGGAGGCCAGATCGGGGGTCAGGCTGCGGGGAAATCAGCTCTGCAGCCAGCAGTTGGGGATTGCAGCTTTACAATGTAAAGCTGTGACTGAGTTAGTCAGGCTTGTCCTGTATGTGCAGGCCGGGCTGAATTGCAGTCCCGGCCTGCATGTACAGGACTGTTCGCGATTCTGATCCTGCAGGGCTAGACGTGCCCCATGGGATCAGAATCGTGATGCCCTCTGTGCATCCGGTTCTAGCCGGGCACACAGAGGGCTTCTACGTCCACACTGGAATCGGGCCCTAAGTGTCTCCCAGTAGAATAACTAGATACCTGACTCATGTGGGCCTGCCCTGATTATTGGACAAGCAAGCGCAGCAACAGGAAGAGTCAGTGACAGGATTGGCTTGTCCTGTCCTCTCGACTTGGAGAAAGATGTCTTTATTTTGTATTTAGCTCATGCCTTTTCAATATGGCCACTTTATGCCTGTGAAATACAAAGAATTTTATGCTTCAACCACCATGTATATGTAAATAAGTTATCTAACCAGAAAATGAGAAGAAAACTAATATAAAATTCTTAGAATTAAATTATCTTAGCTTGATTATGCCTAAAACCCACAAGAATTGATAAGCATCTTGTGTTCTGTTTTATTACATCATAAGCCTTGTTGAAGTTGATAACAAGTAACAGTGTATATGGGCACTATCGTGTGCTATCTACCACTGCATGTTAGCAGAAGCACATGTGCTAATGTTTAATAACAGGCCCCTCAGTTTGTTTATATGTTTATTGAATTTGATAAACCACTTTTCATTGGAGACAGCAAAGTGGGGTACAAGAAGAAGAAAACAAATCTATTAGGAGAAGACAGTGAAAACAACCAGAAAGAAAAGGAGATGACAGGACACAAAGTGAAGTGTCAGCACATCAAAAACTTACAATCAGTACATCATAAAAACCTACTACAGCTATGCCATCCTGAGTGAGCTCCATCTCCTCTGATCTTGGAAGTGAAACATGGTCAGGCTTGATTAGAACGTGGATGGGAAACCACCTTGGAGTACCAGGTGTTGTAGGCTTACTATGCAGAACAAAGGCTTCTATGCTGTCATATAATTGTTCTTTTTGTGCCATCAAGTCAGGTCTTTCTGGCAATTTTCAACAGCACTATCTGGATATTGCAACAGTAAATCAGGACTAACTACACAGAACTATCCAGATACTCCATAGGTGGGGTATGAGCAGGCCTTGAAATTATTCATACCACTGTCTAGACAGCTTTAGAAATGCTGGTCTAAGTTTATGTGGATAGTGGTCTCAATATTGCTGGTTTTAACTTTTATTTATCCATCCATAGAGATATTGCCAAACCTCTGATGCAGTTGGATGAAACCTGTGGGCAGGTCGGGTAAAAACAGCGACTTGTACAGTGAAATGAATATTGATGTGCTATGAAAATGAAGAGAGACTGGGCAACAGATGCGTGGCAAATATTTAATATTTGTTCACAACATTGCAGCAACGATTTATACAGAAAAATTAAGCCAATACTGCTATCAGTGTGAAAATGTGTGATTCAGCACAATCGTGTGCCTTTGAAAAGATGTGAAGTGAAAATGGAAACCGTAGACATTTTATTATAAGGAAAACAATGATTTTTCACATAAAAAAGATAAAAAATAAAATGAAGTTGGACATTATGGCGTAGATTCCGACCTGCGTTTAGTAGGGCTGGATGTCCAATCTGGATGTCCAGCCGTGCTAAACAGTGGGGTGTCTATTTGGGTTGCAAAGCTCCCTGCAGATCCCAGATGTGTGGGGAGCTCTGTTTGTGGGTGGGAGGGGGCAGGCTGGAGGAGGAGCGAGGGCAGGCAGTGGGCAGGCACCTGACCCCGGGTGTACAGGGCAGATTCCAAGGTTGGCCCTGTATGTCTTGGGTTGGCCATTTGGATGGGGGACTTATTCCACCTCGGAGGTGGAATAAGTCCCCCTAGATGGAGGCACTTGCAGCAGATAGGCATAGAAAGCAAGGTGAGGGGGTTTCCTGCAGCCCTACTCTGGCTCCGGTAGGCCTGATTGGAGGTTGGGTGGCATGGAAAGGGACATTTCAGGGTCTACAGGGGATCGCAGCTCCTGCATGGAGCCACGGTGCCATGACAACAGGATGCCATGGCACCTCAGCTCCATGCAGGAGCCTGGCTGGGCTAGCTTGTAAGTGTTGGGATACCCAGGGTGCCTTAATTGGGGCACATCCTGGACATCCAGGCCTTATACTGCGATTCTGCTCCCACGGGGCTGTCTAGCCCCGGGCAGCCTGGATGTCCAGATGGCCCAGGAATGCACATCACTGAATTGGCCTCCACATGAGATGGACTTTGTCAGGTGTATAAGGAACTGATGTTAGAAAATAAGAAGCTGGTAATGCAAGAGAATCAGAACAAAAAAACCCCCTTATAGCTCCATTCTGATGAGTCCTCATAACATTTTCATGTATTATCATATATTTTCAATATTTTTAATGTGTGGTGCACAAGTGATTTCTGCAGCCAGTGGAGAAGGATTTCTTTGGTGGTATTCATGCCCTGGAGCAGTAATAGTGGGTGGGGATGTGCTTGCCATTTCTGAAATTGGGCACTCATGTCCAACTTGCCCAGAAGGCTCCAAGTCAAGCCTCCATCATTCCCGTCACGCTGAGGACACTTATAGATCTAGCTTCTAAAATGGCCCCAGGGATGTTTGATTTAGACATCTGCATGCCCATTTTCAGACATCCAAAGCAGGACTAGGTCTTCTAAAATAACCCCCATAGCAGCTGAATATTACCACCCTGAATAGCTACCGGCAGCAAATGCTTTCTAGGTGTATTAACAGTGCTGCCTATCTACATAGCAATGATGAATATGAATATTGACCTGGGTTTCAAGAGAAGGACTAGCCTAGTAGTCAGAGCAGTAGGCTGGAAGCCAGGGTTCAAATCCCACTGATGCTCCTTGTGGCTTTGGGCAAGTCACTTAACCCTCCACTGCTTCAGGTGCAAATGTAGATTATAAATTGAGTTGAAGGAAATATCTACTCTACCTGAATGTAACTTGTCTTAAGCTACACATGAAAAGGTACAAATTAAAGAAAAGAATATTGATCCCAGGGTTTTTTAAGATAAAATATTAGAGGAACCTTCAAATCATGGTTCTCTGGTGTCTTGCTGAGGTTTATTTGAAGTGGGCAGGAAAGGGAGGGCTGAGCAGGAAATGAGGGTAAAGCCTACCAGAGTCATGCCAGACTTAAAGAGTCCCCCAGTCAGTTCTAAACAAATCTTTTTCCACCTTGGGAGCATGGACAACTCCATAACATAAGCCTATCAAATTGGAGGCAAACTTTTCAACATATCCAGCTTCCAAACTGGCTCTGTTGTAAAGCTTATTTAAATTGATAGGTTTCTACTTTTTGGTGAAATCACAGCAGAATGATGTGCACAGAAGGGGTCCATAAATGACTTCTGGCATTTCTGCATGTGTGTCCCATACTATAAGAGGCAATCCTGAACATTTCTACTTCTGTTTAATGATTAGCAGATGTTTAAAGACACGAGGCTGCAGATGGGGTTACTTTAGGATGAAGGGCAAGGTCGCCGGTCACAAGAGTAAAGCCAGCTGGCTCATCAGCACCTTCTATTGCATCACAAAGTGCATGCAGATATCCACCTGCAGCTGAACGATAGGAGAGCAGCTTTAATAGATAAAATGCTAGTCAGTCTACTGCACAGGTTCTGAAACCCCCGAGAATAAGTTATCAGCAATCTATAAGGCTGTGCAATTGAAATCACTAGTTAGGTCACTGAAAACTGAATTGACGTTAGAGCTATAGCTAGGATAGCACACTATGCGGATGGGTGCGCATCTCTCACTCTCACATTGTTATCAATTATGGTCTTTAAGCAGTCTGCAACATCCCTCAGATCATGCAGGCACAACATATCAATAACTCTGCTGAAGTTAACGGGAGTGCTGTTGGTTTGACACTAGAGCAAAGCAGAAGGTAGAGGAACATTTTTATACTGAAGTACAATGCAAGAAGACTACAGTGCATGAACTAGATTCTCAGAATATATATGTATCTCTTACAAGCAGAGGTGTTCCTTCAAAACTGTCCTAGTTTATTTTTGCATCATTCAGAATGCATGTCTCTCTCTCCAGTGGGAGTTGGCTGTATTTTGTGTTTTACCTGTCACTTTCTCCTCCTTTTTGTTTCCTGCTCATTTGGAAATGGGGCTCAGATCTGGTGCGATGAGCCTTCATTTATAACTACCTAGAGATTATTTCCACTCTCGATTTAGTCGAGTTATTTCAGTACTAGTCCCCAGCTGGGGACCATGCAGCACGGTTCCTTCTGGAACTCTGAAATCCTGCGCCTTAATTTGATAAACTAGGGCCACAAATTACAGAACTTATCCGTTTAGTAGCTGACTATTGACACTAAATGGATAAATGCCAGCTCTTCCCAGTGCGGACTCCTTATTATACAGATAAAATCTGGCTCTTCAGAGTGCAATGGCACGGTTTTATTCATATAGAGGGTGATTTTGTAAAGAGCTGCCTAGATTTGTATATGACAAAATTAAATGACTGCTATCAAATTCAATATGCTTTCTTCTTCAAATATTCAAAAAATATCAAAGAATATAAAAAAACCGAAAGGATGACCTGAGCATTAATCGTTCTTGGGCTACTATTCAATGGCTCATGTCATTTCAGGCTGGTAGTGTGCCCATCAACATACCATCATAGATCTAGCCCGCTGCTCAGTCTTTTGTAGACAAATGATACACTTAGGGGTATGTTTACTAAACCGTCTTAACGTGCGCCCGGCGATAGTGTGCAGGCTGCCATATCAGGAGTGGGCGTTTCAGTCTAAAGTAGCAAAACGGGATTAGAGCGCGATAACGTGGGCTGCTGCGCACATTATCGGGCAAAGCGCCGCTAAGCGCGTTACCGCGCGGTAATCTTAAGTAGGCGCACAGACATTCAAACATAGAAACAGAAGTGTAGCACAATGGTTAGTACACTGACTGATGATACAAGGGTCATGAGTTTGATACCCCAGTGTGCCTAATGCATAAGGCTGGCTGAGGCATCAGCTTTGACATGTAAGTATTATTTCCTGAGACATTTTATTTGTATTTTAATTATTGCTGCCAGCAAACACACCCTCACGTTCCGTAACCTAAGGTGCCACATAAGGCACCCTTTAAGGCACTCCATAGGGCACATTATAAAGTGCACTGTCCGCCACGGCACCCTATAATGTCCCCTATAGGGCACCCTATAAGGCGCTCCATAGTACACCTTATAAGTTACTGTATACGGACTGTAACCATAAGGTGCCTCAGAAGGCGCTTTATAGGGCGCCTTCTGAGGCACCTTATGCTTACAGTACTCTGAGGGTGTTTTTGCTGGCCTCACTAATGTACAGTAAAAAAAGACAATGCTTTGGACAGCCCTATCAAATAACCCCACTGTGGGTTTGAACCCATGATCTCTGGCTCTACAGGCACTGAAGTAGTCAGTGGGCTACAGCTCCTAACAAACCCCTGGCTGGCTGCAGAAGGACTGCACATCACCACACAAACAGTCTGCTGTGGTCACCAGGATAGGGTTAACCCACCATACCCATGATGCACTGCACATGCAAATCAGCAGTCTACAGATGATCACAAGATGGGGTGTGCACCCCCACAGCACCTCGGCCTGGTAGGGGGAACTGACCCTGTGTGTTACTGACACAGAGTAGCTACACACCGTCACATTGTGCGGGTACTGTACTCACCCTGAGGGTGAGGTGGGGCGCCCAGCACCAGGTCCACAGCACCTTCCATGGCAGAAACAGGCCATGCTGTAGGTCCCCAGCGAGTGCTAGTGTGTGAGATAGGTAGTTTCTGCAGACACACCTTGGATACATCTGTATTTCTCAGTCAGGTTTAGCCCTTATGGACCCATAGGAGAATTATGTACCACCACCCCACCCTCTGGGGCTGAGGGTGGGTCGCCCACCAACAGATCCACATTCTCCCTGCAATGGTGGAAGTAGAGGGGGACTATCAACCCCAGTCCTGCTGCAGAACAGACACCCTACAGGGCAGTTAATGCAGCTCTGTACACATCCATAAAGCAATAGCAGACAGACATTAGGCCTGGAAATGCTAAGCTGCACCCCACCACTATCTGATATTCTCCTGCAGCAAGCCTTCAGCCGCTGCACAGTGTTCTAGCAAGACACATGCCAGCTGCAGACAGTCTACTAGCTAGTCCATGTTCCTGGTGGAGACACGCACACCCAGAACTGGGATGTCAGCATACACACCAAGCAGATAAATCAGTGACTGGGCCCCAAAAGTGAACCCACAAATATCACATAAAAGAGATACTATATAGCACTGTGGGGGAACCTAGCCATGCCATTGTCACTGCTCAGTCAGGGTGAGAGTGATCTCCCAGCAGGACATGCTGTGGCCACCCTGTCTGTGCAGGTGGTGGCTGGGCACTACAATGTCCCAGCCATTGCCCTATGCCCTGTGCAGATGCATACTGGCCAGGCCACCCTGTCCGGGCTATACCCATGGTACCTTGCTCCTCATTATGCACATTGGCAGGCCAATACTGGCAACAGTGCTGGCAGTGTGGGCTGTGGAGGGTGTTTGCAGCCACCACACACTGGATAGACAGACACACACTTCCACACCTATGCCAGCATTGTGCTACTATAGAGGTGTTTGGCAGCCCTGGCCACCACACCAGTCCTGGGCACAGTGCAGGCATGGATATCGTACTCAATACTGTTGGGGTCACTCCCCAGGGTGGTAAACACTGTCAGACACCAGACCTGAAGCACACTCCACAGACATCAGAAAGGTTGCTATGATGCAGCTCAATCAGCAAACTGTGCTTAACTTAGGAATTGCTATCCGCCAGTAATCATAGCAACCTTTTGATAGCTGTGTACCCTATTCCCAGGTTTAGGGTGGCATTGCTAAGGTATGCAAGTGCTAGCATTGGGAGATGCACGCAGGGCCCAATGTCCTGCCTCTCCAGGAGGCATTGGATAATGGAGCTCGTGGGTGCGGGTGTGTCTGCCCCTGTTGGATGCTGCTTTACGGCAGAGGTTCCCAACTCCAGTCCTGGTGGCCCAAACACTGTTCAGTTTTTCATGCTGTCCCTCATGAATATGCATGAGATACATCTGCATACCATGGGGGCGGCGCATAGAAATGCAGCACAGGCATCTTTATTAGAGGCAGCATGGAACCTGGATGGTGTTTGGCCCTCCAGGACTGCATTTGGGAGACTCTGCTCTAGGTAATGCGCATGTTTATGGTGTCTGTGCTCTGTAGGGTAAAATGTAGGTGTTTTGGGCATGTTTACGTCATCTGCAATACAGGTTCTGTCTGTATTAGCACGTTTTAGTAATGGGTAAAATATGGGGACTGGGTTGGGAGGAACCACAGCTGGACTTGAACCTGTGACCTTCTGCTTTTGAACACACTGGTTGTGTGCACTGCACCACCATGTTGCCACAAAAACAGTGCATTCCCTGTGGATACCATGACTGTTCATCAGACAGGGCCTGTCTGTTGCAGTGCATGACACCCATCTACACAGGGCTAGGCCACGGTCTGCTCTGGGCAGCTGCCACTGCCCCCTCCACCACCAGTGCCCCTCTCCCACCCTGCTGACATGCCTTTCTGCTGGTGGTGCTGGTGGAGCGCAGTCTCAGGCCATCCAGTGTGCGGGTAGGCAGCTGCCTATGGTGCGGGTTCTGGGGTAGGGGTGCCTGCATAGGTGTCCGCGCTTTCCCCCAGCACCACCTGCCACTGTTCTGTGCCCTTGGGGGTCCCTACTGGGTACTATCCCCTGTGACACGGTGGGAAGCACACTCGTGCCCATGCTGGGCCCTCATCAATTGCTGTCTGGCTGCTCTACTGTTTCAGCATTCCTATGGGCCACCTAGGCATCACCCTAGTCCGCACTGTGGCCCAGCTGCGGTACAGCATGTGCCGTCTCCAGCCCTCTGTGTCCCCTTTCCCAGCATCTGTCCAGATGCCCATTCCGACATGCCCGACCTGCTGTTGTGGAACATGTGCATGCCACAGGAAACCTGTCCAATGGAGAGGGAAACCCTGATAAGCGCAATTGCACTGTGGGATCATTCACCTTGTATGGGGACAGAGCGTAGACCCTTCCAAACTTCATATATTTTTTTTGGAGCTGTCTTAGGAGTGCTTTTTGATATTTCCCATTAATATCACTATTGCCCAGCTTGGTTATGTTTTTTTAATATTTTGTTGGGGTCATTTTCATTGTTTATTTGCACTTTTGTTCTGTGCACATGTATCACACTTATCACTTTTTTGTAAGTTTCCCTGGTTTTGCTGTACATTGCCGACAGAAATGGTTTCTCTTCCCTTTAAATCATCTCTAATGCCAGGGTTTCACTGGCGTTAGTTTTGAGCCTCGGATTTCACATCGTTAGTGTGTGGGGAGCCTCTCCCCTCCCATTCTCCACCCATTGACCCCTTCTCTCTGTCCCTGGGGAGCCTTCCTCCGCCCTCCGGGAGCCTTTCCTCTCCTTCAGCGCTCATTTGCGCCGCTGCACGCGTTAAAGCGCGCTAAGGTACCTGAGCGCCTGATAAAGCGCCATTATCGCGCGCTAAGGTACCTTAGCACATGATAACGTCACAGAGCGCACATTAAGAAGGTTTAGTAAACATGCCCCTAAGCATCTTAAATTTTTTGAAGTGTCACAGGCTAAACCTATGCATAAATGACCTCAAACAGGCATGAAAATACACACTTAGTTTGCATGGCATGAACATTCACTGTGGTTATGGACATGGGCAAAATTCAAACAGATCATGGATGGCATGAGCAATTACATATACTGATTATAATATTTTTTAATTTATGCAATTGCAAAAAGCCAGGACCCGGTCATTTACAGCAGTTCTATACACTTACACTGTATTTTACAAAGTCAAGGATGAGTGTGTGCTTGAGTTTATAAGCATAAAGGACATCCACATCCAAAAACAAGGGTTAACTAGGCAGTTTTATAAAATGACTCTTAGGGGTATGTTTACTAAACCTTAACGTGCGCACTGTGCAATTAGCGCGTGCTAATGACGCTTTACGGGGCAAAAATGCGCTTTAGTGCGCGCTCACGTGCGCAGTGGCGCAAACGAGCGCTGAAGGCGTGGAAAGGCTCCCGGAGGGCGGAGGAAGGCTCCCCAGGGGTGGAGAGAAGGGGTCAATGGGTGGAGAGTGGGAGGGGAGAGGCTCCCCACACACTAACGATGTGAAATTCGAGGCCAAAACTAACGCACGTGAAAACCTCGCGTTAGAGCTGATTTAAAGGGAAAAGAAACCATTTCTGTCAGCAATGTACAGCAAAACCAGGGAAACCTACAAAAAAGTGATAAGTGTGATACATGTGCACGGAACAAAAGTGCAAATAAACATTGAAAATGACCCCAACAAAATAAAAAAAAATCATAATCAAGCTGGGCAATAGTGATAGTAATGGGAAACATCAAAAAACACTCCCAAGAAAGCCCCAAAAAATAAATGTGGATTTTAGAAAGGTCTACGCTCTGTCCCCATACAAGGTGAATGATCCCACAGTGAAATAGCACTGATCAGGGTTTCCCTCTCCATTGGACAGGTTACCTATGGCATGCACATGTTCCACAACAGCAGGGTGGGCATGTCGGAATGGGCAACTGGACAGATGCTGGGAAAGGGGATACAGAGGGCTGCAGGCGGCACATGCTGTGGTGCAGCTGGGGCACAGTGCGGACTAGGCAGATGCCTAGGTGGCACTTAGGAATGCTGAAACTGAACAGCAGCCAGACAGCAACTGATGAGGGCCCAACATGGACATGAGAGTGTTTATCATAGTGTCACAGGGGATAGTACCCAGCAGGTACCCCCAAGGGCACAGAACATTGGCAGGTGGTGTTGGGGGGAAGCGTGGACACCTATGCAGGCACCCCTACCCCAGAACACGCACCATAGGCAGCCGCCTACCTGCACACTGGATGGCTTGAGACTGCACACCACCAGCACCACCAGCAGAAGGGCATGTCAGCATGGTGGCAGAGGGGTACTGGTGGTGGAGGGGGGCAGTGGCAGCTGCCCAGAGCAGACCATGGCCTAGCCCTGTGTAGGTGGGTGCCATGCACTGCAACAGACAGGCCCTGCCGGACAAACAGTCATGGTATCACCAAGGAATGTACTGTCTCTGTGGCAACATGGTGGTGCAGTGCACACAACCAGTGTGTTTGGAGGCAGAAGGTCACAGGTTCAAGTCCCTCCTATGGTGACCGCCAACCCAGTCCCCATATTTTACCCACTACTACAACGTGCTAATACAGACAGAATGTTTATTGCAGATGATGTAAACATGCCCAAAACACCTACATTTTACCCTACAGAGCAGAGACACCATAAACAGGCGCATTACCTAGAGTAGAGTCTCCCAAATGCAGTCCTGGAGGGCCAAACACAATTCAGGTTCCATGCTGCCTCTAATAAAGATGCCTGTGCTGCATATCTATGCACCACCCCCATGGTATGCAGATGTATCTCATGCATATTCATGAGGGACAGCATAAAACCCCGAACAGTGTTTGGCACACCAGGACTGGAGTTGGGAACCTCTGCCGTAAAGCAGCAGCCAACCGGGGCAGACACACCCACACCCACAGGCTCCATTAGCCAATGCCTCCTGGAGAGGCAGGACATTGGGCCCTGCGTGCATCTCCCAATACTAGCACTTGCATACCTTAGCAATGCCACCCTACACCTGGGAATATGGTACACAGCTATCAAAAGTTTGCTATGATTACTAGCAGATAGCAATTCCTACGTTAAGCACAGTTTGCTGATTGAGCTCCATCATAGCAACCTTTCTGATGTCTGTGGAGTGTGCTTTAGGTCTGGTCTCTGACAGTGTTTACCACCTTGGGGAGTGACCCCCAACAGTATTGCGTACCATATCCATGCCTGCACTGTGCCCAGGACTGGTGTGGTGGCCAGGGCTGCTAAACTCCTCTATAGTAGCACAATGCTGGCATAGGTGTGGGAGTGTGTATCTGTCTATCCAGTGTGTGGTGGCTGCAAACACCCTCCACAGCCCACACTGCCAGCACTGTTGCCAGTATTGGCCTGCCAATGTGCATAATGAGGAGCAAGGTACCATGGGTATAGCCCGGACAGAGTGGCCTGGCCAGGATTCATCTGCACAGGGCATAGGGCACTGGCTGGGACACTGTAGTGCCCGGCCACCACCTGCACAGACAGGGTGGCCACAGCATGTCCTGCTGGGAGATCACTCTCACCCTGACTGTGCAGTAACCACAGCATGGCTAGGCACCCCCATAGTGCTATATAGTATTTTTCTCATGTGATATTTATCGGCTCTCTTTTGGGGCCCAGTCACTGACTTATCTGCTTGTTGTGTATGCTGACATCCTAGTTCTGGGTGCATGCATTTCCACTAGGAACATGCACTATGGACTAGCTAGCAGACTGTCTGCAGCTGGTATGTGTCTTGATGGAGCGCCTTGCAGGGTGCAGCGGCTGATGGTTTGCTGCAGGAGAATATCAGATAGTGGTGGGGTGCAGCTTAGCATATCCAGGCCTAATGTCTGTCTGCTATTGCGTTATGGATGTGTACAGAGCTGCATTGACTGCCCTGTAGGTGTCTGTTCCCCAGCAGGACTGGGGTTGATGGTCCCCTCTACTGCCACCATTGCAGGGAGGTAGAATGTGGATCTGTTGGTGGGAGACCCTGTTTACCACTCTCAGCCCCTGGAGGAGGAGGAGGAGGAGGAGGAGGAGGAGGAGGAGGAGGAGGAGGAGGAGGGAGAAAGAGGAGGAGGGAGAAGGAGGAGGGGGGTGGTGGTGGTACATAATCCTCCTAGGGGTCCATCGGGGCTACACCTGACTGAGACATAAAGATATATCCAAGGTGTGTCTACAGAAACTACCTATCTCACACATTAGCACTGCTGGGGATCTACAGCATGGCCTATCTCTGCTGTGGACCTGGTGCTGGGCACCCCGCCTCACCCTCAGGGTGAGTGCAGTACCTGCACAATGTGACGGTGTGTAGCTACTCTGTGCCAGTACCACACACGGTCAGTTCCCCCTACCAGGCTGAGGTGCTGTGGGGGTGCATACCCCATCTTGTGATCATCTGTAGACTGCTGATTTGCATGTGCAGTGCATCATGGGTATGGGTGGGTTAACCCTATCCTGGTGACCACAGCAGACTGTTTGTGTGGTGACTTGCAGTCCTTCTGCAGCCAGCCAGGGGTTTGCTAGCAGCTGTAGCTCACTGGCTATTTCACTGCCAGTGGAGCCAGAGGTCATGGGTTCAAACCCACAGTGGGGTTATTTGATAGGGCTGTTCAAAGCATTATCTATTTTTAATGTACATTAGTGCTGCCAGCAAAAACACCCTCAGCGTACTGTACCCATAAGTTGCCTCAGAGGGTGCTTTATAGGGCACCTTATGGTTACCGTCCATATAAGATGCACTATACAGTATCCTATGGAGCGACTGATAGGGTGCCCTATAGGGAACATTATAGGGTGCCGTGGCGGATAGTGCACTTTATAATGTGCCCTATGGAGTGCCTTATAGGGTGCCTTATGCGGCACCTTAGGTTACGGCACAAGAGGGTGTGTTTGCTGGCAAGAATTAATAAAATACAAATAAAGTGCCACAGGAAACAATACTTACATGTTAAAGCTGATGCCTCAGCCAGCCTTACATATTAGGCACACTGGGGATCAAACTCTTGACTCCTGTATCATCATTCAGTGCCTTAACCATTGTGCTACACTGCTGTTCCTCTTTACATGTCAGTGCACCTACTTAAGATTTCCATGTGTTTAAATGCACAGTGCTGCCATCAACAACAGTGCTATGACCTTGCCGTGCCTCATAGGGCACCCTATATGGCGCCCTATAGGCCACCCTTTAAGCAACATTGTAGGGTGCCGTGGCAGACAGTGCACTTTAAAATGTGCCCTCTGGGGTACCTTATGTGGTGCCTTATTCAGCACCTTTTGTTACAGCGCTTTGCGAGTGCGTTTGCTAGCAGCAGTAATTAAAATAAAATTAAAAAGCCTCATAATGCAATATTACACATAAATGATAGTGCCTCAGCCAGCCTTATTCATTGGGCACAGTGGGGGATTGAACCCATGACCCCTGCACCATCTGTCAGTATCTTTACCATTGTACTACAGCCCTGGTCCTCTGTTTGCACATCAGCGTGCCTGCTTATGCTTCCTGTGCACGTTACTCATGCGCTAATGTGCGCGGCGCACAAGAGCGCGCAGTGCAGCGTGCGCTAATCCCATTTTTCTATTTTTGACCAGACCGCCCACTCCTTTTATGGCATCCTGCAGACTAACGCGGCGCGTATGTTAAGAAGGTTTAGTAAACATACCCCTTAATGATTGAAAATACACAGATAAATGAGTTATTCACCACCTGCCAAGAAACGCATAACTTGCTTTGAATTCAAGCATTATGTTTTTAATTCTTTATTAGGATAGTGAAGGTATTAGTTTAAATAAAGTAGTAAAATAATGCATCATCCTAACTAAATACCCAACCCTCCATCACACTTTATTAAAGAATGTCATGGAAAGAGAACGTAGCATGCTAAATATAGACTACAGTCATTTTTGTTGCTGAAGTATCTAAGAATCTTATCAGATAACATGTCAAAAAGTCTCTTGCAAGTCTAATTTAAAGAGTAAAATCGAAGCAATGGTCTGAGCTTTATTTTGATGTAAATAAGGAAGTGCACTAAGCAGCCATCTTGACAGTCAGCCATTTTCAGTTCCCCTTTTAAAACCTGATCGTGGAAGCATGCAGCAAAAGACGTGTTTGTTTCAAATGTCAAATGAGTCATTTTGTTAACCAGAGTTTACTGGAATTCACTGTTCTGATTTCAGGAACAGAAGTCTACAAAGTACTGAACGTTATACAAGCTTCCCATGTCCCTTTTTTCATACTAATTGATGTTTCCAAAGAGCGAGATTCTGTTCCCATTCTCCTTTCCACAGGGGCACTTTCAAGTAATTCTCTGCAAAGTTTAGAATGACAAAAGTGAAATTTCCGTTCTGTTTAGCAAATGATCGGGTGTTGAAGGATAAATACAACTGCCTTGGTGCAAAGCAAATACAGTTGCATGAATTGGTAACAGCTCTCCAAGAGTTAGAAAATAGACTGGAGTACTGAGAATAAGAGAAGAATGGAACATGATACAATAGAACAGCGAAGACCCCATGTTGGAACTTACAGAAAAGTTGATCCCATGAATCCTTTGCATCACCATGCTTCAATGGCTGGAAAATTGTCTCCAAAAAACCCTGAACAATGCAGTCTATTTTTCATGCATCAGCTCGGTTTACTGAACTTCCTTTGGCCTTTCACACCTGCATGTTCTGCTGGCACATTTAAACAACCATTGTCTACTGTGACAAACCTCTTGTTCCTATGGCACTTGTGGTTAGGCTCATATGTTCATCGTGGTCACTGTGGGAGTCACGCTTCAGCGACTGGACACATCTTCATTTTATAGTTTTTACGGGATTCTTGTAATTTCTCATTATTTTGTTCTGTGATTCATTAATACTGACAAAGACCTCAGACAGAACCACTGGATAAGCTGTTTCTCTTCAGATGCCTACATTAAAATATTTTTAAGCACAGAGATACAGAAGATGTCAGCCAAAGAGGATCATTTGGAGTGTAGTTACACCACATTGAGAAGTGGGGAATGGATGGCCTAACTGGTCTCTGTTTGCTGCCATCCACTATGTTATTTATAAAAGATGATTTTAATGGAAATAGACAGAACATTTTTGTTTGAGTTTATTTTGTTTTTAGTTTTGTTTTGCTTTTTGTTTGTATCACTCTGTTTATTTCCATAATACTGCACACTAGTACAAAATGAAATCCGAATATTTTTAATATCATTTGTACAGCATTAAGAAATGAAGGCACATCCCTACACTTTTGATGGCTTTCTTAGATCTATTGTATAATCCAGGGAGTTACTAGGGATGTGTTGTTTTGAAATGAAATGATATATATAGTAACATAGTATATGACGGCAGATATAGACCATCATGGTCCATCTAGTCTTCCCAGCAAGATGGCAAGAGTAGGTGCATCTACCACTCTGTGCAGGTCACTGTTCCCCATGCATTTGTTTAAGGGTGCACCCACTGCTCTGTGCAGGTCATTCCTATTTGTTGAGATATCAGAGACAGTTAAGGTTATTTTGATTTTATCCTGTTGCTATAAAGGCGTCCACTGTCTGTCCCATGCCATTTTGAATTCTGTCACTGTATTTGCCCCATCACTTCCATCGGGAGGGCATTCCAAGCATCCATCACCCTTTCAGTGAAAAAAGTATTTCCTGATGTTGCCTTTCAGTTTACCCCTTTGCAGCTTCATGTTATGCTCTCTAGTTTTGCAGCTTCCCCATCTTTGAAAAAGGTTGTTTGTTCATTAATACTTGTATTTAAAGGTCTGTATGATATATCCCCTGTCCCTCCTCTTCTCTAGAGTATAGATATTTAGTTCTTCAAGTCTCTTCTCATATGTCTTCTGGCACAGGCACCAAATCATTTTGGTTGCCTTCCTCTGAACTGTTTCCAGTCTTTATATCCTTTGTGAGATATGGTCTTCAAAACTGAACACAATATTCCAAGTGAGGCCTCACCAGTGACTTGTACAGTAGCATTAGTACCTCTTCCTTTCTGCTGGTAATTCCTCTCTGTATGCAACCCAGCATCCTTCTGGCTTTGGCCACTGCCTTGTCACACTGTTGTGCCACCTTGAGATCCTCAGAAACAATCACTCCAAGGTCCTTCTCCTGGTCCATGCACACCAACTTCTCACCCCCTATCACATACAATTTCCTTGGATTTCTGCATCCCAAGTGCATGACACTGCACCTCTTCACATTAACTGCCAAGCATTAGACCATTCTTCCAGCTTTTGTAGATCTTTCCTCATGTTATCCACTCCCTCAGGGGAATCCACTCTGTAGCAAATTTTCATGTCATCTGCAAAAAGACACATTTTCCATTCAGTCCTTCAGCAATATCACTCACAAATACATTGAACAGTACTGGTCCCAGGGCCAATCCCTGGGGCACGCTACTAATCTTCCTTTCATCTGAGTGAGTTTCGTTTACCATCACCTTCTGTCATCTGTCAGTCAACCAATTTCTGATCCAGTCCACCAGCTTGGGACTAATCTCCAGGCTGGTAGTTTATTGATAAGCCTTCTATGAGGAACATTATCTGATTGATTTCTTTGACTGGGTGACCAGGGAGTTGGACCGAGGGAGAGCCCTAGATTTCAGTAAAGCCTTTGACACTGTGCCTCACAGGCGACTTATAAACAAACTGAGCACCCTAGGGATGGACCCTAAAGTTACTGCTTGGGTTAGAAATTGGTTGGGTGGGAGGCGACAAAGAGTACAGGTAAATGGAGCTCACTCTGAGGAGAAGGATGTTACCAGTGGTGTGCCCCAGGGATCTGTCCTTGGTTTGATTCTTTTTAACATCTTTGTTGGTGATATAGCGGAAGGGCTGTTGGGTAAGGTTTGCCTCTTTGTGGATGATACCAAAATCTGCAATAGAGTAGACACTCAGGAAGGCGTAGATAACATGAGGAGGGATCTAGCTAAGCTTGAAGAATGGTCTAGAATTTGGCAGTTGGGATTTAATGTTAAAAAATGTAAGGTCATGCATTTGGGCTGCAGCAATCCAAGGGAGCAATATAGTATAGGGGGTGAAGTACTTTTGTCCACTAAAGAAGAGTGGGACCTAGGCGTGGTTGTGTCTGATGATCTTAAAGTAGCTAAACAGGTAGAAAGGTGACGGCAAAAGCTAGAAGGATGCTTGGGTGCATACGGAGAGGAATGGCTAGCAGAAAAAAGGAGGTGATAGTGCCTCTGTATAAGTCTTTGGTGCGACCTCATTTGGAATATAGTGTGCAATTCTGGAGACCGCACCTTCAAAAGGATATAAACAGGATGGAGTCAGTACAGAGGGTGGCTACTAAAATGGTTAGTGGTCTTCATTATAAAGCATATGAGGACAGACTTAAGGATCTTAATATGAACACCTTAGAGGAAAGGTGGGATAGAGGTGATATGATTGAGATGTTTAAATACCTCCGTGGCATAAATGTACAGGAGGAGAGCCTCTTTCAATTACACACCTGCCACAGAGATAGCAAAAGGGGTGGCAGAGTGCTCATCCTCACTAAAACAGAACTCCAATTCTACCTCATCAGCACCACAAGCACAACCCACCTCGATACAGTCACCATAGCAAACAAGCACTGCAACATCAACCTCCCCTGAGGACCTATCAGCAATAATCAACCTTGCCTGCAATGCCCCAAATCCAAGCACCCCAAGCTGGTTACTAGGTGACTTCAATCTACCAGCCTTGCAGGACACTCAAGCCTTGGCCTTCCTCGAAGCACTAAAGGAACTTGGATACAAACAACTAGTCAATGAACCCATGCACGTGAAGGGAAACATATTGGACCTGGTATTCACACCAATAACAGCACTCGACGCCCCCTACGTCCCTGTACTGTTCACTACCGCAGTACCCTGGTCTGACCACAAACTAATCAAATTCCAAATTCCTGTGGCTGATCAATACCAGAAGAACCCCGGAGGTCGGAGCAGTACCACCAATACACCTCCGCGAAGTTTCCGACCTTTCAACAAGGAAATCATCCTGAGTGGAACCCGACAACTCCTCACTTTGACAACATCCTGCCTCGACGAGCTGATCTCCAGCTGGAATAATAGCCTCAGTACCATTGCACAATGCCCACCACCAAACAAACCACCAAGGAAACAAGCCAGCGCATCCTAGTACTCCGCTGAGCTGCGTACATCACTCCTCTACCTAAGGAAGCTGGAAAGATGATGGTGGCGATCATGATCCTCGGAAGACCAGAGAGCATATAACCTTCACCTGACAAAATACCATGAAGCAATAACAGAGAAAATGAGGCAATCCCACACTGATACCCTAAAATGATCACTAAGCAAACCTCATGATTTGTTCAACCTGGTCAAGAGCCTAACAAAAGAACCAGGCCTGGATATGAAGGCGCACATAAGCAACACGGTAAGAGCAGTTTACCATAAAATCCGGACACTCAGACATCTACGTTCCCTGCTAGAACCAGACGACTTCCGGACAATCTTTCAGGCGCTGATTATCCCAAACTTCGATTACTCAAATGTAATCCTACAAGGGCTCCCACAATCCACCCTGGGTCTGCTCCAGCTCGCAATGAACACCGTGGCTAGAGTTCTATATGGTGCCTCCAGGCATGAACACGTGACACCTATCCTGAAACAGCTCCACTGGCTCCCTATCCATGGCAGAATTTCCTTCAAGACCCTACTGCTGACCTTCAAGGCCATCAATGGACTCTCCTCCACCTCATTCTTGGAGCTTATCCACACTATGCCCCCCAACAGAGCTAGAAGATCTGCGGCAATTAACACACTTTTAATCCTGAAAGCAGTAACACAATGCACCCAAGCAACAGCAAGCAGAGCATTTAGGTTCTGTGCGCCAAGGTGCTGGAACGCCCTACCACCTAGCATCCGGGCAATCCTTGACCTAACACAATTTCGGAAGGCTCTGAAACACCATCTCTTCCTCAAACACTACCTGGATGACCGCGCACCATTAACCGCTTCCCCCCCCTAGTACCACCACACAAACACACTACGGTTACTCTGTGACTCGACTTGATGTGATGCCTATATGTAAATAGTTATCCCGGTTTTACCCAAGTTTAAACACCTGTTTATTGTAATGCAGTGCAGATTCCTGCACCGTATAAGTTTTGTTGTCATGTGAACTGCACTGATGTTGAATAGCGCGGTATAGAAGAGACTGTGAATAAATAAATAAATTGAAAGCAAGTTCTGCTACGAAGGGACATGGGATGAGGGTGAAGGGAGATAGATTCAGGAGTGATATGCAGAACTATTTCTTTATGGAAAGAGTAGTGGATCCGTGGAATAGTCTCCCAGTGGAGGTGGTGGAGATGAGGACAGTATCTGAATTCAAAAAAGCATGGGAAAAACACAGAGGATCTGTAAAGGAAAAAAGGGGACTGTTGTAGTTGTTGATATGGAAGGACAGACTAGAAAGGCCATGTGGTCTTTTTCTGTCGTCATTTTTCTATGTTTCTATATTTCTAAATAAAATTTTATTTTTTTTTGTTCAAGCACATAGTAGATGGGTTTAGCATACGCAATAGTTCTTCTGCATGCTAAGACTATTTTTTGTTGTTAAGTGCCAAAATGTTGATGCCAACTGTGGATAGTGGGGATGTATGTCCGGTTTGGATGTACATCCCCACTAAATGCCTGCACCAAATTCCCTGCCAAAGCTCCCCACACATACAGGGGAGATGTCGGAGAGCTCTGAACAGGGGCAGGAGGGGGTGTGCTGGGAAAGGAGCATGGGCGAGCGAAGGTGGAATACCACCTTGAAGGTTGTATAAACAGCATTTTATGCACGATCGGGGCCAGGGTCATCCCCCCCCCCCCCGGGGCCAGGGATGGGTGCGGGGGGGGGGGGGTCACCACCGCCCGATCCAGGCCCCAGCTGGCCAGCCATGGGTCGGACAGTTGGGAATAGGGGAGCTGGAAATGCTGGAGTCAGGGGCACATGCAGGGAGGATGTCCCCATAGGAGGCAGGGGCATTTTCGACCTGATTCTGGCTACTGCAGGAACGTGCCTCTCTTGGATCAGGCTCACTGTATCATCAGCATAGGAAAGGTTGTTAATGAGTTTTCCACCAATCTTCGTACATCTTCATACAGTCCTGCTTCTCTGATTTGTACTGCATATATATTGAAGAGGTATCGGGAAATTATGTAGCTATGTTGTACACCTTTGTGACTTTTAAACCATCTGTTTCTCCTTTTTTACATTTGAACAGTTTCTTTTTGATCAATATAAGATTGTGCATGAGAACTATCAAGTGATCTAGTATATCCATGCTTTCTAATGTGCTCCAGAATTTATGATTTATGCAAAGGTCTTGCTGTAGTCAATGAAACGCATGCAGATATCCTTCTGGTATTCTTTTGTCTTGTCAAAGATCCATCTCATATCTGAAATAATCTCTTGCTCCTCACTCATTCCTGAATCCTGCTTACACTTCAGGTAGTTCTTGTGACATTACAATGATGGGCTGATGTGGGGTGAATGGGAGAATGGGACTAGAAGGGAGGAGATGCTGAGTGGGGCTGGAACTAGAAGGGAGTTGATGGAGGAGGACTCGAAGAGGAGTTGATGGGGAGGACTAGAAGGGGACAAGACTGGAGAAGTGAGGATGGAGAGGAGAAAAGATATTTTGTGTGGAAGGGAAGAAAAATCTACGATTTGCTGGATATTGGGAGAGTAAGTGGGGTTTGAGGATAGAGAGATAAAAAAGGAATAAAGAAAGAGATGGAGGAAAGAGCAAGGGGGAAAGATCAGTATGTTAAAGCAGATGGAGAGAGAATGGAAAAAAAACGAGAAGAAAGGACAAATGGACAGCAGACAATAGAGAGTTAGCAGAAGACACGAAGAAAACAGAAGAAAGTGGCTGGAGCAGTTGCAACAGAAAAATAAGATGCCCATACAAAAAAAGATAGAAAATTATTATTTTATTTTGAATTTATTAACTGGAATATGTCAGCTCTGGGAAATGTGTATCGCTAACGTCTTTGCATTTTGTTTGGTGCAAGAGGAAATTATAGTTTTATTTCTGCAGTGTTGTTGTACATTCCAAGTTTGGCTTTTGGGGTTCCCAATTTAATTATTGTCTTCATATTTCTAAATTGTGATCCATTGTTCTATGTTTGCTGATGGTCTTTGTTTTGCATGTGTAACCGAGCTGCAGTATTATGTTCATATAGTTTCTATGTGACATTCCCACTTGTTGTCTTTCCCCAGTAGGAGATATATTGGTATTCTTTGAGATATATTGGTTTAATATTTGCAGTGTTGCCTTTTGATAGATGGCGTTTGGTGCTTTCTGGGTCCCGGTAGTGCTATTATGATACAGTGGGTTTGCTATGGGTTCTAAATGAGCAGGGTTTATAGTACTTCCTGGCAGCTGACACTGGAGTATAGTAATGTAGAAATCTGGTAATCTTTCTTTATCCTCACTGCCCATGCAAATGGCATTCAGACGCTCATTAAGAAACATGTTTAAAAGTTAATGCGCTTTCACAAATGTTAATGTGCGCTAAGTGCAGGAACACCCCTTTATTTCTATTGGTGCAGTGGTACTTAACACATTAATATTTAGTAAACATGCCCCTAAGTCATTGCCAGGACAAAAGAGGCTTGTGAAGGACTCCTTTGAAAGCCACCTAAAATGTTAGATGGCAACATAAACATTTAAAATAAAATAAATTAAATTAATGCAAATGAGGTCCAGTGGATATGCAAATGAGACCCTGCAATAAGTCTCTGCACATGGCTCCACACCACTCTTGTACTGCCCCTGACTAACAGGATAGTTTGAGGGTTTCATCAGGTGTTTGACAATTTGACTAACCTGCATCTGTTTTCATCCTTGTGGTCTTGGGCAAGCCACTTAACCCTCCATAGCCCATGTTCCCTGTAAAGATAGTTATCTCCAAGTTATAATGCCCTGTTCAATGTAATTTCAGTTTGTTCAATGTAAACCACACTGATGCAGAATAGCGCGGTATATAAGAGAATGTAAATAAATAAAAATAAAAATAAAATAAAATATCTATGGTTGGTTCTGAATCCTCAGTCTTTGGATTTCAGGGCATAACTTGACACAATGGCAAACCAGCTCCATCATCCGTGGACCCAGAGTAAAGAGTGCAAAGTGAACTTATCTGGCTAGTTCATTACTGACACAGCTCTGATTTTACAGCTGGCCTTTCATATAAAATGCTGGAAACATTTTATGTAGCTTTTTTCTCTTTGTGCAGCAGCAGAAGGCTTTTATAACATGAGTTGCACAGAGGTAATTCTCACTTCCAATAAAAAGGGCAATAAATTAAGATTCACTTGACTAAAGAAATTGATTTTTGCCTAAAGTTCATTTTACCAAACATTGAGGCTATACAGGTCTCTTCAGCTACCCAAATCATACCAGTTTGCAAGATCTACATATCCATAACAGGGTATAGTTTTGTCCAAAAGCTATGCAGCTATTTTTGGGTTGGGGGGAGGGGGGACTTGATAAAGCCATACATTTTCTTTACTCACAAGCAGCTTGTGCTATAAGAACAAACCAGTCAGTACTAGAGGAGATCAAACCTAAGCTTTCTTTAGAAGCTCAGATGACAAGACTTCAACTTTCATACTTTGGACACATCATGCAAAGAGAGAGATCATTAGAGAAAGATATCATGCTTGGCAAGATAGAAGGTCAACGCAAAAGAGGAAGGCCAGCAATGAGATGGATCGAAACAATTACAGCAGCTAAGGGTACCAGTCTTTCTGAAGACCGAACACAATTTAGGACAACTATCCAGAGGGTCGCCATGAGTTGACACCGACTCGACGGCACTTAACAAAAGCTTGTGGTAATTGCATTTCTCAAATTCTTAGCCAGCAACAATAAAGGAGTAGCAACCAAAGAGAATGAGAACTCTGGGGATGCTTGAGCACCCTCAATATTTAGCAAACTCCTTCGTTGTATTCAGAGATGGGACAAGCTAGAAAAGTTGGCTCCCATGCACATAGCCCTGCTACAACTGAGTACAATTTTCAACATCATTTACTTGTAGAAATATTGGTTTGCTTTGGTAAATTAGCGGTCTGAAAGTTCACCTTTTTTGCCTGGGTAAGGTACGATGGTCTTCCACAGCACACACACTTTTAGGTGCGCTTAAGAGGCATTATCAGGGGAGCAAATAGCAGCTATATATAACATTTTCAAAAGTACACATATCACTTTATACCCCTTCCACAGCCTGTGCAAATTGTGGATACAGAGGATGCAGGATCTCCTATTACATGCACTTTGCATTTGCTAAGTTTCAAAGAGAAAGTAGCATATGGATCTCTGTACTAAAGTGAGGTGAAGTTTTGCACTTACTGTGCTTGAACTGCAAAAATGAACCAGCATGTTGCCTGCAGTTAGCACACAGAAAAGCTCTTTACTGCATATTAAGTCTATTCACCATCAGCACTGGCGCATTTACTGCTTCCTCTAACTGCACAAGAGACAGTGCAAAGGAGCATGCATCAGCTCAATGTGCAGTCCGTGCCCATTCTCCACCCATAATCATCCCTGTTCCCATCTCATAATACAATATGGAGTTGGCAAACAAATTAGCATGCACTGTGTCACATGCCTGGGCCCAGCGTGTGCTAGCAGGAGGGAAGGCATCCTAGACGCAGTACCTACACCAAGGTTCCATGTGCTCTGCTACCAGCAACCAGCCCTGCTCCACCACTCCAAGAGTCCTCAGGCAGCAGCTAAACAGTCCATTAAACAAGTGAAGACCAAAGCAAACTGGTCACTGTATGAGCAGTCTCTGTAGTAACAAGCAAAGCCTCAGATTGAGCCGGCCCAGGTTTTCCTTCCAGTCCACTGCCCTGAATTGGCCAGACATGCCTTCCTGGATCCCACACAGCATGACCAGGTTCTCACCAGCTTAGTCCCATCAAGTGGGCTTCTGCTGATATCCCTTCAGCTATTAACAGTCTATAACATCCATGACTGTTCATCAATAGTTTAGCCTATTCCACTGTTTTAAGCCATTATTGTAAACCCGGGCAAATCCTCAATGGCTGGAGCAGTGTTGGAGAAGCCATGTGCCCACACCTCCTCCTTGCCATTCCTAGGAGCAGTCCAAATCCACCATAAGGTGATTCAGGAAACTCACATCTGAAGATCCGGATATTCCTGGCACTCCATGTTCTCAAGGCTACAATCCCAGGGTTCTGCTTGTCCCTGCTCTAGGAGATCTGGCATTTCTGGTGCTCGCATGGGGCTGACCTCCCCCAGCTGGAGGAGAGTTCTGTGGTGCTTGGGAAGCTGCTTTATATCCTCCTTGTCCTATCAGGAAGGGATATTGGCTCCACCCTCTTCCTCAGCTGTTCTCTTCATAATTGCACCACCTGGTCTTTCCTGTGGCAGGGCCTTCCCCATCCCGAGGGATTCCGGGACCTGTAATGCCTGACCCTACCACAACTGTCTTGTTAGTATGGTAACATTTACACGCTCATGCACTAATAACATGCAAATTCGCAAACAAATTGCTTAGCGCATTTTAGTAAACAGGATCCCATAACATCAGATCAGTGACAGATGCCAAGTAGGGAAAGAGGTCATGGGGAGTCCTGCTTCCAGCTCAGTATGGGAGGTTCAGCTATGGGGGCAGAGGAAGATTGGGGTGCAAGGGTGCCATAGATGCCCCCTTATAAAATGAATGGCTAGGGCCCGGGACTCAACAATTTTTTTAAAGCCTAGGAAGGAGCTAGAGGGCAGGGACTCAACCAGGAGAGGGGGGGGGGGGCTCTGAGCTGACACCATTATCTCAAACAGGAAACCAAATGAAATAGAATAAATAAATAGCAAACAGCTCAACCCAAGAAAAACATAACATAGAGACATAAAACATAGTTTTGTGCTTTGTGATTTAAGGGTCCTTTCAGTCTGAACTGTAAAATGTTCAGTCCATGCGCTCAGCATACACCGTGTACGCTAAAACCAGAGGTGACGTTATGTGCACTCATGTTAATTGCCACATTGCCCCGACCGTGCGGAAGTTGTCTTTATGCCAGCAGCAATGTGCTCTCTATGTCCACACTCCATCCCTAACCCACCCACTCTGCCCCTAGTGCACAATGGCTGATTGCCATGTGTTTTAGCAGCTGATAGTGGGCAAACTTGCATGTTAACATTCACTGCTGTTAGTTACCGCATGCTAGAATGCATGTTAACCAGTTAGCAGTGTTTAGTAACAGGGCCCCTTAGTCATCAAACCAGGCAACTGAATATATTGCAGAGCTTAGTGTGCCGATTCTGGACAAAGACATTCAAATCCAGGATAAAAATCTACATCTTCGAGGCTGCTTTTGGATCCTGTCTGTTTATTCTCCTTTTTAGCAGCCATGCATGTCAAGACCATCTCTAGGCTCCTCTTTGTTGTGTTTCCCTTTTGCATACATTGCAAGCTCTATTGAACAGGGACTGTCTCCCATATTTATATGTACAGTACTGTGTACACCGTGTAGCTCTATACAAATGATAAGTAGTAGTAGTAAAAGGGTTTGTTGAATTTCCTATACCTTTATTTATGTCATGGCGAAAAACTTAAGGGCATGTTTTCTAAAGTGCATTAGGCTGTTGCAGCTAACACGGCAAAAATGTGCAGAGAGTACACATCAGGACACATGCTGTGCAGACTAGAAAGACCATACTGGTCTTTATCTGCCATCATATACTATGTTACTATGTTACTAGAGAGAGAAAGTTTCTAGATGAAGAAATGACGGCTTCATGGAGCAGCTAGTTCAGGAACTGACATACGGGGATGCTATTTTACACCTAGTCCTCAGTGAAATGCTGGATCTAGTACAAGAGTTAACTGTTTTGGGGGCCGTTTGGCAGTAGCTATCATAACATGATCACGTTTGATTTAATAAATGGAGGGAGGATAACAAGGAAATTGACTATGCCAGCATTCAACTTTCAAAATCAGACAATGAAAATAGCTAGAAAAAACCTAAAAGGAGCAACTGCAAAAGTTAAGAGTTTACATCAAGCCTGGGAGTTATTGAAAAATACTATCTTGGAAGCCAAGACCAGATGTATTCCATGATTTAAAAGAGATGGAAGGAAAGCCAAACAACAGCTAGCATGCTTAAAGGTGAGATCAGTGAGGCCGTTATAGCTAAGAGAGAATCTTTCAGAAAATGGAAAAAAGAGCCAAATGAAGAAAACAGGAAAACGTGTAAGTACTGGCAAGTTAAATGCAAGACATTCATAAGGCAGGCAAAGAGAAAATTTGAAAAGTTTGCCATGGAAGCAAAAGTGCATAATAAAAACTTTTTCAAGTATATTCCTAGCAAAACACCTGTGAGGGAGTCAGTTCAAACTTCTCCTGCTGACCTATAAGTGCATTCACTCTGCAGTTCCTCACTGCCTTTCCTCTCTTATACCTCCCTACACCCCTCCCCAGAAACTCTGCTCTTCTGGCAAATGGCTTTTATCGGTGCCCTTCTCTTCTAGTGCTAAAAAAAATCTTTCAGAAATATACAGGAAATATCAGAGCACAAATATGTGGAAAGATCCCAAAACACCATGGAACGAATGCCACGTGTGGATTTTTTTGTGTACTTTCCAAAGCAAGTTTGTTATTGTATAAATGTTTTGAAGGCAAAATAAAAAAAAAGTCAAAAAAAAAAAAATACCCTCTCCAACCATGTGATCACATATAAATGTGTGACAATGGGCAAGTTGAAATAGATGTACAGTGTGGCACAGTGTGGCCCAGGATTATTCACCGGAAGAGTTTTCCCCTTAGGTTTCTTGGAGCATGAAATAAATGATTCAGTATAAATAAAAATCATTTTCTTCTAGTGACCTTAATGAATTTGCTGAAATAATTTGGTCCATATGACATGTTATGCAGTTCAGTCTACCATACCTTCACAGTCCTTTCCTAAAGCATTTATGCCCAGAAAGCAACCTCCAGGGGTGGGCAATCCCGGTCCTGGAGGGCCACAGACCAGTCAGGTTTTCATGATATTCCTAATGAATATTCATGTACCTATTTCCATACAATGGAAGGCAGTGGATGCAAATAGATCTCATGAATATTCATTAGGGACATCATGAAAACCTGACTGGCCTGCGGCCCTCCAGGACCGGAATTGCCCATCCCTGCATTAGCAGATGCACTAAGCATTTCCCCCATAGATACCAAATGGGGAAATCCCTCGAGTCCATCTGGCATTGCAGGACACAATTTGACTCAAAATGTCTTTGAATAATCTAACACAACTCCTTGCACTGCAGGAGTTGTGTTAGATTAATATAGGCACAAAAGCTCTCTAGCTGTGATTCAGTCTGTCCACCCAGAGACATGATATCTTCTACTAAACAGCTTCAATCAGCTAGAAATTGAGAGGCCCTTTAACCAGTCGGCCTCAGAGTTGCTTCAAGATGTTGGCATCCTAGGCAAGCCTTAAGCTTTACACGCCATCCCCCAGCTGTCGGAATCTGTTGTTTAGCTTTGAATGCCCTGATCTTTGCTGCCCCCCCAGAAGTTGCTGCCCCAGATGACCACCTAGTTTGCTGGATGGTTGGGCTGGCCCTGCCTTTAACTAAGGGGTCCTTTTACTAAAGGGCATTATGGAGTTGCATCTAGTACCTAATAGGCCCAAAGCTATAGTGTGTTAGATGCAGGAGCCCCATGTTAACTATTGGGGATTTTGGAAAGCCTTTTCCCGCCAGTTAACACAGAGAAAACTCCCCTAACGCATGCCACATTAGTGCGGGTGCACTTAATGCCACCTATTGAAGTGGTATTAGGTGATCCCCTGCTATTGCAAGGGTCGCAATTAGCACACCATGTTTACCTCTATGCTAACTGTGCAGAACTCACCCTGCCCACCCTGTTCCTCTAACCCGATCACTTGCTCCGCTAACACTGGATTAACAGTGTGGAAATCCAGCTGCACTAATTGTCACGGCCCTATGTGTGTCCTCAGTGGGTGACAGAAGACCCCCTAAGTGCCGCTAACTGATTAATGTGCATTTGAGCATTTGGCAACTGGCTGTGGGGAATGCCAATGTGTGGGCATGCTAGCTACGGCCACAAAAACGCATGTTTACTGGCACTCTAGAGAGCGAGTGGGTTAGGGGTGGAGTGTGAACGTGGAGATTAATTTGGTGCGTGATCATTATTACCACGACAATTAACGCCGGTGCACCTTATGATTACTCCATGGGTACTGTTAGGTGCAGCCATGTTAATTGCACTTTATGCTAACATAATGAGTTGCGCAAACTGTCAGGAACATGCTGTCATGCCCTTGACAGTTAACGTGGAAGCTTTGCACATATTATGGGTTAAAAGCACGTGTTAAATGCGCAACCTTAGCAGGATGTAGTATGCGTGCCCCTCAGTAAGAAAAGTCCACCATGGTCTTGAAATGGTTAAAGTAACTTTCAGTAGGGTAATGATGAAATGCACTAAAACATCTAAACATGCCCACTGCGTAAGCTTGTAGCGCTCTACAAATGATTAGTAGTACTAGTGGTTTTCACTTGCTCTCTTGCTTTGAAGTTTATCCTTTTAGTGAGATTTTCCTATCAAAGTATCAGTCGAACCAGTGTATTTATGGCAATCTCCTAAGAGGAGATAAATTGGTGACTGCCTTTTATGTGAGTTAATTATTTCAAAATCTCTCTTGAATGGATGAACATGGAATTAGACATATGCTACTGGCAGGATCGAACTGCTTGATCCTGCCAGTAATGCTTTCTTAAAGATTAAGTCATGCACGTGTGAGTACACATGGTCAGTACAGTGAAACTGTGAATGGCTGAGTAAATCAGTTATGAACATAGAAACAGGACATGAAAGCAGACAAGGACCACTTGGTCGACCTCAGAGCTTCCCAAACCTGCCCTGGGGACACCACAGTCAGCTGAGGTTCCAGGGTATCTACAATGTATATGTATGAGTTTGTATATATTAAAAAGACAGCACATGCAATGTATCGCATACATATTTATTATGGATTTCCTAAAAATCTATCTGTAGGTTCCCCAGGAGGTGTGTGGGAAGCCCTGGTCTGCCTCATCTCCCATTTATCCCCACTTGCCTTGCTGACTTACATCCTACTCAAGTTTGTCCATGTTAATCAAACTTTGCTTTGAATCACCAAGCTTACCAATCGTGCAACAGCTGCATATGATCTGATAGTGACAGTGCAATAGTAATCAACTTTATAGCTAAATAATACAATTTTGGTTATTTTCAGCTGCAGAAATTGATGCCAGGAACTAAACCACAATCTGAACCTCGAGAACAGAGCGTACTTGGGTTTTGAAATATAGTATTTGAAATCCTGTTGTAAGCGCAACCTTATGTAATCGTTTAAAAAACTAGAGCTACAGTATGTGGAGAACTTCAGTGCCATGTCTTTCACTGGGTTTTATTTTTAGACCAAAAGAAGGAAAGTGACATTCATTCAGTAAAAGAGTAGGAAACAAACCTTCTCCCAGTTCCCCAGAGAAGAGATTTACCAGAAATATCTTGCAAGGAGCACCAGCAGTTGCTGGGAAGTTGCACATCCAAGTGCCTGAACCCCTAACCACAATACACTTACTCCTCTGATTTCATGATGACCTCAGGGTTTCATTCTACTGAAAGTGTGCAAAAATAATACAGCTGGAAAAATTATATATAAACCTTGTGAAAAAAAACCCTTCTGACAATGTAATGATGGTAATAGGTGGCAACCTCATAAAGAAAGTAAGCTGAGTTTCAGTATTTGATATATAGATATTCTCAGTCTTCAATAGGGGAACACAATCTCTTTGAAATTATTGCAAAATGTACTGTACATAAGAAGAATCATAGGGGTTGTGGCAAGGTTACTATGGCCACTGGAGGCATTTTGGGGTCATTGTGAACTTTAGGAACATGCTTACTAAGGTTTGCACCTGTAACGCATGTGTGGGCCATGTTATCAGAGCGGGGTGGGGTGGGGGGCTAACGTCAGGGGGCATATTCTTCTGTTGAACTGCAAAACCAGCATGGAGGCCAGCAGTAACTTTTGGGGAAGAGTGAACCCATTCCCCTACCATTAGCATGTTGGTAATACACTTCACTGTGTTAACAGGCACATGGGCTCACTTATTGCCACACCTTGAGGTGGCACTAAGTGCAGTAATGCCAGCAGCAACATTCATGGTTAGCACACATCTATAATTTCCAAGCTAACCACAATGCACCATCAATGCGCACATTATGCCCCTATCTTGTCCATTCCCCAACCAATTGCATGCTAACCAGTTAGCATGGGACTTTTAGCAAAGGGCTCCATGATAACAGCGGGACGCGCTTTGCAAGCAGCAAACCCCATGCTAACGGTAAGTGAAGTTTAGTAAACATCCTCCCAAATGTGCTAATGAAGGACTATCCCTACAGTCATAAACCTCAGCTCTCTGCAATGGTCAGTAATGCTGTAGTCTCCTTTTTATGTGCCAATAAGGCTGCAGAGCTAGTGTGCAGGTAAACAGGGCTGGCCTGTCCATTGTGTGGAAATGGTGCCCACACATGGCCCCGCGCCTCACTGGTTTCAGAGGGAGCTGGGGAGAAAATAAGAACATAATAACATAAGATATGCCATGCCGGGTCAGACCAAGGTCCATGAAGCCCAGTATCCTTTTTCCAACAATGGCCAGTCTAGGTCCAATGCCCGGAACCCCGGCTCACCTCTGCAGAGCTGTGGGAGAAAAGAATGCAATTTTCCTTCTTTCCCATGGGCTGGAAATGGGCTGATGGGAGGAAGGAGAGAGCTGCTGGTCTTGGAAGAAAACTGGGGGCTAGGACTAGAAATGGGCTGATGGGGGGGGGGGGTGAGGGAGGAGAAAGCTGCTGGCCCTGGAAGAAGATTGAGGACTAGGACTGCAAATGGGCTGATGTGACGGGATGTGAAAATGGGACTGAAAGGGAGCGGATGCTGGGAGGGGCTGGAACTAGAAGAGAGCTGATATTGTGGGAGGACTGGAAGGGGATTGGGCTGGTGAGAGAAAAAAATAAACTGGGGGACTGAGGATGGAGAGGAGAAAAGATATTTTGTGTGGAGAAGAAAAATCTACGATTGGCCGGATATTGGGAGAGTAAGTGGGGACTGAGGATGGAAGGGTGAAATTTGAATGGATGAAAAAGGAATAAAGAAATAAATGGAGGAAAGTGCAAAAGGGGAAAGATCAGTATGTTAAAGCAGATGTACAGAGAGAATGAAAACAACTAGAAGAAAGGACAAATGGATAGCAGACAAGGGAGAGTTAGCAGAAGACAAGAAGAAACCAGAAGAAAGCAACTGGAGCAATTGCGACTGAAAAATAAAATGCCCAAACAACAAAAGACAGAAAAATACTATTTTATTTTGAATTTATCAACTGGAATATGTCAGCTCTGGGAAATGTGCATCGCTAACTTCTTCGCATTTTGTTTACTACAAGAGAAAATTAATTTATAGTTTTATTTCTGCAGTGTTGTTGTACATTCCAAGTTTGGCTTTTGGAGTTCCCAGTTTAATTATTGTCTTCATGTTTCTAAATTGTGATCCCTTGTTCTATGTTTGCTGATGGTCTATGTTTTGCATGTATAACTGAGCTGTGGTATTCTGTTCATGTAGTTTCTATGTGACAGTCCCACTTGTTCTCTTTCCCATTAGGAGATGTATTGGTATTCTCTGAGATATATTGGTTTAATATTTGCAGTGTTGCCTTTATGATAGGTAGGGTTTGGTGCTTTGTGAGTCCTGGTAGTACTGTTATGATATGGTGGGTTTGCTATGGGTTCTAAATGGCAGGGTTTATAGTACTTCCTAATCCACTTGGATTGGAGGAGTAGCCTAATGGTTCAAAACACAGGCTTAGGAACCCAGAGACCACGATTCAAGTCCCACTAGCACTCCTTGTGGCCTTGGGCAAGTCACTTAACCCTCCATTACCTCAGAAAAATCCAAGTTATCAATGTCTCTGTTTAATGTATATTACCAAGTTTAGGTTTCAATGTAAGCCACTTTGATTGAAATGATAAAGAAGTATATAAAACCTATAAAATAAATAAATAATCAGCTTGGCATTTGGCACTGGAGTATAGTCATGTAGAAATCTGGTAGTCTCTTTATCCTCACTGCCCATGCAAATGGTATTTGGACAGTCATTCAGAGACGTGCTTACTAAAAGATAATGCACATTCACAAATGTTAATTTGCGTTAAGTGCAGGATCACCCATTTACTTCTATTAGCACAGTGGCACTTAACACATATTAATATTTAGTAAACATGCTTGTAAGTCATTGCCAGGAGAAAAAAGAGGCTTGTGAAGGGCTCCTTTGAAAGCCACCTAAAATTTTAGATGTGCAACATGTACATTTTAAAATAAAATAAATTAAATGAATGCAAATGAGGTCCAGTGGATATGCAAATGAGGCCCCGCAATGCATCTCTGCTCATGGCCCCACATCACCCTTGGGCCGCCCCTGCACGTAAATACAAAACAAAGAAAACATAACCGCCTTCCTTTATTAAGGAACTGTGCAGCTGATAGTCAGAGCCACTTATCCACATAGCAGGACCTACTACCCAGATAAGTGCTGCCAAAAATCATTGCAGGCCACCCTGGTGCTACCTAGATAACACCAGAGTAGTCCATGACCCAGCGAGGACAGTCCTTGAAGTTATCAGTTACATTGTTGGATACTAGTAATAAAATCTAATAAAAATAAAATATTAAAAAAACATGCTGCTTCCGTGTAATTTTTTCAAATTGGGAGAAATTGTTTATTCTGTCATCTGCATGCCTCTCTGTACTATGCTTTAGTGCAGTGGTTTGCTCAAGACATTTCCATGCTAGTCTTACTCCTAATACAGAGCAGTCTTTAGATCACAAAACATAAATGGAAGCCAAAATAGGAAATATTTTTAAAAAGGTAAAAAGGAATTAAAAGGACCACTTATAGAAACTCACTGAGCTGACCAGGATCAAAGAAAACAAATTTTTAACCCCCCCCACCGAATAATACATTGACAAGGAAATTTTAACACAAATCTAGCCCCCAAAACTAAAACTCATGGATGTAGAACCAGGAACCCCCTGTCTTCTGGACTATGTGAATCATGAAAAATCAGTGAAAACCCAAAGTCTCAGGCATATTTCTAAAGAAAAGTTTCAAACTGTGTCCTGATCAGGTTCAAAGACAAAGCATACAACCAGAGTTCTTTCAGTCACTACCTCCAGTGAGGACTCCAAAAAACTTGACAAATTCATCACACCTTCCACACTTTCGTCCTGATGTACTGAGGCAGCTCCTGAACCTCGCTCACTTAGAGGCAAATAATAGGTCCTTGAGATTGAAGGGAGATTATCAAGTTAAAATTTCAAAACCTCCCTCAATTTTTTCTCACCATGTCCATAGGGCATTTAAGGGAATTAAAAAAAATCTCAAGATGCCTTTTTTAAAATTGTTTTCTAAATACTCTAACCCACATTGAAAATCATCTCTTTCTTTAATCCGAAGCAAAACTATATCCTTCGTCTCAGCCTGCTGGGCTTCTAATTTCGATATCTCAAAATTGGACCCACACAAAATATTATTAAGAGTTCCAAAGAGCCTTAAAGTACACACCATTGAGCTCAATGGGTGGTCTTACCAGTGATCTAAACATCCACCTGCCGTTCCCGTTAATTCATCATTCATTGCTCATTAAGATGTTTAAACTTTACAGGCAACATACTATCAGAGGACAAAATCTTGAAAGTTAATAAACAAGGAAATAATTATAAACACTGAGCTTAAAAATTGTTGAAGATTATGGAGTATGTTTACTAAACCACTGTTTAGTAAACATGCCCCTATATATCCATAGCCATGAAAAGCACTTAGCTTTAAAACTCCATGAATCCAATGCCATGAATACGGTTCCTCCCAAGAAGTCTGCAGTCACCAGCACTCTCCCAGCTGCTGAACAAAATTAGCCACAGTCAATGGTTTGGCCAACTCATTGGCTTCCTCAGAACAAACAGCATTCACCACAACTTTCAACAACATTAGATTCAAAAAACATGGCATATCCATTCTGACTTCAGCTTGCCCCAAACACGGACTCTTTGCTTTGGATTCAGCAAAGCAATCTCAACTTCACACTTAAATCTTCTCGCCACTCTCTTTAGGCAGATAACCAAGGTTAAGAGAGCTTCCCACAGAGAATTCAAGTCACAGTAGGAGGTTTATCCAAAGTCCCATGCATTCCATCTGGAGCATTAAACTCTTCACCCAGATTTGACACCCAAGAGTACCTTTCAGAAGATTTTCATGGGGGAAAACCCAAAACAGGGTTCGCAGCAAGGGTTGGCCCCACATGGAGGTTCCTCGCTGGGGCTTCCTCTTCCTCTTCCCTCCTATGGAGAAACAGCCATGAGCCACAAAGCAACCAGGAACAAAATGACCATCTGAGATGAAGTGTCATACTTCACCTCAGATGATTCAAATGGGCTCAGTCCCCCAATCCCACCACCGAGCCTCTGAAATCTCTCCCCAACACCCCCAAAAGAATAATTAGTGGCCCAAACAGCTGCATTCCCTCCCTATTCCCCACACAAAAATCATTGGTGTCCCAAGGGCATTAAAACTCCCACCTCCAACCACCTCCAAAAATGTGGCAGAGTGACCCCTCCCTCCCCACCATTAACATTGGGAGGCAGAAACATAGTCCCTGTCATCTTGAAAAATGGCAAAGCCCGTCTAGATGATTGTGGCATCAGAGGGATTGTTCTTACTTAGTTCGCCTCTTTTTTAAGAGACTGCAGCTTCCAAGTACGTATCTGAAACTCTGTCTACAACAATGTTGTTAGAGTGTGGAGTTCCACAGGGCTCAGTACTTTTTTACGCTTCTATTTAATATCTTCCTAAGCCCATTGACTTCCCTTATGCAAGATATGGGCATTTCTACTTGCATTTATGTGAATGATAATTTGCTTATCACATACACAGACAGACAGAATTCAGACCTCACCTTCATCAATGCTTGCCTAATGAAAGTAGCAACCTGACTGTACAATAATACTTTAAAATGTAACTGTCAAAAAACCACATCCACCTGGCTTAGTGGTAACTCATCATACCCTATGGTGGCGCCTATCTTGGAGGGAGCTCTCATAACCTTGAAACCTTCTTCAAGTATTTAGGGGTACATTTATACCCTGAGCTATCCTTTTCTCCACAAAGAGTACAGGTTGTGGAATCCTCATTCTTGGCCCTACGGAAATTTAGTACTATCCATCGTTTTTAGATCTGCAGGCACAGATTACTGTTCTCCTTAATACTGTGAATTCCTGTCTCGATTACTGTAATATCATCTATTCTGGACTTCCAGCTTATGAAATTAAACATCTTCAGACCATCCAAAGCACAGCTTTCTCCAGAGACAAGCAGGGGGATGCAGCCACAATCTGAAGGTGAAGTCTCTGACTGAGCCTGAGTTGCCCGGTTCTCCCATAGCTAAGAGAGGTTTTCAGCTTCTCTGAGCATGCATGCCTGCTTCGTGCCTGCTTGTCCCCAAAGAATCAGTTTTTTTTCTCTACTGCCAGCGAGAAGCCATGGATCTCTCCATCTCGATTTCTTTAGCCTGAAAACTCTTTTTCTTCACCAATTTCACTGCAATTCCACCATTGGCGCCCCCTCTTAGTAAGCCCTGTCAAAACAACAACAAAAAAAGTTAACATTGCAGTAGGTTTTCTCAAGAGCTGCGGCAGCTGATAACCTCCTGCTTACGACAGCCACGAACTGGCAGCAGCACTTTAAAAACAAAAAAAAAGGGGGAACAAATAGAGCTTCAGCATTCGATTTAATTGACCACCGGATTCTTCTGTCCCCAGGGGCGGCCCAAGGGGGGTGCGGGGCCATGTGCGGAGATTAATTGCAGGGCCTCATTTGCATAGGGAGCCTCATTTGCATAAATATTTGCATAATGTTAACATGCATTTTTAGTAAACATGCTTCTTAATGAGTGTCTGGATAAAGAAAGACTAATAGATTTCTACGTTACTATATTCCAGTGCCAACCACCAAGCCCATTAGGAAGTACTATAAACACTGACCTTTTAGAACTCATAGCAAATCCACCATATCATAACAGCTCTGCCAAGACTCACAAAGCACCAAACCCTACCTATCAAAAGGCAACACTGCAAATATTAAAGCAATACATCTCAGAGAATACCAATGCATCTCCTACTGGGGAAAGAGAACAAGTGACATGGTCAAATAGAAACTACATGAACAGAATACCTCAGCTTGGTTAAAATGCAGAATATAGACCGTCACCAAAGAACAAGGGATCACAATTTAGAAATAGGAAGACAATAATTAAACTGGGAACCCCAAAAGCCAAACTTGGGATGTATAACAACACTGGAGAAATAAAACTATAAATTAATTTCCTCTTGTACTAAACAAAACACAAAAGATGAATGCACATTTCCCAGAGCTGATATATTCCAGTTAATAAATTCAAAATAAAAAAGTATTTTTCTACCTTTTGTTGCTTGTGCATTTTCTTTTCAGTTGCAATTGCTCCAGTCACTTTCTTTCTTCTGGTTTCTTTGTGTCTTCTCCGAGCTATCCATTTTCCTTTCTTCTCTTTTAGATTTTTTTTCCAAATTTTTTCTCTATATCTGCTTTAACATACTGATCTTTCCCCTTTTGCTCTTTCCTCCATTTCTTTCCTTATTGCTTTATCATCCACTCAAATTTCACCCTTCCATTCTCAATCTACACTTACTCTTCCAATACCCGGCCCTTCGTAGACTTTTCTTCCCTCCCACACAAATTATCTTTGCCCCTCTCCATTCTCATTTCCCATCCCTTTCTAGTCCTCCCCCAAAATCAGCTCCTTTATAGTTCTAGACCCAACCAGCATCTGCCCCCTTCTAGTCCCAGTCTCCCAAGCTTCCACATCAGCCCATTTCCAGTCCTAGCCTCCCATATGCTGTTTTCCAGTTCCATTCCAGCCCCCCCATCAGTCCATTTCCACTCCAAGCTCCCCATCAGCCCATTTTCAGCCCTTTTCCAACTCCCATCAGCCCACTTCCAGTCCTATTCCAGCCCCCATTAGCCCATTTCCAGTGTCCTATTCCAGCCCATCACCCATTTGCAGTCTACGTTCCCCCCATCAGCCCATTTCTAGTCCTATCCTAGCTCCTCATCAGCCCATTTCCAGTCCTAGCCCCCATATGCTCTTTTCCAGTTCCATTCCAGTCCCTCATCAGTCCATTTCCTCCACGCTCCCCATCAGCTAATTTCCAATCCTAGCCCACTCGTCAGCCCACTTCGCCCTATTCCAGCCCCCATAAGCCCATTTCCAGTCCTAATCCAGCTCTTCATCAGCCCATTTCCAGTTCAAGTTCCCCCCATCACAGCCCATTTCGTCCATTCCCCCCACCATCACAGCCCATTTGCAGTCCTATCCCCCCCACCATCACAGCCCATTTGCAGTCCTCCCCCCATCACAGCCCAATTGTAGTCCATTCCCCCCATCACAGCCCATTTCCAGTCTGTTCTCCCCCCCCCCCACCACAGCCCATTTCCAGTCTGTTTCCCCCCATCCCAGCCCAATTTGTCCATTCCCCCCCATCACAGCCCATTTCCAGTCTGTTCCCCCCCACATCACAGCCCATTTCCAGTCTGTTCCCCCCCCCCACATCACAGCCCATTTCCAGTCTGTTTCCCCCATCCCAGCCCATTTTCAGTCTGTCCGTCCCCACCATCACAGCCCTTTTCCAGTCCTATCCCCCCCACCATCACAGACCATTTGCAGTCCTAATCCAGCTCTTCATCAGCCCATTTCCAGTCCAAGTTCCCCCATCACAGCTCATTTCGTCCATTCCCCCCACCAACACAGCCAATTTGCAGTCCTATACCCCACACCATCACAGCCCATTTGCAGTCCTCCCCCATCACAGCCCAATTGTAGTCCATTCCCCCCATCACAGCCCATTTCCAGTCTGTTCTCCCCCCCACCACAGCCCATTTCCAGTCTGTTTCCCCCCATCCCAGCCCAATTTGTCCGTTCCCCCCCATCACCGCCCATTTCCTTTCGGTTCCCCCCCCCATCACAGCCCATTTCCAGTCTGTTCCCCCCCCCCCCATCACAGCCCATTTCCAGTCTGTTTCCCCCATCCCAGCCCATTTTCAGTCTGTCCGTCCCCACCATCACAGCCCATTTCCAGTCCTATCCCCCCACCATCACAGACCATTTGCAGTCCTAATCCAGCTCTTTATCAGCCCATTTGCAGTCCAAGTTCCCCCCATCACAGCCCATTTCGTCCATTCCCCCCACCATCACATCCCATTTGCAGTCCTCCCCCCATCACAGCCCAATTGTAGTCCTTTTCCCCCATCACAGCCCATTTAGAGTCTGTTCTCCCCCCCCCACCACTTCCCATTTCTATTCTGTTTCCCCAAATCCCATCCCAATTTGTCCGTTCCCCCCATCACAGCCCATTTCCAGTCCATTCTCCCCCCCATCACAGCCCATTTCCAGTCTGTTCCCCCCCATCACAGCCCATTTTCAGTCCATTCCCCCCCCCATCACAGCCCATTTCCAGTCTGTTTCCCCATCCCAGCCCATTTTCAGTCTCCCCCATCACAGCCCATTTCCAGTCCGTTTCTCCCCCCCATCACAGCCCATTTCTAGTCTGTTTCCCCCCCCCCCACATCACAGCCCATCCAGTCCTAGCCGCCCCTCCCCCAAAGAGCCCCGTGCCATCTAAGGGGCTGCAGAGGGAGCCGGGGAAGCCCGCGCGAGGCCCCAGCTCCCTCTGCACAGCCCGCCAGCGTGAAGAGCCTTTACCTTCCCGCTGCGGCTGTTTCAATGAAGCCGCGAATGCTGGGAAAGGTTAAAGGCAATGCCCTTTAACCTCTCCCGGCATTCGCGGCTTCATTGAAACAGCCGCCAGCGTGAAGGTAAAGGCTCTTCACGCTGGCGGGCTGTTCAGAGGGAGCCGGGGCTTCGCGCGGGCTTCCCCGGCTCCCTCTGCAGCAGTCCATTGAGCGAGAATGTGGTTCGCGCGGGGCCCCCTGAAGCGCGGGGCCCTGTGCGAACAACATTTTCGCTCAATGGACGGGCCGGCCCTGTCTGTCCCGCCTCCATGACTCAGAGTTGCGGGGCACTGTGTTGCAATGGTTCCGTTCTTTCCTCATGGCTCGCACATTCTCTGTCCACTCTAACTAACAGTCATCCTCTCCTTTTCCCCTAGCATGTGGGGTGCCCAAGGCTCAGTCCTTTCCCCTTTGCTTTTCAATATCTTCCTTGCCCTTCTGCCCCTCCTGATTCAACAGTACCCAGTCTCCACTTACATTTATGCTGATGACATCGTTCTTCTTTTCCACACATCACCTGTGAATGTCGATATCTCTCCGCTTAGCAATTGTCTTTCTCACATTGCTTCTTGGCTCTCCTCTAATTCACTTGAACCCGTCCAAATCCACAGCCATATGGGTCTCCTTGAGTACTCCTTGTCCAGTCAAAGCCCCTCAAATCGACTCCACTTCAGTTCCCCTCACTTCATCCTTCCGTTATTTAGGTGTAACACTAGACTCGTCTCTTTCTTTCACAACCATGTGTCTTCTATCACCCGAAGGGGAGGAGGAGTGGCACTATATGTAAAAATTACTATTAAAGCTTTGGAATTACAGAGCTTAAAAGGGAGAGAGGAGGCATTGTGGGTTAAACTAGAAAGAGGGAAAGAGAAATCTATTTGCATTGGTGTGATATACAGACCTCCCTCACAAGAGGAAGAGGTGGACAGAGAGTTAATTGAAGACATACGCAGCATTGCTAGGAAAGGGGAAGTGCTACTGATAGGAGATTTCAATATGCCAGATGTTGATTGGCACATTCCTGCTGCAGTATCATCTAGAAGTAAGGAGATCCTGGATTCTCTACAGGGAGAACTATTCAGGCAATTGGTAACAGACCCCATACGTGAAGGGGCCATACTGGACTTGGTGCTTACCAATGGTGAAAGTGTTTCTGATGTTGTAGTGGGAGATCATTTTGCATCCAGTGATCACCAGATGGTGTGGTTCAGTATTAGCACTAGGGCTTTTAGAATCCATTCAAAGGTGAGGATCTTAGACTTTAGGAAGACTAACTTTGCGAAGATGGGCCAATACCTCAGGGAGTCGTTAGTGGGTTGGGAACAGCTGGGGGATGTAGAAAAACAGTGGGCAAAACTGAAAGGGGATATTTTAAGGGCAACCAACCTTTTTGTTAAAATGGTAAATAAAGGTAAAAGGAAAAGGAGACCGCTATGGTTTTCGAAAGAAGTAGCTGAAAAAGTGAAGAAAAAGAGGGAGGCCTTCATGAAATACAAGAGATCACAAAGAGAGGAAGACAGGCATCTGTATTTGGAAAAACTTAGAGAAGCTAGCAAAGTAGTCAAGAAGGCAAAGATTCAAAAGGAGGAGGAAACAGCCAATGCAATAAAATGGGGGGATAAGACATTTTTCAGATATATTAGTGAGAAGAGGAAGGGCAAAAGTGTTATTGTCAGACTCAAGGGTGCAGGGGAGGAATATGTAGAAGCTGATACGTATAAAGCGGAATTGCTTTTAACAAATATTTTTGTTCTGTGGTCACAGATGAAGAACCAGGAGCAGGACCTCAGCAAACACCCACAAATATGAACAGAAGCGAGGGACATCTTGAACAATTTTCAGAAGACTGTGTTCTGTGAGAAACTAGCTCAACTTAAAGTAGACAAAGCGATGGGACCGGATGGGATACACCCTAGAATACTGAGGAAACTTGGGGATGTTCTATCAACTCCACTGACTGACCTTTTCAATGCCTCATTGGAGTCGAGAGTGGTGCCAAAGGATTGGAGAGAGGCTCATGTGGTGCCTTTACACAAAAGCGGAAGTAAGGATGTGGTTGAAAACTACAGGCCAGTTAGTTTAACTTCGGTGGTGATTAAATTATTGGAAACGCTGCTGAAAGAGAAAATAGTGAGGTTTCTGGAGTCCAGCGGATTACAGGATCCGAGGCAGCATGGATTCACCAGAGGCAGGTCTTGTCAGACAAATCTGATTGATTTCTTTGACTGGGTGACCAGGGAGTTGGACCGAGGGAGAGCTCTAGATGTGGTGTATTTAGAGTTCAGTAAAGCCTTTGACACTGTTCCTCACAGGCGACTTATAAACAAACTGAGCACCCTAAGGATGGACCCTAAAGTTACTGCTTGGGTTAGAAATTGGTTGGGTGTGAGGCAACAAAGAGTACAAGTAAATGGAGCTCACTCTGAGACGAAGGATGTTACCAGTGGTGTGCCGCAGGGATCTGTCCTTGGTCCGATTCTTTTTAACATCTTTGTTAGTGATATAGCGGAAGGGCTGTCAGGTAAGGTTTGCCTCTTTGCGGATGATACCAAAATCTGCAATAGAGTAGATACCCAGAAAGGTGTAGATAACATGAGGAGGGATCTAGCTAAGCTTGAAGAATGGTCTAGAATTTGGCAGCTGGGATTTAATGTTAAAAAATGTAAGGTCATGCATTTGGGCTGCAGCAATCTAAGGGAGCAATATACTATAGGGGGTAAAGTACTTTTGTCCACTAAAGAAGAGCGGGACCTAGGTGTGGTTGTGTCTGATGATCTTAAAGTAGCTAAACAGGTAGAAAAGGTGACGGCAAAAGCTAGAAGGATGCTTGGGTGCATACGGAGAGGAATGGCTAGCAGAAAAAAGGAGGTGATAATGCCTCTCTATAAGACTTTGGTGCGACCTCATTTGGAGTATAGTGTGCAATTCTGGAGACCGCACCTTCAAGAGGATGTGAACAGGATGGAGTCGGTGCAGAGGGTGGCTACTAAAATGTTTAGTGGTCTTCATTATAAAGCATATGAGGACAGACTGAAGGATCTTAATATGTACACCTTAGAGGAAAGGCGGGATAGAGGTGATATGATTGAGATGTTTAAATACTTCTGTGGCATAAATGTTCTGGGAGAGAGCCTCTTTCAATTGAAAGCAAGTTCTGCTATGAGGGGACATGGGATGAGGGTGAAGGGAGACAGATTCAGGAGTGATATGCGGAAATATTTCTTTACGGAAAGAGTAGTGGATCCATGGAATAGTCTCCCAGTGGAGGTGGTAGAGATGAGGACAGTAACTGAATTCAAAAAAGCATGGGACAAACACAGAGGATCTCTAAAGGTAAAAAGGGTACTGTTGTAGTTGTTGATATGGAAGGACAGACTAGATTGGCCATGTGGTCTTTTTCTGTCATCATATTTCTATGTTTCTATGTCACTCCTTCTATGTACTACGACAAATTAGAGCAGTGCGTTCCATGCTGTCTCCTTCTTCACTCATCACTCTATTGCTGGCTTTGGTGATGAGCAAATTAGACTATTGCAATGTGGTCCTAGCAAACTTACCATCCTATCAGCTTCAGCGCTTACAATTATTACAAAACACGGCAGCACATCTCGTTACACATGCTCGGCGGTCTGATCACTTCACTCCTCTCCTTCACCATCTCCACTGGTTACCCCTCTGATATAGGTTTCAATACAAGTTTCTTATTCTGACACATAGGGCACTCCACACATCAAATCCACTTTATCTGGTGAATCTCATATCTCTTCATACCCCTTATCGACAACTTCGGTCATTACATGCTAACCGGCTTTCCTTACCTTCTCCCTCCCAGGCCCATCTGGAACAAAATCGTCATGCTGCCTTCTTCTTTCTCGGTCCTTCACTCTGGAATGCTCTACCTTCTTCCCTCCATCTGGAACCCTCCTACCAAAATTTAAAAGTTTACTAAAAACCCATCTATTCGAACAGGCTTTTGAGCTTCCCTGTGGATAACCCTACCTAGTTATTGTTTGTTTGTCTACTTTTGTTGACTTTACTATTCCCCTCTATTTCTCTCCTATATTATAATGGCATTCCTTTCCTTTTTCTATGGCGTAGACATGTTAATTGTAAACCGCTCTAATGTCTCGACAAGGGCAGTATATCAAATGTCTAAATAAAGATAAAGATAAAGATAAAGGGGCATGTTTACTAAAATCCGCAAAATAGCACGCCGCAAAATAGCGCACGGTAACGCGGAACTGAAACGCGCTTAAACGCCCCGCACACGTGCGTGTCACCCCCGCACAGGTACGCGGCTCACTAACGGGCCCCGTACAAGTGCGGGCCCGCAAATGTCCGATAGAGGCGTGGAACGGCGAAAGGAGGGCGGAGGAAGGCTCCAGAGGGGCGGAGGGACGGGGTCAATGGGTGGAGAGTGGGAGGGGAGAGGCTCCCCGCACAGTATCGGGCCCGAATTTGCATGTAAAAACTACATTTAAAGGGAAGAGAAACCATTTCCGTCAGCAATGTACAGGAAAACCGGGGAAACCAGCAAAACGTGAGCAGTGTGATATATGTGCACAGCACAAAAGTGAAAATAAAAATAGAAAATGACCACAACAGAACTATTAAAAATAGTAATTCAGCTGGGGAACAGTTATAGTGATGGGCAAATACAGAAATCACACCCAGCAAAGCTCCAGAAAAAAGAAATGAATTTTGGAAGGGTCTACTTAGAGGAGACTCTTCCAAAAAACATTTCCACGTTTTGGAGCTTTCCTGGGAGTGTTTGCTATGGTTGCCCATTAATATCACTGTTGCCCAGCGTGGTGATATTTTGTCCCACATTTCCCGTGGTCATTTCCGGGGTTTATGTGCACGTTTGTCACCAGACAGGGTGCATATGCCCACAGTAGAATTGCGTAGAGCAGGGTTTGTGACTCCATCCTGCCAGGCTTACTGCCTCCAGGGGCTGCACTGTCTCTGTGGCCAAAGTGTGGTACAGCAGACAGAGTCATTACCTCTAGGACCAGAGGGCAGAGGTTCAAAACCCAGCTGGGGCACCTGCCAGCCCAGTCCCTATATTTTACCCACCACTAAATAAAGATAGCGCAGACACCCCTGTATGCATGGGGAAAACACCCATATTTTACCCAACACCGCACACACACCACAACAATGGGCATTACCTACAGCCAAGTCCCCTAAATGCAGTCCCATACTGCCACATTGCAATCAGGTCAACTGCTTTTTCTGAGAGAAGTTCATGCCAGCATGTTGGCGGACAAGTACATGTGGTGCAGGGGGCAGTGGCTGCTAACCACAGAAGACAGAGGCCTAGCCATGTGAAGGCTGGCACAGTCCACTGCAACAGACAGGTCCTGCCGGATCCACAGTCATGGACAGTCCAGGGAATCCAACCAATCTGTGGCTACACAGTGGTGCAGTGCACACAGACAGTGCATACAAGAACAGAAGGTCACAGGTTCAAAGCCCAGATGGGGCTACTGCCAATCCTGCCCACATATTTTTCCCACAACTAAACAGTGATAGTAAGGACACACCTTTCATGGCGGGAACATATGCAATGGTAAGACATCTATCTTTTACCCCACTGAGCACAGACACCATGAACAGGGGCAGTACCTAGAGCAGAATCACCCAAATGCAGTCCTGGTGGGCCACACACCAGTCAGGTTCCATGCTGACACTCATACAAATGCCTGTGCTGTATATCTATGCACCACCCCCATGGCATGTAGATGTAGCCCATGCATATTCATGAGGGATAGCAGGAAAACCCGAACAGTGTGATGCAAACCTGGACTGGAGTTGGGAATCTGTGCCGTAAAGCAGCAGCCATCAAGGGCAGACACACCCACACCCACAGGCCCCATTGGCCAATGTCTCCTGGAAAGGCAGAACATTGGACCGTGCATGCAGCACCCAAAACGAGCACTTGCATAACTTACCAATGTCACCCTACACCTGAGGTATACGGTACACAGCTCGGAGACGTTTGCTAGGAGCACAGGCAGGCAGTTATCCATACGTTACGTACATACTGCTAGTTGACCCCATCCAAACAATCTGTTAGGTGTTTGCGGGGCATGCTCCAGGCCTGGCCTCTGACGGTGCTTACCACCCTGGGGAGTGACCACCAGCTGTAATGCGTACCATATCCATGCCTTGCTGTGCTCAGGACCGGTTTGGTGGGCAAGGCTACTTACCCCCTCAATTGTAGCACCATGATGGCAGAGGTGTGGAAGTGTGTGTCTGTCTATACAGTGGGTGTTGGCTGCAAGCCCCTTCAACAGCCCGCACTGCCAGCACTGTTGCCAGTATTGGCCAGTCAATGTGCATAATGAGGTGCAAGGTACCATGGGTATAGCCAGGGCAGGGTGGCGTGGCCAGGATGCATCTGCACTGGGCATAGGGCCCTGGCAGGGACATTGGCTGGGATATTGTAGTGTCCGGCCACCACCTACACAGACAGGGTGGCCAAAGCATGTCCTTCTGGGGGATCACGCTCACCCTGACTGTGCAGTGACCACAGCATGGCTAGGCCTCCCCATAGTGCTGTATAGTAGTTCTCTCATGTGATAGATATGGGTTTCTCTTTGGGGCCCAGTCACTGATCTATCTGCTTGCTGTGTATGCAGACAGCCCAGTTCTGGGTGCATGCACTATGGACTAACCAGCAGACTGTTTGTAGCTGGTAAATGTCTTGCTATAATGGCTTGCAGGGTGCAGTGGCTGTTGGCTTGCTGCAGGGGAATATCTGGTAGTGGAGTGCAGCTTACCATACCCTGGGCTTATGTCTGTCTGCTATTGTGTTATGGCTGTGTATGGAGCTGCCTGCCTGGGGGGGGGGGGTGGTGGTGTTCCTCAGCAGGACTGGGGTTGATGTTGCCCTCTACTGCCACCTTTGCAGGGAGGTAGAGTGTGGATCCCTTGATGGGGACCATGTTTGCCGGGGGGGGGGGGGGGTGCCTGATGGCAGCAGACAGGGATATCCATGGTGTTTGTGCAGAAACTAGCTATCTTACACATTAACACTGCTTTGCAACGCCCGCTTGGCCTCCATCAGCCATGGCAGGTGTTGTTGACCTGGTCCTGGCCACCTCATTGCACACTCAGGGTGAGCACAGTACCCGCACGATGTAACGGTGTGTGGCTACTCTGTGCCAGTAAAACACCCGGTCAGTGCCCCCTACTAGGCCAAGGTGCTGTGTGGGTGCACCCGGTCACTTCCCCCAACAGGGCCGAGGTGCTGTGGGGGTGCATTCCCCATCTTGTGTCCATCTGCGGACAGCTAATTTGCATGTGCAGTGCATCATGGGTACGGGTGGCCTAACCCTATCCTGTTGACACCAGCAGACTGTCTGTGAGGTGACGTGTAGGCTATCTGCAGCCAGCCAGGGGCCTGCTTACAGCTATGGAGCTGTAGCGCAATGGTTACATCACTGCCTGTGCAGCCAGAGGTCATGGGTTCAAACCCACAGTGGGGCCCTTTGGTAGGGCTGTCCACAGCTTTATTTTTATTTACTGTACATATGTCTATGCCGGCAAGACCACCCTCAGCTTACTATACCCATTAGGTGCCTCTGAGGGTGCTTCATAGGGCGCCCTGTAGGCCACCTTATGGTTGCCATCCCTATAGGGTGCACTATACATTATCCTGTGTCGCAACATACATGCTGCCCTATAGGGGTCATTCAAGGGTGCCTTGGCGAACAGTGCACTGTAACATGTGCCTTATGGGCCGCCGTATGTTAACATGCTGGGAGAGTGCGTTTGCTAGTAGTGATAACAAAATACAATTATACAGCCTCCTACAGCACTCCACAACATAATACATACTGCCTCAGCAGGCATTTTTCACTGGGCATTGTGAGGAGTTGAACCCCTGATCCCTGCACCATTGGTCAGTGTTTTAACCATTGTGCTGTGGCTCTGTTCCTGTGCTTGTGCATCAGCGCGCTGCCTTGTGCCTATCAGCGCGCCGCCTTCTGCCGCCCAAGGGGACCAGTTCGCCGCCTTCTGCTACCCAAAAATAACTGTGCGCCGCCTTATGCCGTTCCAAATTAATTTGCCTCCTAAAACAATGTTAATCATTACAGTTACTGCCTCAGCTGACCTTTGTCGTTGCGCACACTGGGGGATTGAACCCATGGCCCCTGCACCATTGGTCAGTGTCTTCACCGTTGTACCACGGCTCTGTTGTTTTGTATACTCAGCAGCGCGCCACTTTGCCTTTCCACGCGCTAATGTCGACCCCCGCACATTAGCGCGACGCACACACGTCCGGTTGCTTACTACCGTTTTTTTTCTATTTTCTGCCTGAACCGCCCACTCCTTATATGGCACAGGCACACTAGCACGGCCCCGCACGTTAGGAATGTTTAGTAAACATGCCCCAAAGTTACACATGCACAGCCAGAGCTCCAGACTGGTTCACATCTCGTTCGGCTCTCTGCATCTGCGAGACCCCCATGTCCATGGACTGCATCTGCTCCCCTCCCCCTCCTTCTGGCCCAGTAATGGAATGAAAGGGCACAATGAGGGAGGCCACTCTGCCAGAGGCTGTCTTAATCCTGGAAATGGCATCAGGGGCAAGGGACCTCAACTCATCACCAGCAGAGACTGGCTCCACCCCATTCCCACTGGAGCTGACCCATCATCTTGCTTTTTCCTCTCCTACCTGCCTAACTGTGAAATCAGGTGGAAAGGTGAAAAATAAGCAGAAGCACAGCAGCAAGCAACCTTCTACACCAGGTTCTGCTGCTGCTCCATAATAAGGTAAGACTGACCCCAAACACACTGGGGAGAGTCTCTGTAAATAATGAATATGTGCTCAATCTATGTAAAATAGTTAATATTTTCTCTGTAAAATAGTTATTGTGTGCTCAAAAATGTTCTATGTAATTGATGTTTACCATGTTCTCTGTAAACCACCCCTGATTTCTGGAAGGGGCGGTATAGAAAAGCGCATAAATAAATAAATAAATAAATAAGGGGGGCTGACAGCTAAGCTACCAGCTACCTCACCCGATAGCTCCCCAACCCCAGTGGGGGAGCCTTCCACATCTCAAGCCACCCTATTCTTCCTGCTCCAGAAATTCCTCCAAGACAACTCTATCCTCCTACAAGGGAATCCAGCCCCTCCCAGCCCGTCCACAGCAGTGGTCCCCTGTAACCCTAGATTGGACCCATTGTTGGGTTGGCCAGACACATCTCCAGCAGTCCACTGGTGGCCTCCACTGCCCTTGAATGATGACATGGGCTCCTTGGGAAACCTATGAGCCCTCCATGAATGGCCTCCCCTCCCCAGAGCATGATCGTCCATAGGAACCCATGGAGGACCTCTCCTATCCCAAGTTCATTGACATGGGGGGGGGGACTTTGACCCATCCTGGACCTCTGAGTGAAAAGCAAGTGCTCATTAAAAGAAACCGCAGAGCTGGGTGAAGGAGACAGGTTTTCCTGAGAGGAGGGATTCTGTTTGAAAAGCAACAGAGGTTTACTGCCACTGTGCTACTGGCCAGAGGAGAGTTTTCCCACCTAAGGAAAAGAGGCTTGCCATACCTGGAAAATGAGAATTGACAGACCAAGGGAGCCATTCTTTGAATGAAGCAGGTCTGTAAAGTTTGAAAATAAGAAATGTTTTGCTTTTCCTTCTCATTCCATAGAGGGAGGATGACTATTCCTCCTTCATATCTCTTCCTGTGCTGTACTAACCTCATTGTTTTTTTGTCTCTAGTTGCTCCCATTACCTTGCCTGCATTGCTCTGAGGCTCTGTCTGTGTGATGCTGCTGAAGCCCTACCCAGACCACATCTCCAGGTTCATCCCCAGAAGAGAAAGATGCATATAAATTGCACTATTGCTGTGGCATTGCGCCATGGTAGAGTGTGCCTAAGGTGCAGGGCATGCTCCACTGGGTCACTCTAAGGGTCCCTCCAGAAGCCCTGCCCACAATCTATTACAAATTTGTTCTTTTTATTTTCACTGTTTGTTTCTTTCTTTTATGGCCTTAACTGCATAAATATGATGACTGGTGCTCCCACTCCTGTCCACATTGAATATCGCCCTCCAGTTTTTACTGTTTCTTCATCCTCACCCCCAGGTAAGACACATTGAGATACATTCTGATCCGGACTTCCAACCCATTGTCTGGTTGCCCAGAATCAGGATGTGCACTGGCTGCACCCGATTCTACTCCTGTGGGGGCTAGATGTGCCCATGGGATCAGAATCGGGAATAGGGCCAGGACGTCCAGGCCATGCCCTGATTCTGGACACCTGGCATGCACAATAGACTCCCCAGATAGCCCAACCAGGCTCCTGAATGGAGTCACGGTGCCATTGCGTCCCATCACCATGGCACCGTGGCTCCATTCAGGAGCCACGATCCTTGGCCATCGACCAAAGTCTCCTTTCCCCACAGCCCAACCCCCAATCTGACCTACACCTCTATACCTCCTCTGCTGGCCCTGGCTCAGCTGTCCCCTGACATCTAGAGGGACTTATTCCACCTCTAAGGTAGAATAAGTTCCCTGTCCATTTTGCAGACTCTGGATGTACAGGGCAGACCTCAGAATCGTCCATGTACATCTGAGGTCGGTTGCTGCCCACTGCCCGCCCTTGCTCCTCCCCTGGCCCACCCCTCCTGCCCATGAACAGAGCTCCCACACAGATCAGGTGAATGTGCGGGGAGCTCTGTTTCCCCCAGCACCAGCCAGATGAATAGCAGGTCTGGATGTCCAGATCAGATGTCCAGACCCACTATTCTGGTCTCAGAATAGACCCCCTTGTTAGTGCTACTTTCACTCATTCTCACTCTTTCTAGGAGGACGTTTGAATGCTAGATCTATCAGGTGGAAGAGCATTCTGGTTAAGGACTTACCAACGGGACATAATCTAGATTTCATTTCTCTGACAGGCTCCACTATCCAAAGCCTCATGGAGAGTCAGGCTGTTGGGCCCTGCGGGCAGCAGCATCTCCCAATACTAGCACTTGCATACCTTAGCAATGCCATGCTAAACCTGGGGATATGTTACAAATATATCAAAAGGTTGCTATGATTAATGGCAGATAACAATTCCTAAGTTAAGCACAATTTGCTGATAGAGCTGCATCATAGCAACCTTTCTGATATCTGTGGAGTGTGTTTCAGTTTTGGTTTCTGACAGTGTTTTCCACCCAGGGGAGTGACCCCAACAGTATTGTGTACCATAGTCATGCCTGCACCGTGCCCAGGACTGGTGTGGTTGCCAGGGCTGCTAAAAGCCTCTATATTTGCACAATGCTGGCATAGGTGTGGGAGTGTGTGTCTGTCTATCCAGTGTGTTGTGGCTGCCTACACCTTACTCAGCCCACACTGCTTGCACTGTCTCCAGTGTAAGCCTGCCAATGTGCATAATGAGGAGCAAGGCACTGTAGGTATGGGACGGACAGGGCAGCCTGGGCAGGATGCATCTGCACAGGGTGTAGGGCAATGGCTGGGACATTGTAGCGCCCGACCACCACCTGCACAGACAGGGTGGCCACAGCATGTCATGCTGGAAGGTCACTCTCACCCTGACTGAGCAGTGACCACGGCATGGCTAGGTTCCCCCATAGTACCATATTGCATTTATCTCAAGTGATATGTATGGGTGTCCTTTTCTGGGGCCCAATTATATGTGTGTGTGTTCCCATACCAAGGTGTACAGTGTTCAATTTGGAGCATGCAGGTGGCAGCAGACTGTCTGTAGCTAGTATGTGTATGGCTGCAACACCCTGCAGGATGTAGCAGGTGCATACTGTCCATGTCCAGAACCCACAGTCTGTCATCATTTACCTCAACTGGCCCTACTGGAAACAATGATAGTGCGTGTCTGTTGTGTCCAGATCATGTTCTCCACCCTGACCCACAGAGGGTGGGCTTGCTCTGTACAATCGTCCTCATGTGAGTCCAGACACATCCCTGCTCCAAAAACAGGCATCCATGGCAACCTCACTCAATATGCATTATGTTGCGAGCTTCCTGGTCCACATGGGCTACACATCAATGGCATATAGGAATGTACACAGAAAACCTCCAAGGCTGTCTGCAAAGAATACCCCATACACTGGCAGTGATGGTGAACTGCAGCAAAACCTACTTCAAACATCCTGGGTACCGTGGACCTGGTGCTGTCCCCACAACTTTCTCTCAGGGTGATCACAGAACACGCACAATGGCATGGTCAGTAGGCACACTGTAACAGTAACATGCATGCTTGGTCCCCCTACCCAGTTGATGAGTTGCAAACCCCTATCTGGTCAGAAGATGTAGACTGCTGATCTGCATGTGCATTGCATCATGGGTACCCTTGGTGCTAACTTATCCTGGTAGCTACACCAGACAGTGTGTCTGTTGACCTGCACTGGTTGAGTAACTAGCCATAGTTTAATTACAACCAATATTGTTGCAGGACAATGGTGAATATACTGACCTCAGTGGGAGAGGTCATAGCTTCAATACCCCAGTGGGCCTGTATATTGATGTATCAGGATGTATAGGATATAGTGTATTATCATCACATCAGAGCATGTTTCCACATGACAATATGTCCAAAAGTGTGGACAGTTGCATGCAGTGGGTATGTTGGAAGAGTGGCATGGCCTGCAGGTTGCTAGATCAGCTGGTGAGCTGCATACAAAGTGCGCCCATCAGTATAATTGTCAGAGGATACGGCTGTCTATGCATGTAGCAATCTGACATAGATCTGAAATCCGTGTGCACATCCCAAAACACCTGCAGCTCAGTTGGCCAAACCAAGGTGCCCTGTAAAGTGCCCTAGCTGTGTCCGTACACTAGCCTGGTAAGCAGAGTAGAAAGTGCATGTAGATGACCTGGTGTAACTGTGTAGCCAGCCATTGCTATGTAAAAAGGCATAACACACTGGTTAATACAATGCCCTCACAGCCAGTGGTGATGGGTTTGAGACTCCAGTGTGCCAACACTGAGATAAATGCAGATACAGGCCAATATCGAGCATCCCGCTCCTAGTTAAAATCATGGAAAAAATAGTCCAACGTCAACTGAACCATCATATCGAGAATAACACACCCCTTGACCTTTGCCAGCATGGATTCCAGGAGTCACATGGCGTAGAAACTTTGTTGACAACCTTATTCAGCATACTAACCATAGGTCTGGATAATATCAGACAAGGTTTTGATCTCATCTTCCTTGACATCACGGCAGCTTTCGATTCCATCAGCCACAAATTACTCCTATCCCGCCTCACCAATAAGGGAATCCACGGCATGGAACTCGCCTGGTGTGCTTCATATCTGAACGACAGATGGCAGCATGTCCGCTCTGGCTCCTCTATATCCACTCCTTTCCCGCAAGTGAAGGGCGTTCCGCAAAGATCGTCACTCTCAGCCCTATTGTTCAACATTTATATGAAACCCATCTGCAACCTCATCTGGTCCTTCAATATTAACTGCCTAGTATACGCTGATGACGTCCTTATGTTCACACCAATATCCACAGATCACCCAGACCTCTCTCGGCTGTCTACATGCTTCGATGCAGTCACAGACTGGCTACAAACACAGAAGCTCAAAATAAACTTCAAAAAGATGGAGGTCCTATTCATCAGCAGAGACCAGGCATTCACTCCACCCTCATCACTAAAGGCACACAATGCAGAGCTCCTCACCAAAACGCTGATATGATATCTTGGTGTAACACTCGACCAGCATCTTAACATGAATGCCCAGATAAGCAATACGGTAAAGGCGATTTACCACAAAGTTTGGATACTACGTCACATGAGACAGATACTAGAGCCAAAAGACTTCCGAACAGTCTTTCAAGCACTAATAATGCCTCATTTTGACTACGCCAATTCCATACTGCACAGCCACTGCAGCCAGAACCCTCTACGGAGCATCCAGAAAGGATCATATCACCCCAATCCTAAAACTTCTGCACTGGCTTCCGGTCCACTGCAGGATTACCTTTAAGATCTTAACAATGACATTCAAGGCCATCAACAAATGCATGTCCATCTCCCTCTCAGACCTCGTCCAGACCACCCCCCTCAACAGATTGAGGAGATCAGCCGCCAACAACACCATGCTTCTCCCGAAAGCTATCACCAAATGCTCCAAGGCTACAAGAAACTGTGCCTTTGCACTATATGCACCTTCTTGCTGGAACACCCTGCCACCAGACATTCGTGCCATAAACAACCTCTCCCAGTTCAGGAAGGCACTCAAACATCATCTCTTTCTTCAGTACTTTTCCAATTCAGACGATATCACTTAGCCACCCGCACCTCGACCCAAGTCAGCTCCCACAGAGTACCCACCTTACACACCATAATCAGATCACTTAAGCTAACCCCCCCCCCCGCCCGATAATCCCCCCCCCGGTAACCACGGATGAGCTGTCCATAACTCTGCGACATACAATTATGTATGTGTATATAGTCATACTGTCTAATTTGTAAATAATGCCAAATCACATGTAAAATCTTGATACTAATTTGTATATAGTTCACCTGTTCACCATGTTTTAAACTCCCTGTTTAATGTAAGTCCAATGTTAGACTGTCCTGCATTGCACAATTTTTGTTGCCTGTGAACCACACTGATGATAAATAGCGCGGTATAGAAAAAACAATAAATAAATAAATAAACAAAATGCATAATAAACAAATTGTGTTAAGAAACATCAGACACAGCACTGCAATGTGTGTCTGCAGCATAGATCTTTATATATATTGATGGTGCCACCATTTGCTGTGTACCGGCCGCGGCACAGGCACGGACACGTTGCTAGTGTGCATTAATGATGCTCGGCGGAGTGCATGCTGAAAATGGCGACTCGATCTAGAAAGCCTGCTTTTACCCGCAGGGAGCTGCGCCACCTTGCAGAGCTGATCTGCACTAGGCAAAGAAAGCTATTCCCTGGCTCCTCCAAGCGGCAGGACCTCAAGCACGTAAGGAGGGCCTGGGACTGCGTCACCAGGCGTTATAATCTCCTGCTGACTACCCACGTGAGGTAAGTGTATGGGGACAGGTCAGTATATCCATATACATATCCAGTGTTGATTGTAGCTGTGTATGCTGCTGTATGTAGGCATTCTATCTCATTTATGTTTCTTAGTTAAACCCACGTGATATACCGCCTATTTATCACATCAAAGTGGTTTGCCCTATCCCCAGGAGGCTAAGGACCTGATCACAGAGGTCCAGATGTCAGCCTGATGTTAAGGCAGCTGATGCTGTTGATGTGTTAAAATACATCCTAACACAAGGAGCCCCTAGATCTTCCTAAAGAGGTCTGGTAAACAGCATGCTGATATGGTAGTTCTGCAGTTGCAGGGTCACACATCTGCCCTACCCCTAGGGGTCCTGAGACCTGTTCAAAATGGTCTGTCAATCACCCTGGTGATATGGTTGTGTGTGCATTTGCAGGTTAAAACATCTGCCCTACCCCCCCTGAGACCTGCTCAAAGTAGTCTGTCAGTCACCCTGGTGATATGGTTGTGTGTGCATATGCAGGTTAAAACATCTGCCCTATCCACAGGAGTCCTGAGATCTGCTCAAAGTGGTCTGTCAGTCACCCTGGTGGTATGGTTTATGTTGCTGTTGATGTGTTATAATCCACCCTACCCCCAGGAGGCTTGAGACACCATAAAAGTGGTCTGTCAGTCACCCTGGTGGTATGGTTTATGTTGCTGTTGATGTGTTATATTCCACCCTACCCCCAGGAGGCCTGAGACACCATCAAAGTGGTCTGTCAGTCACCCTGGTGGTATGGTTTATGTTGCTGTTGATGTGTTATATTCCACCTTACCCCCAGGAGGCCTGAGACCTGATTGCAAAGGTGGGTATGGTATCTAGATATTGTGGTAGGTTATGCCGGGTTAGGTCACACATTTGCCCTATTCCCCAGAGGCCCAGACCTTATTACACACGTCTGCTATGGATCCTGATGGTATGGTAGGTGCAGCTGTGGATGTGCTCTAAACCACCTCGCCCCCAGGAGTCCTGAGACCCGATTACGAAGGTCTGTAACAAATCCAGATATCATTGAAGTGTACACAGTTTCAGGTCATACATCTGCCCACTCCCCAGGAGTCCCATACCTGATCACAGAGGAACATTATAGATGCTGGTGTAAGGGTACATGCACCTGTTGGGGTTTCACAGCTGTGCCATAACCCCAGACAGGAGCACAGATGTTAATAGGCCAGCTAGGTGTGGTGGGCCATGCTCCTGTTGTCATCAGCCACAACTGCCCTAATCACAGGAGGCCCTAGTCATGACCATAGAGGTATAGTAGAAAGCCAAGTGTCATGGTATTGGCACCTGGCAAGGTGCACAGGGCCACCCACCTTCCGCTCTATGTCAGAACACATCACCCATGCGTGGTAGGATATCATGGTGCCATGGCGGGTGTGTCGGATGATGTGTGTAGGCCAGACCACACAGGGAGTTAGGGAAGACCTCCCCTGGACACCAGCATGGCCAAACCACACGTGGCATGGTGCTTCCATGTCATGCAAGGAGAGTGTAGGAACAGGGTATGGGGTGTCCAGGGTGTTACTGCACACATGGCCAGACCCACAGCCACACATGCAGGTGGCACTGGCAACAGTTAGTAGAGGACACACTGGCCAGAGGAGCAGGAGCAGCACGATGCTACTCACAGAGCATATGGTCATTAATGCTCCCACCCATTTCTTTCCCTCCCAGGTAGAGGACCTATGGAAAAAGGGTTGGGAGTTGTGGCTGCACTGCCCGGAGGTCCTTGCCCGCCTCCAGAGGGGGGTGATGGCACTAAGTGGAGGTGAGTGTTGCGGCCTCTGCAGCTTAGTACAGAATGTCACAGTGGCCCACCAGCCTGTGCGCAGCCAAACTATGTACATGTGGTATGTGACTCACATGATAGTGTGCTAATGACTGTCATCCCCCACAGAGGTTGCTCCTGCTGGTGAGGGCCCCTCAACATCAGGGCACACAGGAACACGCCCCACTGCAAAACACCGGACAGAGGAGTAGGAGGAGGCAGAGGAGGAGGAGGAGGAGGCGGAGGAGGAGGAAGAGGTGGCAGAGGAGGAGGCGGTAGAGGCAGCGGAGTTGGAAGAGGATGATGGGGACATGGAGGGGATGGAGGGTGGGGTGGGAGGGGAGGGTAAGAGTGTGTGTGATGTTTTGGGGGGTGAGGAGGAGGAGGAGAGCATGGAGGGTGGCGAGGGTGGGTGGGAGGTGCCAGGGGGGGAGGAGGTGGGTATGGAGAGGGGGGAGGGTGAGAGGGAACACAGGACAGCACAGGGCACTGTGGGTCCCTGCCAGCCACCTCATGTGTGTGGCGATGGTGCCTGTCTGGGTGTAGCTACTCCACCCATTGCCACAGATAGGTCCCACGCACATGCCACCACATAGACACCTGGCACCTTGTGTGTATGTGGTGGCAGGTACGTCCAGGACCTGTATGTGGCAATGGAAGGCGTGGTTCTATGCCTGCGGGCCCAGGACCGCACCATCCGGTGGCTGGCAGGTTCCATTCAGTGGATGGCTGACGAGATGCAGCGTGTGGTGTGTAGGGGTGCTGCATCTCGACAGCCATCCCCCGATGGGCATCCCAGGAGTGTGTGATGGCCCCTGTGGCACCCATACACATGCCCTGTGCTGTCCTGTCTCCCAGGACCCAACATGTGGGCTTTGGTATATAATACCTGTTGTAAATATGTTTTTAAATACTGTTGTGTTACTACATCACAATGGTCATGTGTCTCCCTTACAGACAGACTGTGGACGTAAGCATGGGACATGTGTGTAGATCACTATGTGTATGCATGGTAGACATGGGTAACATACATGGACTGTCTCCACACGCAGTTGTGGGGGCTGCCCATGTGCGAAGGCGTCTGTTTCCCATGGTGCCCCTGTGATGTGCAAATGTGCAGTGTGTCCCGACAGCTATGGTCACATGCATGCTGCCTGTGATGTGTGGGCACCATATTTGATGCACCATGCTCGTAGGGGAATAGTAGGGATGGCCAGCAGCAGGTATGTGGCAGGAAGGATGAGATGGACTGCTGTACCCAGGAGCTTCCCAGGGGGATAGCTGGTGAGGTCAAGACAGGTGGATGTTGGTCTGGAGGGGGAGCAGAGGCTCACTACAGGTGCAGGGGGAGAGTAAACAACTGACTGTAGCTAGTTACCTATGTCTGCCTGTGTCTTATACAAACATCTACAGCTAAACAGCCACGTAGGCTCTGGTGTGGGTCAGAGGGAATGGCACACATGTGGGTGGGGCACTGGAGAGGATATAGGGTATGAGAGACTGACTGATCCGTAAAATATACATGTACCACCATATACATATTACTGCCTAACTGGAGAGGTAAGATATACCCCCACGCATAGGTAGAAGGGTGCACACATGGCATGGTTCCTGGCACACAGGGCATGGTATAAGGTCTGTGCATTGATTCGTGGTAGTGCATACGCCACACCCCTAAGGAAGCTGGGGAGGCACATGTGACCATGTTGACAATATGGGGGACAGGGTACTCAGGGGAGTACAGTGTCAAACACCGGAAATGGACACATAGGTATAATCAGGTTTTGTCTTCTTTACTGGCACACAGTGACCTAATCCCCCCAATCAGGACCTGCGTGGGTGTCGGCACCCACGTCCACGGCAACCACGGTCCATGCAACCCTGTTGTGGTTCCGCTGGTGCAGCCTCTGGGGCTGGGGCTGGCTGTTGTGAACACCCAGCCATGGCCTCCTGAGCATCTGCAATCCGCAGTAGCGCCACTGCCATCACCTCAGCTGTAACACTCGTGATTGATGTCAGGTTCACAGAGGGTATATATCACTAAAACAGGCAAAAATGAATCCCTCCACTCTTCCAAGGCTATGTAGATTCAAAAATTGTCTTATGTGTCTAACACTAAAGTCAAAAATGTTCACTTGATATTTTCAATTGCAAGTATGATTTCTCAAAATAGTAATGATTTATAAGGGGTGTGAAGGTCTCAGACTTTCCATGGCACTGGCTTCTCTGACAAAAGTCATAGGCCTTCGTGCTGGATTTACATCAACGACCTTTCCAGCCACAACCCCCAAGATGTTTAATGTTGACGTTTCAAACAAATTATTATGCTATTAATCATGCTTATCTGAGCAGATGTAAACTCCCCGACGCCACCATCCGGTACCATTAATGCGTTTCACAGGTGAGAAGTTTCTTCAGGGGGACCTTAAATCATGTTAAGCACTCAAGCTGGTATCCAATATGTATTCGTTTGGCGTATGCAGAAGCTCAACTCTGAGAATTCTCTAAGGAAATGACAATGATAAAAATAGATACATGCCTCAAATACAATCGTCAGTATAGGAAAACCACTTTGATAGTTATGCCAATTTATAAAAGACCTAATGTTCATACCTGGTTCGTTCAGTTCCAGCGCCTCAGCTGATAATCAAAGAATCTTAAAAAACGCCACGCATGCGGACTCTAACTCCTTGGGGTCTTTATCTCCAATTCTGTCACGTGCGTCAGCACTTACGTCAGAAATACATACCAATGGCATTCATTCAGCACATTGTCAGGAGATTATAATACCCAAGGGCTCTAGCATTAGGGTGGGCAAAAGGTGGCTTCAGCCCGGAAAAACTGAAACTGAACTAGCAGTATTCAGCATGTGAAGTGGAAAGAATGATCAAATGCATCCTCCCCATTCAATGGTGTTATTCAACCCTCCAGGGTGTACTGTGTTCAGTTTGAATATCCATCTTTGTTCATTAATCAATAATGTCTGCTGTAAGGATTTACCACCCCTCCCTTTGGTGACCTGCTCTATACAAAAGCATCTCAAATCTGCAAAAGAGTGTTACTGTTGCAAACAATGGGCCACCAGTGGAGCTTCCATAACCCTACAGTTTAATCTGCTCCGATGTTCAATCATTCTGACTCGAAAAACACAAACTGTTTTCCCAATATATCTTAAGCCACATGGGCAGGTAATGCTGTAAACTACTGAACTGGAATTGCAGGACGTGGAGTGATGTAAAGCATGTATTAATCCATTATGTTCAAAATCCGTTCTTTCCTCTGTTATCGAACAGATGGAACAAGTCCCACATTTCCTGTGTCCACCAATAACTGCCAAAGATAGATCGGATGTGGGACGCAAACATGCAGGGCTAAGGCGCTCTTTCAAATTACTCCATCGTGTCCATACACACCGGATTCCATAGCGTTGCAAGCCCGGAACAGTGGCTAGAACATTACTGTGTCGTTTGATGATCCACTTAATATAGCCACTATAAGGTGAAAATTGTGTAACCATATTTATTGTAGTGTCTTGACCAGTTTCCTTAGAGCGGGGTCTTAATAGAAGGGACCTATTCATGTAGAGAGCCCTTCGATACACGGTTTTAACCACTCTTGTTGGATATCCTCTCTGTAAAAAATCTTGCTTCAATTGTCGACATCGTATTTTAAAATCCTTCTGGTCAGAACAGTTTCTTCGGAATCTAATGAATTGTGATAGGGGAAGGCTGTCTTTCAATTGTTGGGGGTAACTACTACCATAGTGCAAAAAGGTGTTCCTGTCAGTCTGTTTTTTATAGACTGAAGTGGTCCAACCAGCAGTGCCCTTATTCACTACCACATCCAAAAACTCCATACTAGTATTTGAGGCATGTATCTATTTTTATCATTGTCATTTCCTTAGAGAATTCTCAGAGTTGAGCTTCTGCATACGCCAAACGAATACATATTGGATACCAGCTTGAGTGTTTAACGTGATTTAAGGTCCCCCTGAAGAAACTTCTCACCTGTGAAACGCATTAATGGTACCGGATGGTGGCGTCGGGGAGTTTACATCTGCTCAGATAAGCACGATTAATAGCATAATAATTTGTTTGAAACTTCAACACTAAACATCTTGGGGGTTGTGGCTGGAAAGGTCGTTGATGTAAATCCAGCACGAAGGCCTATGACTTTTGTCAGAGAAGCCAGTGCCATGGGAAGTCTGAGACCTTCACACCCCTTATAAATCATTACTATTTTGAGAAATCATACTTGCAATTGAAAATATCAAGTGAACATTTTTGACTTTAGTGTTAGACACATAAGACAATTTTTGAATCTACATAGCCTTGGAAGAGTGGAGGGATTCATTTTTGCCTGTTTTAGATCACCTCAGCTGTGGCATGCATCCGGTCCATCCTCTCCTGAATGCCCATCAGAACCTGACGAGTGGCTGTGGGTGAGACACAAGGTGATGTGTGACACATGTGTTGCACCCCCCACCGTGACTCATGCAAATGTCCGGCATATCCAAACACACCAGTCCGCAGACCAACCATGTATGTGATGGCTAGCAGCGCAGTACCATGTTTACATCTGTGTGTCCCATGACCCATCCACAGGCCTGCAAATGATCTGCAACCCAGCCCACTAGACCCCGATCCCCCCGACGAGTAGAAGTATACCCCAGACCCACCACCGTGTATATAGCTTAGCCAATGTGTAAATAGTTGAGCTGTTTTGTATCTTGTACATAGTTACCCGTTGAAACCTGTATATAATCCCGTTTATTGTAAGTCCAGTGTTTGCTTGCCTGCACTGCACGATTATGTTACCTGTAAACCGCACAGATTTTCAAAGAGCGCGGTATATTAGAGACATTAAATAAATAAATAAATAAATCATGCTGGGGGTCATGGTGATCACAGATATGACACATGGTACTGTGTCTCACTTCATTGTGTCACTGCTGTATCTGTGCACTGGTTGTATGGGATAGGTTGGATAATGTGGGAATTCATGGCACACAGATAGATATCTGTGGGGCGCTGTTCACTCTAAACCTGATGCACAGTACTGAGTACCCTGACTATCTCTGCTATGTACCATTACCCAGGGAGAGGGGTTCGATGGGTAAACTGTATAGGTCATCTGGGGTAGGTGTGTACCACTGTACGTCTCCATGGGGTATTTTGTGGTGAATAGTAGGCGGATGTTTGGGCCCATTATCATGACGACACCAGATGGCACATGATACAAGGGGGGGGGGGGAGTGCACATGGCACCCACCCCCACTACACATACAAAACTATGTGCTATGATGTCCTAAGATTAGGGGGCACATGGAGTCTCATTGTGGATGTTCCGTCAGCCCTCAGGGGGCTTGTTGTGTTTTCTGTTACCCACCTTCCACATCGTGCTTTGCAGAGGCAGTATGAGCCTGCAGCTCTGCAAGGATGATATCCATGCTGGTGTGTTGCGTGCGTGATGTTCCTGGTGCCTGCATCCTGTGTGGACTCCCCTCCGACTCTGCATCCTCCACAGCCCATGTGCTGCTGTTACGGGCCCCCACCTGTGCATTAGCATCCACTGCCCAGTCCTCTGCCTCAGCCAGCACGATGTTACCTGGGGTCTCCCCGCCAGTGCCATCTGCGTCCCCGGACTCAGCGGCCTCTGGCCCCTCGGCATCCCCTGGCGCTGGTACATCCCCCTCCTCATATGCCTCCATGGCCTGGATGTCACCTGGGGGCAATGTTCCCTCTAATTTTCTGTAGGCCATGTGCGCATAAAATATCAGCTGTGTGCAGCCTTTGAAGGAAGGTTAAATTTTTGTGCGCCACATAACGACACTCGGAGTTATATACTTTAAAATTTGACTACACGTCAGAATACAGTATGTACACCACATTGATTTTAATCAAATTAAATGAAAATAGACGATTACTAAATGAAGCGGGAAATTTCTAGTAATTACAATCATAACTTTAAAATTTTAAGACGTCTGTGGTGTTCTCTATCAGCATCAGAGCCGTAATTTTTGTGCACTCTGTTGTAAAGTATGTGCGCTTGCTTGGTGAGGTGTGTGCGCGTGCGCACGCGCACAGCTTAGAGGGAACAGTGCCTGGGGGGTAGAACAAGGTACACAGCAAGGATGAGTTAGCGCAGGTCACATATCTACACCTATACAGTGCTGTAAAACATCCAGGACTGTGGCTGTCGTGCAAGAAGCCGCAGGTACTGGTCACACCCACCCTGTACCTACACAACCATGTTTTGCTCAATATGTGGACCCCAGTTGCCTGTGTTAGGGCACATGTGTTCTCAGGACATAGGCCCCCCCACCTTCCCGTCCATGGCAGGCATGTACTGAGCCATGTGGTTTACATGTGTAGCATATCTCTGACCTACCTGCCTGTGGATGGGTGGTGTCCAGTGCTTCCGGCAGCCCTCGCAGGTAGATGGGGCCCAGACGGTGAGCCAGTTCCTGCTCCAGGGGTGTCAGAGTTGGGGCAAAGGTGCCACCCCCTCCGGTGCCCATGGCATGTTGCCTCTGTGCCACTATGTGGGTACGGACACCCCGCTTGATATCACTGAACCTTTTTCTAAGGCTATCGAGGTCCCTGGATGGCCCCCCTGCCTGGGCTATGGCCTCCTGGATCTCCTCCCATACTTGTATCCGTGTGCCCACAGTGGTGCTTGTGCTCAGGCGGCCGTATAGCACATCATACCTCTCCAGAACACTGGCCAGCAGGATGTGGTTTTCCTGCTGGCTGAACCTAACAGCCCTCCTCCTTTCCTCAGATGGCACAGGTATCTCCCTTCGTTTGGTGCTGGGTGGCCCCTTTGTGGGCTGGGACACATCCGATGTGCCTGCAGCCACCACCACAGGCCCAACACTCCCTGCCGGCTCTGGGTCCTGCTTAAAAGGTGCCCCCCCTCCTCCACCCCTGCCATGTCTTGTTTCTCCATCTCCTACCCTCTGTGCCCTCTCCCTCCCTGTCACACATGCCTGCTCCTTTGCTCCTCAGCTCCACCACACACCTGCTTCTGCCCCCCTCCTCTCCCTGCTGTCTGCTCTTCAGCTCAGCTCGTGTCAATCTCACCTGCTCCTCGCCTCCCCCTCACTCTCTCCCCTTCTTAGCCACACACCTCTCCACAACAAACCTGCCTCTGACATTCTCCACCACCACTCACGAACCCTGACACTCTCCACGACACACCTTCTTCTGACTCTCTCCTTGCTTCACTGACAATGCATGCCTTCTCTCCCTCGCCTACACAAACCCCTCAACATGATCCAGGTGTGCAGGTGTATTTATAGGGTGTTTTTATGTTGCGCGTGTTGCGCATGCGCAGCAGCACTAGTGTGGTGGCTGCACGCGTTATGCATGCGCCACAGAGGTGTGGAAGGTGTATGCATGGGACACTATTACACATGCGCTGTGCGTGCGTGTGAGGCACGGCGCATGCATGTAACAGGACGCAGCACAAGTGCATGTCTCACACTCACGCACAGCGCACTTCGCACTCCATACACAGCGCATTTACCACGTCTCTGCAGTGCATGCACAATGCGTGCAGCCACAGCGCATGCTCAATGTGCACAGCCGCTGTGCTAGCACTGCTGCGCATGCGCAACATGCGCAATGTAAAAACACCCTATAAATACACCTGGATTACATTGAGGGGTTTGTGTAGGTGAGGGAGAGAAGGCGTGTGTTGTCAGTGAAACAAGGAGAGAGTCAGAAGCAGGTGTATCGTGGAGTGTGGCTGGGTTTGTAAGTGGTGGTTGTATTGTGTGGCTGGGTTTGTGTGTGGTGGAAAAGGTGTGTGGCTTGGTTAGTGAGGTGAGTGTCTATGTTTGAGTGAGTTAGAGGAGTTGGTCGGGTGGAGTTCATGGCAGCCTTTGTGTTTGCTGCATTTGCGGTGGGAGGTGAGCAGGGGGAGATGGTGTCCATGGGGCTGAGGCACAGGGCATGGGTGTAGTACCGCTGCAACACAGACCTGCAGCTGTGGGGGCAGGCCAGGCAGGGGCTGTGTGGGTACAGCAAAGGAGACATGCAGAGTTGCAGGCTTGCCAGCCTTGCCTCTACAGGCCCAGGGCCCAGCTCCAGGGCATGCGTGAGGACCAGGTCATCTCCCTCTACTGCCTGAGCACGGGGGCTATTAGGGAGCTCTATGAGGATCTAAGACCTGACTTTGAGCCCCTGACTGGTCGGTCACATGCCATACCGGGTTTGGTCAAGCTCCTTGGTGCCCTACATTTCTTTGCCTCTGGCTGTTTCCAGTCATCTATGGCCGCAGTGGGTGGCATGAGCCGCCCCACCTTCTCACACTGTCTCCACCAGGTACTGCATGCCATGATCAGCCGGGTGGGGAATTACATTGCCATTCCCAACACTAGGCAACAGTGGGGACCCTGAACCAGGCCTTTGAGGCATTAGCCGGGATACCACATGTGATGGGAGCTATTGATTGCACACATGTTGCCCTGGTCCCACCTAGAGACAGGGAGGCAGTGTTCCGCAACTGCAAACACTATCATTCCCTGAATGTTCAGGTTGTACGTGATTCAAATATTCATATTCTGAATGTGGTCCCTAGGTTTGCAGGGTCCACCCATGACTCCTATATCCTGCATCACTCGGCACTATTCTGACAATATGAGGCTGGACAGTATGAGGACTGTATATTGCTGGGTGTGTATTTCTCATCTCTGACATGTGTCTGTGTCTCATCTGTCTGTGTGTGATCTAACATTAGGGTGGGGGGGTGGTGCCCTCCAGCTCTACCTTGCTATGGTGGTGTGTGAGGGTGGTAGAATGGACGGTAGCATTTGTGTTGTGGTTACAGATTATGTTAATGGCAATCCGTACACCTACCCCTTGTTTTGTGTGTCATAACTTCACACGCTGATGCATAGTTGTGGTGTCCCATCATATGCTGTTATATGTATATGTCAGGATGTGTCATGCATTTGGTTTGCACGTACATACCTGTGTCCATTTATGGGGGCATGGGCTCCTGCTTTAACGTTCTATATTTCTTTCTGCAGGTGATACAGGATATGGGTGTCGCCCCTGGTTGCTGACCCCCGTGCGCCAGCCACGGACATGTGCAGAGAGGAGTTACAATGAGGCCCATGCCTCCAGCCACTCTGTCATCGAGCGCACCTTTGGCATTTTAAAGAGTCGCTTCAGGTGTCTGGATAGGACAGGCGGGGCCTTACAATACAGACCACAGACTGTGGCAGAGATCATTATAGCCTGTTGCATCTTGCATAACATTGCTCTCAGGCACCATACCCCTGTCCAAATTAATGAGGATCTCAAGGATGATCCTATGTGCCCTCCTGTACATGCCCGTGGTGACACACGTGAGGGCACAGCAGTCAGGTGGCAACTGATTGAGGAGGTCTTCTCATGTAAGCACTGCATATGTTGCCACCTACATTTGTTTCAATATGTTTGTACTGCTACCACTAGTTAACATCTGTATACCAATATCAGTAAGATGCAACACTGCACTGACTTGCAACAGACACTGCCTGGCCATCCCAGCTTACAATCTAGTCATGACTGAAATGCAGAAGATGTGAGCAGGCCATAACAGCTGGTGGAGGTGGATTATGTGTGTTTGCATTTGTAGGCTTGTGGAAGGTGTTACGCTGACATACCTGATGTGTGGCTGATTGGGATAGGGGCTGCTGTGCAGCCACAGGTAGTTAGTTTGATGCTTTGGGTGCAGCAAGGTGAAAGGTGTGTAGTATGGAGTAAACAGTAGGAGAGCAGACCATAGATGGGGCCAGTTGTCTAGATGTGTGTGTTTAACAATTTGTAATTTGAGCTGATTGTGTGGTTGGTATGCTCTGATGAGCAGGGACTGTGTGTTAGTTGTTTTTGTATAGTGCTACATGTGATACGTAGCACTATATACATGATGAGTAGTTGTTTGATTACTGGTATTTGAGATCAGTAGGGGAGGTTACTGCAACACCACAGTGTGCCTGTATGTATAGGTCAGCACGTAGCCTTGACATGGATGCGGAAACGGATAGGGAAACTGTGAGGTGTCCTGAGAGGTGGAGTATTAGTGCCATTATGTGTGTGGCTGTACAATAGCCATGCAGTGCAGTGTTGCATCTTTGCAGGCAAACAGATGATTCAAAGCCAGATCAGCAAGGTGTAAGTTACAGTAGGCAAGCCAGAAGCTGATTGGGGGGGTGAGGGATTTGGGTTTTAGTTGTGTTTTCAGGGAGGACTGGGGAGATATAGCTGATCACAACTAGACATAAACCACAAGCCTCAACTACAAGCTGGGTATGTGTGTAGAGGAGGAGAGTGCAGTCGAAAACAACACCTACATTGCGGACCCTAGAGAGAGGAGGTTTTGGACACACACAAAGACGCTCTGATGGGAGGGGAGGGTTTAGGTACACATATAGGATATCCATGCTTTGCAATTAACACTTACACACAGTAGGATGACATGCAGCCATCAATGTCAGGTGGCAAATGAATATCGGGGTGTGGTTTGGCAGACATAACTCAGGCGTGGAGAGATATATTTGCAACACATCAGCACACAGCTGTTAATGTACATCAAGGTATGAGATATACACACCAGGAAAATGTATATGGACAGAGGATAAGGATGGAGCCCCTGCATATTTCCCTGTGTTACAGGAACTGACAGCGGTGGACATTGAGACACCAGATCACACACTGAAGGGGCATTGGGAGCGAGATGGGGACACAGGATAGTACTGCATGCTTAGAGCTAAGCAGGGACACGGTAGGGAGGAGATAATTGATATGATACACTAACATACATTGTAACTTATCTAGGATACATTGTCTTAATTATCAGACATTCTATTAGACCATACTACTATTTGATAAAAGATACATTGTCAGGCACTCTACTAGGATATACTAAGATACACAGTCCTATTCATTTGATTTCCTGTCAAGTCTTCCCAAAAATAACCTAATTCCAATCTTAAAAATAAATTTACCACACTACATAAAATCTTTAAAAGAACAATGTCTCCACCTAAACCATCTGTATTCAAATTTCTATGCATATGCAATACAATCACCGCCTTAATTGACCTAACAAAATGCCTGAAGAGCAAAAATGATAAACCTATTCCAATAATCCAAGGTACAATACGTACTGAAAAACTTTTAGTACTATATAAAATAGGACCTTATCATAAACACAAGCACTCCAGACTCATTAATATAAATGTAACACCACAATGCGATGCTCCTCAGCCACATAACACACCCATATTAACAACCCTCTCATGTCAACTCATTAATGCAAGATCAATGAGAAACAAACTACCTATATTCACTGACATCCTCAACGACCAGAAGCCAGACATAATCTGCGTAACAGAAACCTGGCTTACAGAATCAGACTCAGTTTACATTAACCAACTAAAAACGCATGAATATGAGATCTTCCACACACACAGGACTTATAAAAAAGGTGGTGGTGTCCTTATAATAATAAAGAAAAAATTCAATGCAAAACTTATATCATCTTGCAACACTAATCATATTGATACTCTTACAATAAAAATTAAAAACCTGAGGATATGCCTAATATATAAACCACCAGAACATAACATAGACATCACTGATACTTTAATTGAAATTATGTCATCATCTACAGACACAAACCCTGTAATTCTAATGGGTGACTTTAATCTTCCCTCAACACATAATACATACTCATCTCACTTTTTAGACACTACTACTAACATGGACTTCAAACAAATTATATCGGATCAAACACACACCAAAGGTAAAACACTAGATCTTGTTTTCCTACCAACCTCCCTCTACAATTTATTTGACACTGCAACTCTTAAACACCTACCTGTCCCGTGGTCAGATCATTACCTCCTCAAATTTGATATAAAGTACACTGACAACATCCAAACAAATAGCCCACAACCCTCACTAATTAAAAGATTCAGAAAATTTAATGAAGAAGAGTTTCTTGATAACATAATCCCTCAATTATCCCCAATAACAACAAACCTCGAAGAATCGGTTGATAACTGGAACAATATAATCTCCAAGGCAGCAGAACACATACCAACTGCAACACAACATAATAATAAAAACAATAAGACCAAAAATGTTGACGCACCATGGTATAATAACACAATCATACAAATTAAAAGAAAACTGAGAAAGTACGAACGAGAATGGAGAAATTCTAAAACGGTACCTAACCATGAAAAATATTTAAACACACTCAACAATTACAGAAAAGCAATTGATACAGCTAAGAGAAACCATTACTCCAACATGCTAGCTAATTCTATGAATCGACCAAGAGAACTGTTTAGTATAGTTCAGAATTTGACCAACAAAACCCATAACACACATGAAACATCTATTGACATTGCCCCACAAGAATTAGCACAATACTATATAAACAAAACTAAACCACAAATGACGCCCCCAAAATTATATACTGAGATGATTCCTAACATCTCCGATACCTGGTCAAACTTCAACCTAGTAACAAAATCCACTCTCAAAACCATTATATCTAATATTAATACAAAGACCTCTCATCTCGATCCATGCCCAGTAAAATGGATAAAAAAGACTCTCCCAACACTCTCATCCTTCATCCTCCCCATAGTTAACATTTCATTAGAAAAAGGCTATCTACCTCCTTCCCTAAAGCACGTTCATATAAGACCAATTCACAAAAATAAGACCCTTGACAAGACATCCCCAACATCGTATAGACCCATATCAAGTATCCCTTTCATGGCCAAACTCATTGAAAAAATAATCCAAACCCAATTACAAGAATTCGTTGATACAATAGATCTCCTTGACGAACATCAATATGGTTTCCGCCCATATCATGGAGTAGAAACTCTACTGACAGTACTCATTGACACATTAATAAGAGGAATTGACGATACAAGACAAGCATTTATATTAATCTTTCTGGACATCTCCGCAGCGTTTGACAGTGTTAACCACACAACAATGTTAAGCAGACTCCAACAAATTGGAATAACATCCACCGTATATAATTGGTTTAAATCCTACCTAACAAACAGAACCCAAACAGTGAGGATTGACAATCAAACATCAAATATTTTCAACCAAACCCAAGGCCTTCCACAAGGATCTGCGCTATCAGCACTGCTATTTAATATTTACCTCCAACCAGTCTGCAATATCTTTAAACGTCACGGCGTACAGTATCACATTTATGCAGATGATGATATGTTTTATCTACCATTCAAAATCCCTCACCCACCTATACAACAAATAAAAGATTGCTTTAATGACCTAACTTCATGGCTCATCGACCACAACCTATATATTAATTTTACAAAAATCGATATCCTCTATGTCACAAAAAACCAAACATATACACCTCCAAACTCCATCACCCTAAATAACCATGAGATTAAAACAAAAAAAGAAATAAAATACCTAGGTGTAATCCTTGATGATAAACTTAATATAGACTCACACATAAAAAATCTCACAAAAACCATACATTTCAAAATCAAGACCTTGAAACAAATACGTCCACTAATTCATTTACATGACTTCATATCGATAATACAAGCAATCATCACACCACACTTCGATTTTGCAAATTTAATTCTCCAGGGAATCACACGGCAAAACATTAAAAAGATCCAATTAACCCAAAATATTGCTGCAAGAATTATAATGAATGTAAGTTCAAAAGAACACATTACACCAATTCTTGCTAAACTCCACTGGCTGCCAATTCACGAAAGAATACACTACAAAATACCAGTTACCACCTTCAAACTGATGAATAAACTCGCACCATCCTCACTTAATAACCTAATCAACATAGAACCAAATAAGCGAACTCAAAGAAGTAGAAACACAAACACAATATCATTACCTAAAGATTATAAAAAAGCTAAAAAACTAACCAATAACAGGGCCTTCTCTCACTGTGCACCGTCTCTCTGGAATAACCTACCTGACAATATTCGCCTCCTTACATGTATATCTTACATTACACACCTCTGACTAACCAAACCATACAAGGGGACACAGGGTAATAATCTTTAAATGGCATACACCTACATGATAAAAATAAATGCAAAATCTGATAGTAAAAGGTCGTTCTCATGTATCTCAAATTGTATAAAATTAATGTAAATATGTAAAAAGTTTGACTACATCCACACAATACCTCTGGATGTAACCAACGCTTGTATATCTTTAATTACACTGTTAATTGTAAAAAGTTAAATCTGTTCCCTGTAAATGACTAGGATATGATTAATCATGTACCTTGAATTTTTTCTGTTCACTGTAAACCGCACTTGATACTTGGGAAAGAGCGGTATATAAATATGTGCTAAATAAATAAATAAAATAATTATGTTCCACATGTTTTACAGCAAAAGAGAGGTGAGGAAGGGGACAGAGAGAGTACGGACCCTTGTTGTTTGCCACACACACTTCAGTGATAACTTTAACATAAAACAAATCTGTACAGTGTGATGTGGAACAGTCAGTCTGTTAAGGATCTTGGGGGGTCTGGGAGCTGAGGATGTGAAGGTGCAGTGTGTGTTGCACAGCTCCAAAATGACATATATATGTTTCTCTTGTGTTTCTCAATCCACAGGACATACTTGGTGACCCTCCTGGTGCTGTGGTGCATTGGCAGGTGACTGTCAACCACCTCCATCTCTGCACAATGCTGAGATAGGTGTGGGAGTGTGCGTATGTCTCTCCATTGTTTTGTGTCTGCCAACACCTCACTGAGCCCACATTGTTCATACTGCTTCCAGCATTAGCCTGCAAATGTGCATAATGAGGAGCAAGGTACTGTGGGTATGGCCCAGACAGGGCAGATTGGCCAGGATGCATCTGCACAGGGTGGAGGCAATGGCTGGGACACTGTAGTGCTCGACCACCACCTGCATGGACAGGGTGGCCACAGCATGTCACACTGGGGGGGGGGGGGGGGTAGCTCTCACTCTGACCGAGCAGTGACCATGGCATGTCTATGTTCCCACATAGTGCCGCACACTATTTGTTTCCAGTGGTAACTGTGTGTTCCCAGCTTTGGAGCCCAAACACAGTACTACCTGCTTGGTGTCTGTGCTGTGCATCCCACAGTTGAGTGCACAGGGTTGCCCTGTGAGTATGCACTATGGACTGATTAGTGGGCTGTCTGCTGTTTGCCTGTGCATGGTGGGAGCACCTTGTCGGATACTGCAGGTGCAGTCTGACTGTGCTGTCTGTTGATGAATGGCGGACCATGGCATGGGGCAGTTGAGCCTATTCCAAGTACCATTGCTGGTCTGCAATTTTCACAGGTATGGCCCTGGCCCTGGAGGGCTGTCATCTGTCAGCAGGACACTCTCATCTACAAAAGGGATGATTGAGGCTCCTTGGGGGGAATATAGCACATACCACTTTGACCCATAGTGTCAGTGCTACATTGCCCTCATGCAAGTCTAGACACCCCCACTGCCCTGATACCAGATACCCATGGCAGCCAGACCTTTATACCAGGTACACACTAATCTAGATGGTGTCCGGTCCCACAGGGCCACATGCGACTGCAGAACACAGATGGAGGAGATGCACCTTCAGTTGCACTGCTGGGAACACCTGTCACACACTGGCAGTACTGGGGATGTGCAGTACACCACATGTACTGTGGACCTAGTGCTGGGCACCCATCCTATCACTCAGGGTGAACACGGAACCTGCACAATGGCATGGTCGGTAGCTACTCTGTACCAGTATCACGCACTGTCAGTCCGTCTTACCACGCTGCAGTATCAGAGAGGTACAGACCCCATTTGGTGGTCAGCTGTAGGCCACTGTTCTGCATGTGCAATGCATCATGGGTGCTGGTGGGGTTACCATATCCTGGCACACAGAGTAGACGGTTTGTGCAGTGATCTGCAGTCCTTCTGTACCCAGCCATTGCTGTGCAACAGACCATAGAGCAGGGGTGGGGAACCCTGGTCCTGGAGAGCCACAGACCAGTCAGGTTTTCGGGATATCCCTAATGAATATGCATGAGATATATATGCATTAGAGATATCCTGCCAACCTGACTGGTTTGTGGCCCTCCAGGGCTGGATTTGGAGACCCCTGCCTTACACCTCTGTCATTTAAGATTGTGAGTGGGCAAGGTGCAGATGTCCTAGACATCGAAAGGGTATATAGAATGTGTCACATTCCTCCTTGATTCTCACCACCACCAAAATGTTGTCTAATAGACAATATTTTGGTGGTGGTGAGAAGTGAGGAGGAATGTGACACATTCTATCTAACCTTTTTGATGTCTTGGACATCTGCACCTTGCCCACTCACAATCTTAAATGACAGAGGTGTAAGGCAGGGGTCTCCAAATCCAGTCCTGGAGGACCACAAACCAATCAGGTTGGCAGGATATCTCTAATGCATATATATCTCATGTATATTCATTAGGGATATCCCGAAAACCTGACTGGTCTGTGGCTCTCCAGGACCAGGGTTCCCCACCCCTGTTCTAGGAGGAGGTCATGGGTTCAATTCCTTGTTGTTCCCTCCTGTCCAAGGCAGATTTTTTGCTTGCCTGTGACAGTCATATCTTTGCAGATCCATGCTTCCAGACCATAGTACCCTCACCACAGTTACCAGCAATCTGTATAAGGTGTTATAAGGCTCCTAATTAGGCACAGTACAAGGCACCTTATAGGGCACAGTACAAGGAATGGTACAAGGCACGTTATAAGGTGCATTATAAGGCACGTTACAAGGCACCTTATTAGGCACAGTACAAGGCATGTTAAGGCACGTGCCTTGTACTGTGCCTAATAAGGTGCCTTATAACGTGCCTTATAGCGCGCGTTACCTGACGGCTTGCCATACTGATGCCCCGCCCACACCTTTTTATGGGCATCTGTACCTTTACCGCGGAAACTAACGCAAATGACATTACCGCAGTTTAGTAAACATACCCTATAGAAACATGATGGCAGAAAAAGACCACATGGGCCTATCTAGTCTGCCCTTCCACTATAAGTGTCCTCTTTTTTCCTTTAGAGAGCCTCTGTGTTTGTTCCATGCTTTTTTGAATTTAGATACTGTCCTCATCTCTACCACCTCCATTGGGAGACTATTCCACACATCTACCACTCTTTCTATAAAGAAATATTTCCGCATATTACTCCTGAGTCTATCCCCTTTCACCCTCATCTTATGTCCCCTCATAGCAGAGCTTGCTTTCAATGAAAAGAGGCTCTCCTCCTGTGCATTTATGCCAAGGAGGTATTTAAACATTTCAAACATATCACCTCTCTCCTGCCTTTTCTCTAAAATATACATATTAAGGTCCTTAAGTCTGTCTTCATATGCTTTACAATAGAAACATAGAAATATGACGACAGAAAAAGACCACATGGCCTATCTAGTCTGTCCTTCCATAACAACTACAACAGTCCCCTTTTTACCTTTAGAGATCCTCTGTGTTTGTCCCATGCTTTTTTGAATTCAGTTACTGTCCTCATCTCTACCACCTCCACTGGAAGACTATTCCACGGATCCACTACTCTTTCCGTAAAGAAATATTTCCGCATATCACTCCTGAATCTATCTCCCTTCACGCTCATCCCATGTCCTCTCATAGCAGAACTTGCTTTCAATTGAAAGAGGCTCTCTCCCTGAACATTTATGCCATGGAGGTATTTAAACATCTCAATCATATCACCTCTATCCCGCCTTTCCTCTAAGGTGTACATATTAAGATCCTTCAGTCTGTCCTCATATGCTTTATAATGAAGACCACTAATCATTTTAGTAGCCACCCTCTGCACCGACTCCATCCTGTTCACATCCTTTTGAAGGTGCGGTCTCCAGAATTGCACACTATACTCCAAATGAGGTCGCACCAAAGACTTATACAGAGGCATTATCATCTCCTTTTTTCTGCTAGCCATTCCTCTTCGTATGCACCCAAGCATCCTTCTAGATTTTGCCGTCGCCTTTTCTACCTGTTTAGCTACTTTAAGATCATCAGACACAACCACGCCTAGGTCGCGCTCTTATTTAGTGGACAAAAGTACTTCACTCCCTATACTATATTGCTCCCTTGGATTGCTGCAGCCCAAATGCATGATCTTACATTTTTTAACATTAAATCCCAGCTGCCAAATTCTAGACCAGGAATGGGCAAACTACAGCCCGCGGGCAGTATACGGCCCAGCAGACCTTTTAATCCGGCCCGTGGAGCGCTAGCTCTTCTGCGCGCTGCCTAGTATGGGCCTGGGCTGCAGCATGCTGCAGTACCCGCAGACCTGGTGCTTCATCGACTGGCGCACCAAAGTGTCTGCGCACGCCGCCTACTCCTACATGTACGCCGGCTTCAGCTCCTTCCTCATCTTGGCCACCGTGCTCTGCAACGTGCTGGTGTGCACCGCCAGTTCGTGCGCCGCACCTCGCTGGGTACCGCCGACGCACGCCTGGCTGAACTGCGCCGCTCCTTCCGCCGCATGGCTGGAGCCGAGATCCAGATGGTCATCCTGCTCATCGCCACCTCGGCCGTCGTGCTCATCTGCTCGATCCCGCTAGTGGTAAGTGCTCCTTTGCCCCTCTTCCCCAGGTCTCTTCTTTTAGGAAAGCCATCTTGTTTAATTCCCCTCCTAAATGTGTGGGTTTCCCCTCTTGTTCCTCTCAATACTTCTTTAGATGTACGTACGAAGATCTGTAAATTCTTCAGGAGCGATGTACTGAGGCAAACGGAAGGTGGCATAAAGTCCTTGGAATCTGGCATTTTTAAGAGTGGTTAAATTAGCACAGGTTTGAAAATTGGGAGCAAGAGCATCAATCGTCAAAGCTTCTTCTATTTTTAAAGACTTGATGTTGTGCTAATTGGCTCTTTCGGTTCAGACGTATACGCACGCATTTTTGAGTGAGTTTAAAATTATAACATTTGTATTTGATGCCCCCAACCCTCCCAAAAAAACGATTTATTTCCTAAACATTGGCCTGTGATTCTGCAGCCAAATGCAGCTAACACCGAATTCCATAAAGCATCTCACAGTAAAAGAAAGCCCAGTGAATGTAGCTCCCTTTAGGTTTCTGCAGCTAGAGAAGTTCCCTATGTGATAGATATGTGAATATTGCTATATATCTCCTGGAAGTGGGGGTGCTGAAGGCGGCCAGAAAAGGCAAACACTATTTAGTTACTGTGAGAAGTTTGAATATAGTTCTCGCTCCAATTAGAAAAGGGGGAACAGCTTTCTCTCTCCAAACCACCTGCAGTATTTCTTGCTCGGTTTTTCTTTATCTTAATCCAACATCTGAACGCACTCTACAACCATGTATCTTTTGTATAGCAAATACAAGACCTTTGATGATCTGCCAGATCCAGACCATTTAACTCCTAAATTTCCAGAAGTACAAAGCCCTAGGGCAGACAGCAAAGCTGCCATTTACTTAGAGAAAAAGGCTCGGGACTTTGCTACTAGATAAGTGCGTATGACTCAAGTTAGATGCCCCGAGTTAGTAATCTGCTCTTTATGATGTTAGAATCGTTAAACTTCTCTCATTTTCCCACACTAGCCACACAGGAAAAGGCCATCCAAAATGTGAATAAATATAGCAAATCACTGAATGACCTGCATGAAGAATTCAAGAAGTGCAATTGGAACTAATCGATCTTCAATCTGATGCAATCTTAAAGGAGAACTTCCATTCTCTTCCACTAAAAGAGTTTTATGCCTCACTTAAAGATGACTGTTTTCCAAACCTCCGGGGGATGGCAAAGAAGATTCTGGCCTTGTTTGGCTCGACCTACGTATGTAAGCAGACGTTCAGTGTCATGAACATCAATAAATCCCGTCACAGATCCCAGTTAACTGACCAACACCTCAGATCTATTCTGCGAATTGCAACAACAAAGCTATCTCCTGACTTTGATGCCTTAACAAAAAAGGGAGACCAACAACACTGTTCCCACTAAAATTGAAGGTACTATTTTATGAAAGAAATACATTGCATAAAAGTTTTGTAAAATAACTCTTTTTATGCTTTCCTACCTTAAATTAATCTAAACATTTAATGTTACAAATTTAAATTTAATTTATATTAATTCACACATACACACCATCCATCTACTCTTGGTCCGGCCCCCGGGTCCAATATATGAACCTATTGCGGCCCTTGAGTCAAAAGGTTTGCCCACCCCTGTTCTAGACCATTCTTCAAGCTTAGCTAGATCCCTACTCATGTTATCTACCCCTTCCTGGGTGTCTACTCTATTGCAGATTTTGGTATCATCCGCAAAGAGGCAAACCTTACCTGAAAGCCCTTCCCCTATATCACTAACAAAGATGTTAAAAAGAATTGGACCAAGGACAGATCTCTGGGGCACACCACAGATAACATCCTTCTCCTCAGAGTGAGCTCCATTTACTTGTATTCTTTGTCGCCTCCCACCCAACCAATTTCTAACCCAAGCAGTAACTTTAGGGTCCATCCCTAAGTTGCCTGTGAGGAACAGTGTCAAAGGCTTTACTGAAATCTAAATACACCACATCTAGGGCTCTCCCTCGGTCCAACTCCCTGGTCACCCAGTCAAAAAAATCAATCAGATTTGTCTGACAAGACCTGCCTCTGGTGAATCCATGCTGCCTTGGATCCTGTAATCCACTGGACTCCAGAAACCTCACTATTTTCTCTTTCAGCAGCGTTTCCAATAATTTACTCACCACCGAAGTTAAACTAACTGGCCTGGAGTTTTCAACCGCATCCTTACTTCCGCTTTTGTGTAAAGGCACCACATGAGCCTTTCCCCAGTCCTTTGGCACCACTCCCGACTCCAACGAGGCATTGAAAAGGTCAGTCAGTGGAGCTGCTAGAATGTCCCCAAGTTCCCTCAGTATTCTCGGGTGTATCCCATCTGGTCCCATCGCTTTGTCTACTTTAAGTTGAGATAGTTTCTCATGAACACAGTCTTTTGAAAATTGTTCAAGATGTCCTTTGCTTCTGTTCCTATTTGTGGGTGTTTTCTGAGGTCCTGCTCCTGGTTCTTCATCTGTGAACACAGAACAAAAATATTTGTTAAGCAATTCCGCTTTATCCTTATCAGCTTCTACATATTCCCCCCCTGCACCCTTGAGTCTGACAATGCCACTCTTGCCCTTCCTCTTCTCACTAATATATCTGAAAAATGTCTTATCTCCCCATTTTATTGCATTGGCTATTTCCTCCTCGTTTTGAATCTTTGCCTTCTTGACTACTTTGCTAGCTTCTCTAAGTTTTTCCAAATAAAGATGCCTGTCTTCCTCTCTCTGTGATCTCTTGTATTTCATGAAGGCCTCCCTCTTTTTCTTCACTTTTTCAGCTACTTCTTTCAAAAGCCATAGCAGTCTCCTTTTCCTTTTACCTTTATTTACCATTTTAACAAAAAAGTTGGTTGCCCTTAACATATCCCCTTTCAGTTTTTCCCACTGTTTTTCTACATCCCTCAGCTGTTCCCATCCAACTAAGGACTCCCTGAGGTATTGGCCCATCTTCGCAAAGTTAGTCTTCCTAAAGTCTAAGATCCTCGCCTTTGAATGGATTCTAACAGCCCTAGTCCTAATACTGAACCACACCATCTGGTGATCACTGGATGCAAATGATCTCCCACTACAACATCAGAAACACTTTCACCATTGGTAAGCACCAAGTCCAGTATGGCCCCTTCACGTGTGGGGTCTGTTACCAATTGCCTGAATAGTTCTCCCTGTAGAGAATCCAGGATCTCCTTACTTCTAGATGATACTGCAGCAGGAATGTGATAATGACGATCATCAACCATTTTAGTAGCCACCCTCTGTACTGACTTCAACTTGTTTATATCCTTTTGAAGGTTGGCCTCCAGATTTGCACACAATACTCCAAATGAAGTCAAACCAGAGACTTATTCAGAGGCACTATCACCTCTTTCTTCTGCTGGCCATTCCTCTCCCTATGCACCCAAGCATACTTCTGGCTTTCACTGTCAACTTTTCTACCTGTTTAGCCACATTAAGATAATCAGAAACAGTCATCCCCAGGTCCTGCTCTTCTTTCATGGACAGAAGTACTGCTCCCCCTACACTGTATCGCTCTCTTGGATTTCTGCAGCCGAAGTTCATGACCAAGCATATTTTTTAAGGAAAAGTAAGCACCTTCTTTTCTTTATAAATACTAGCAGAAGTGGCTGAAAATGTGCCTTAACTTTAAGATGCATCAGTTGGTCTTTATGTACCTTTGTTTTCTATGCTTCTTCTCAAGTCACTTCATTGGTTTCCTAGTCATTTCTGCATTCAATTCATACTTCTCTTACTGACCTCTAAATATATTCTTTCTGTGGCTCCTCATTACCTCACCTCTCTTATCTCTGCATACACCCATCACCAGGAACTCCACTTTTCAGGCAAATCATTTTTATCTATGTCTTTCTCCTTCACCGCCAACTCCAAATTTCACTCTTTCCACCTTGCTGCACTGTATCCCCAGAATAGACTACCCAAGTTAGTATACCAGGGTCCATCTCTGGTCCTATTTAAATCCAGGCTAGAAACCCAGCTGCTTCAAGGCCTCTTATTCTCCTTCAGGACTGTACCAAGCTAGAAATGTGCCCTGTGCAACTAACAAATCTGATGCTCGCCCTCTTCCACCCCAATCACATGCAGTCACTCACGCTTTTTGAGCTTCCTGGAAGACTAATATGATATCAGTGCCCCCTTCTGTGCTTGCGCCCTGCAAGGGGTTTGTTATCTGTCTGATTCAATACAGTTGATGTGTTATTGAATTAAGATCCTTTGCAGTTGAAATAAAGCTGCTGCCATGTCTTGCCCAAATCTCTGTGACTGTGGGCATGGGAGAGTGGTTGTATGAATGCTGATGCCATCATTTCCTATAATAAATCCCCTAGTCCCTTGTTTGTTGTGTTTGTCTGCCTGTTGTGTGAGCTGTGCTGAGCAGGGATTCTCTCTTACATCTGTGTACAGTAGCACATATGCCTGGTAGTGCTATAGGAATGATAAGTAGCAGTCGTAATGAAATAGATATTTAGGTGCATTCTTGCCACCTAAATCTAGGTAGCTCCTTATAAAAATACCCCTTAACCTAAGATGTAGTGGATGTAATTAATATTTAGTTCACGCTAAAGCACTTAATAAGACATTTAAAACTGCCCAGCACAAGTGAGGAAGTGTCTCCCTGAAGGTTACAGTACTAGAATATAATTCAATCTGCCCTTAAAGAATAAAATAACATTTAATTAGATAGTCATTTTTCTGGGCCAATGTTATGATTCAGGCCGTTGTGCTGTGTGTTGTGGCACCGGAAATCTCTTGTCTGTCTGGGTTCCAGTGGGTCTGGATGTGCCTCAGAAGTGGTACACTAAAGCCTGCTCCTCCTACTACGGTGGCCCCTGTTGGTCAAAGAAGGATGTTCAGAGTGATGTTTGGAAGAGGCTACACATCGTTTCACTCTGTGGCTGTGCACCTATACTTTAGTGAGTCTAGCAGAGCTCTTTCTCACTGAACTCACAAGACTGGAAATTTAAGCCTGAAACCATTGAGAAAGTTTATTTAAAAGTCATTTTCAATGTTTGCTAGTGCAACATAGAATCAGCATAACTGACAACCTGTCAGAATTTTATTTTAATGCCCACAAGGGGTATTTCTACTTGGCTGACCTTTGGAAGTTCTTTAGGTAGAAGTACCCATCTAAGCAGAATTATATATATCTAGAGAGTAAACAAAGTTGTTTTATAGCAGAGAAAATCCAATAGGACACATAACAGGCTTTTTAAATTTATTTATTTTAAAAACTGGCAAACATTTGCTGAGAAATTTGAAAGCGTTCTCTTATTGGGTTACCAATAGTTACAGTCTTTCTGAGCTTCCTGGGTAAATTCAGGAAAAAGCTCTCCATCCAAATAAGTTTTGAAGCTTTCTGTCAACAATGATTATCCTAAGGCCTAACAGTGCTATCCCTTCTGCTCTGAGAGATGGCCAGCATTGGTTCGAACAGGAACAAACTGTATTATCTCTGGTTACTATTACATCTATGCGACCACGGCAATGGATGCTGCAAGCCCACAGGTGCAGCGGATTCCACTGTGTGTTATCCGCAGTCAAGTAGGGCCCCTGTTTCCAAGCACACATGGGCTCCTCAGCTTTCCTGTGAGCACGAGTCAACAGAAGAGAGTGAATGAGGTTTGCAGGAAATAGTCTGCATTTGAATTTCTCTTGGGCTTGCATTAGGGTTTTACCAACCTCCATAGGGATGTTTGAGATGGCTTTTTTTTTTATTTTCCCAATAGATCAAATCCAGGCAAAAAGATTTCAGATGGGAAAGCTGGGGAAAACCAAGTATAAGTGGTTTGTAAGTGAAGTAGGGCCTTAAAGCTATTTTGAAGCAGATACTCTCACGTGCACATATATACATGATGAGACAGTTACTTGGGCCTTTTTTTTTGAAGGGGTGATACTGAGTATTGACATCTTTTTTCATTGCCTGCTAAAACCGACTCCTGGTCCTCCTATATTAATGAAAGAGCCCCGTTTATGAGTACCAGCATCTTTTTTGCTAGGAAAAATACACTATAGTTACTATGTTTTGGTTACATTTTATGGAATTAGGCCAGAAATAAAGTCAACAAATTACTTTAATTGACAAAGCCTTGTTTTCAGCTAGCCAACTCAGAAGTCGGTAAAGTTAAGATGTTCCGTACTGGTAGATAATGTTAGATTATGTAGTGCATGCAACTTCAGAAATAAAATTAGCTTAAGGGGTTTTTTTCTCTGCAATTTAGATCTTATGCACACTAGAGAATTATTGGATCCCTCTCCAGTGACATACCAGTTCCCTCCCAGTGTGCTTGAATATCTCCGTGAACCATCCAACTAAAGTCACGATCTGGGGATACGTGGCAGCCAGTGGTGTTGGAAGACTCCATATCATCGACAGGATGATAAATGTAGCAAAATACATAGGAATTCTGCAGAAGTACATGTAGTAGTGCTATAGGAATGATAATAGCAGTAGTAATAAAATACAGCTGAGCAACTGTTTCCTGAGAGATATTTCTTCCAGAATGACAATGCACCATTCCACCGAGCAAAAACTGTCACCAAATGGGAGAAAATAAACGCAGTCCAGACCATTGACTGGCCAGCTCAATCACCCGATCTCAACTCGATTGGGAATCTTTGGTACAAGGTATCTGTTGAAATGGCCAAGAAGCAGCTGTGGTGAGAGCAGATTGAGTTGCTCATTGCAGCCTGGAATTGCATCATAATGCAAGAACACCTTGTCAAACTGGTCGACTCCAGGCCAGACAGATGTCATCTGGTGAGAAAGAGCAAGGGCTAGCCCATCAAGTACTAATGGCCACCAACAACTAAAAACAACCCTTTTCGGGGCTACCTAATGAAATTAAGAAGAAAACATGCACACTGCCAACATACATGGAACAGAAAACACAACAACCTTTTGGACACAAATTGCATCTTTGTACACAGATTCACAACCAAAAAACATGGATATTAAACAATCATAAAAGAATGCTCAAGTCATGGCAGATTTGTCAGATTCGTACAAAAGACAAAAGAGAAGAAAATGGCATGCAGAAGGGGTTGTAAATTCTGACGCATTTTGTCCCTGTGGTTCCAAACAACTAAAAATGCCAATTTGGCACTACCTATGCAAGACTTTTTCAGACAACTGTATTACAAAAACTCTTAACGTCAAAGGGGCAGCTCTTTAAGCAGTCAACCTGGACAGGAATCCATAGGACAAATGCTTTCCTTACAAATGCTAAGTGCCTATGAACATCCTCTAAATTTCTTTTCTCGTACCGTTTTGAAATCTCCAAAGGGCAACCCTTATTCTTGACCTCAGTACAACTGCAAACTTTGGGAAGCCACTTTGCATGGGAAAAAAAAAGCCCAAAAAACCAAATTATATACAAAAATGCCATAATTTCAGGGAGGGGGGGGGGGGCAGCTGGTGAATAATTTTTTAAACTGGTGGTGGGGGAGGAGGTGTCTTGTGAGCTCTGATTTTAGTAGTTGCCCCTGTGCTAGCACCATTTTCTTGGCCCTGGACCACCACTAGTGTAGCCATGCCAGCTGCAATCGTCCACTCTCTGCCCTAACTCTACCCAAACTACTACTATTGTTCATCGTTTGTATAGCACTACAAGGCATACGCAGCGCTGTACAGACACATCTGAAAGACGGTCCCTGCTCATCAGAGCTTACAATCTAATCAAGACAGACAGTACAATAGATGAGAACAAGGGTACAATAGGGAAGGGTATTGAGACAAAAGGATTAAGATCCAAAAGCAGCCTGAAAAGGGTGAGCCATTAGCATGGATTTGAAAAGGGGGAGAGATGAAACCTGACATAAAGATACAGGTAGTTTGTTCCAGGCATAAGGAGTAACAAGGTGAAAGGACTGAAGTCTGGAATTGGCTGTTGAAGAGAAGGGCACAGAGAGAGGCAAACCAGAGGAGGGGAGGAGCTCACAAGGAGGGGTGTAGGAAAACTAGTGAGGAGAAATAGAGCGGATGCACTTATTTATTTATTTAGCAGCTTTTCTATACCGCTGAACAAAATTAACAGCTTTAACTTTACATAAAACGTAGTTATTGAAAGTAACAATTAACCAGCAGTGTACATTGAACAAGATTAACAACTTTAACTTCAATTTGAAAGTAACAATTAACCAAGTATAACTAATGATTACTTTACACGAACTTAATGTGGAAGTAAATGGTGATGGTTAAACAGGCAATAAATAACAAGTGACTCATGGTGTGTGGCATGTGGCAAACAGCAGGAATATGAATATTTATGCAAGGCAATAGTGGGGGAGGTAATATGAGTCCTAGATGGTTTATCAAGTGGTAATGGGAAGGTACTTTGAGTCCTAAATGGTTGGTGGACGAGTCAGCTTGTCATTAGGTGTCTGATCCAAAGTGCTCTAGGAAGAGGTAGGTTTTTAGCTTTTTCCGTAACTCCCCAATGTCTTATAGGTCAGAAGGAGAAGTTTGTATGGGATATGGAAATGGAAGGGAAGCCAATGACATGATTTGAGGAGAGGGTTTATTTGAGTATATTGGAGCAGGCAGAAGATTAGCTGCACAGCAGAGTTTTGAACAGATTGAAGGGGAGGTTAAGATGACTCAGAGGAAGACCAGTAAGGAGAGGTTGCAATAGTCGAGGCGAGAAGTGACTAAAGAGCGGATACGTGTTTTAATAGTGTGTTCAGAAAGGAAGGGGCAAATTTTGTTAATGTTGTAGAGAAAGAAACTATAGGTTTTTGTTGTTGGATATGTATGGAGAAGAAGAGAGAGGAGTCGAAGATGGTTCCAGGGTTGTGGACTGAGGAAATAGGAAGAAGAAGAGTGTTATCAGTAGAGATAGAAAAGGGAGAAAGGGAGGAAGATGGTTTAGGGGTAAAAATAAGAAGTTTGGTTTGGCCATGGTCAATTTCAAACAATAGTGAGACATCCAGGCAGTGATGTCAGATAGGCAGGAGAGATATATAGGCTTGGCATGTAAGAGAAATGTCAGGTGTAGATAGATAAATCTGAGAGTCACCAGCATAAAAATGATATTAAAAGCCATGGAAGAAGATGAGAGCGCCAAGGGATTCGGTATAGAGAGCGAAAAGGAAAGGGCCCAGAACAGACCCTTGGATACATCAACTGAAAGGGAGATATCAGTAGAGGAGGAAATGCCAGAACAGACACTGAAGGAGTGATGTGAGAGATAAGAAGAGAACCAGGACAGCACAAAGCCCCTAAAACCATGGGAGGACAATGTGGTCAACAGTATCAAAAGCAGCAAAAAGGTCAAGAAGAATGAGGACTGAGTAAGGGCCTTTGGATTTACCCAAACCCCAGTTATTCACACACTGCTCAGTTCACTTGGCATTTTTAGCACAGTCACATGTTGGCGCACTCCCAACACTACATGGCAAAAAATGCATGTTAGCACCAAGCTAAACTCCGTGCTACCCGCTACTGCGCTTTAGTAAACACACTCCAGTGAACAGAAAAGCTGGCAGATGTGATTCCTGCGAAGAAAAGAGAGGAAGGAAAGTTGTAAAAAAATAGAGGTCAAAATAACTGTGCAATAACCTCTGAGCACAAAAGGGGAAAAAAGTAAAAGAAAACAGAAGAATAAAATGCCCAATTCAAAGGGAAGTTAGATCCTTCCTGCCAAAAAGGAAATAAGAAATTGTTGGTCACCTATATGACCAAGTTATCTCATATGCTTACCTTGATGTAAGTTCCAGTTTGCTCTGATTATTTTTTTTTTTACCATACTTACTAGCTTAAATTTTACAGACTGTTTCTGTAATCTTCCCACAATAGGAAGAGCTGTGATTAGTGAGGGAATTAAGAGAAAATTTAATACCGAGCTGTGACGACAGGAGAAACTGAATCACAGCTAACTCTCATACTAATGGCTGGGTCACATACTTGCCAAAAGAATATGGTTAATATAATGACTACATAAATTACACAACCGATGACATTTAACCTACACTCTCTACTCACTAGGGGTAGCATTAGAAGAGACTATGCGTAGATGTAAACTTAAAACAAAGTGCTTTTTCTATTATTAGCAGTATTGCATAAATGTTTCAGCATCATGTCTGCAAAGTCAAAGCCAGGGAACAGTTCTGAGAATATCAATGCTTCAGAGCCCTGCGTTTTGGTTGCCAAATATACAGACTAATAATAAAGCAGCCAGACAGAGAGAGTCCCATTGGAATGGTCAGGATTTGCAAAACATTGCAGCAGGCTGCAGACGTCCAGAGAGGTTCATGTGGAATAAAAAAATCTTTCCATATCTCTTCCTTCTCATGGATCTGCCTTTAATAGAGCACTTTCGTCTTGAATCCCCCCCCCCCCCCAACAAATATTACTAATTCCAACAGTTCTAAAGAGATTCTCAAAATGTGATATTGCTAGCTGGACATAACATTTTAAAATGTTATTTTTCTAAATTTCAGTATTTGATTTTTTTTTATTTTTGCAAATGGAGATTGGGACTTACCTGGTAAAATACATGAGACAAAAATTTGTTAACATGCATGCTAAACTCACTTAACATACAATGCACATATTTGTATGCATGTGCTAAAAAAACATCAATAGTATCTGAACAGAATTAGCCTACACATTAAAATATGAACCTGTAGCTTTTATGTGCTAATGGCACCTGTGTGCAAACTAGTCGGTGCACGATAAATTGAGCATGCACAGTCCTCTGCTACCTCATGGGTCAGCCCCGTTGCAAGAAGTCTATATAAATGCAAACCTGGCACATGAGGTGCTAATGGTAAAATAGTAACATAGTAGATGATGGCAGCTAAAGACCTATATGACCCACTGAGTCTGTCCAATAAGCCCGTTAGGATCTTCTTTGAAATATAAAAAGTTGTTTCACTGAAGTTCTGAGCTAAGGTGCCCAATGCTTGGTTTCTGTTTTGCCATTCAAGAATCTTCTAGGTTTATTCCACACCTTTTTGAATTCCATCACCATTTTTTGTCTCCAGTACTTCCTCTAGGAGAGCATTCCACCACTCTTTCAATGAAAAATATTTCCTGATGTAGCTTCATATTATGTTGCCCCAATGCTAACTGTTCAGCATCGGGGCACATAGGGGACTTTGGAGGGGATTTTCGAAGGCACTGACGAGGTAAGCGCCTTTTGAAAAACTCTGTTTATGGCATTTTCACAGTTTACTGGGCTGTAAACCATGTAAATGCCTTTAGAAAACGCTGCCCTATATAGCTAATTGCTCACATCACCCAGAGTGAGAATCTGTGCCATGCATATTACATATGTACTTTCACGCTAATTGGTATTTTATAAGAGGTCATTTACATGAGTATGTATTGTTTGTGGGGTGATTCTTTATTTCCAGTCATTACAACATTGTATCTTATGCAATGGACAGTGTTGCCACCGGCGCATGTTTGGACTGAAAATGCTTTTTCTTCTTTAATTAAAGGTGGGGGGTTTTTTGGGACATGCTCAAGTGTGCTAGCTTTTTTACCTCTCTGGCTTCTTCCTCTCTCTCACTTGCTCTCAGGTTCTGCTGCTCCATACCCCCCCCCCCCCAACCTTCCCCTTCACACCTTTTATAACATTTGCTCTGACAGCTCCATGGTTTCCATTAGTCACCAGCAAATCATCTTGTTAGCTGACCTCCTGAATAGCCTGGGAGATAAACATTTAACGCCTGCTCTAAGGTGGGTGTTAAATTATAGGCTTTAGTGAGTATGTGCTAAATGGTATGTAACAAAGTCATCACACATTATTTTCCATGTATTCATGGAAGTGTAATTTTCATATGGTGATCTTTCATTTACATGTGGGATAAACTAATGTTAGCACATACCTGCTGACATCATTGGGGGCCCCACTTTGTAATCCTTTTTTGTTTTGCTGATAAACCTGTAAGAGATTTGCTCTGTTATGCAATGACCTACATTCCGGCATGAAACAACTTGTATCTAAATCTCTGAACAATAAGTTTCAGGCACATTTTTTTTTTAACTTTTAGCAGATAAACTTTGTGGAACGTCATTGTGAGGGAAGAGCTTACCCATCTTCAGTTGTGCTTCCTTCCAGCAGGTTAAATAGAAAACAGATTTTTTGTTTGCAATGAATATATTTCTTTATTGACAGTTTCACTCAAGTGATAGCACCTGTTGGGAAGGATTCATCCATCTATCTTTGTCTGTCCATGAGAAGAGGTTCAAGAAAGTCTCTATGTAACCACAGAGGCAAGAAGAGCTTGAAGCAAGAAGTATAGTGGTGAGGAAGGGAGGTCCTGCCATCAGTGACCCAGGTCTGCCAGCAGAGGAAGATGAGGGCCAAAACTGCAGCAAGAAATGTGTAGAGTGTCAGCCGGGGCCAAATTCCAGCTGACAGAAGATAAAGTCCATGACTGTGCAAAAACATTTGTCGTCTGCTGGCAGGAACTCAGCCTCCACTGGCAAATGAAGAGAGCCTTGCCAATGACAAAGGAAGTGAAGTGTGCCACTGGAAACCCCAACCCCTGCTGTAGTGAAACACTGAGTCTACTGGTGGGATTCCAATCCACCAGCTGGAAAAGATAAAAGAGAGGGCGAGGGGAAGGAGCTGAGAGGAGGAAGTTGTGTGAGTGAGAGGGAATGGAGGAAGGAGGAAAGGTATGAGGGAGAGCAAGGACAGGGAGAGATTGTGAGTGGAAGGGGGAAGGACAGGAGGGGAGAGTGCAAGCAGGTAGGAGGTTAAGGGAGTGGAAAGAGGAAAGAGGAGAGAACAAGGAGGGAGGAGGACATAATGCCTATATCCCAAGAGACAGAAATATCCTCATTCCCCAAATCCATCTTCACAAACCCCACACTCACCTACATTCCACATAGCCCCCCAACACCACACACCACAGCACTCCTACCATATGATACACATACTCCCACATCCCCACATACACTAAACAGCATAATCCCACACCCCCATACACATATCCCACACATACACCTGACACCCCACATATGCCACCCCCACACAGATAATCATATACTTCCACATCCCCACTCCAGTTCCTCACAGACATTCACAGCTAGTCACAAATATATACATGACACCACTCACCTACTCCCACCCATCTATAGAACATAAGAACATAAGATATGCCATACTGGGTCAGACCAAGGTCCATCAAGCCCAGTATCCTGTTTCCAACAGTGGCCAATCTAGGTCATAAGTACCTAGCAGTTTCCCCAAAAGACACAGGTTCTGCAATGCTTGTACTAGGTCAAGCATTGATATCCTGGGTCCCTTCTTAATAATGGTTTATGGACCTTTCCTCCAGGAACTTGTCCAAACCTTTTTTAAACCCAGCTACACTAACAGCCTTTACTACATCCTCCGGTAACAAATTCCAGAGTTTGATTACATGTTGAGTGAAAAAATATTTTCTTTTATTAGTCTTAAATAGTATACCCTGTAGCTTCATTGCATGTCCCCTAGTCTTTCTATATTTTGATAACTTAAACAGTCGATCTACGTTTACCCGTTCCACTCCGTTCATTAATTTATAGACTTCTATCATATCTCCCCTCAGCCATCTCTTTTCCAGGTTAAAGAGCCCTAACCTTTTTAGCCTTTCTTCATAGGAGTATCCTTCCATCTCCTTTACCATTTTGGTGGCTCTTCTCTGAACCTTTTCTAATAACGCTATATCCTTTTTAAGATACGGCGACCAGAATTGCACACAATATTCAAGGTGTGGTCTCACCATGGAATGGTATAGAGGCATTATAATGTCTTTTGTTTTATTTTCCATTCCTTTCCTTATGATACCTAGCATTCTATTTCCTCTCTTGGCCGCCGCTGCACACTGGGCCGAGGGTTTAACATGTTATCCACAATGACGCCTAAATCTTTTTCCTGGGTGGTGGTTCCTAATGTGGAACCTTGCATCATGTAACCATAGTTTGGGTTGTTCTTCCCTAGGTGCATAACTTTGCACTTGTCCACATTAAATTTCATCTGCCATTTTGATGCCCAGTCTTCCAATTTATCAAGATCCTCTTGCAATTTTCCACAATCCTCTTGGGTTTTAACAACTTTAAATAGTTTTGTGTCATCTGCAAATTTGATAACCTCACTCGTTATTCCACTTTCCAGGTCATTTATGAATATGTCAAAAAGCAGCGGACCCAGCACAGATCCCGGGGGTACACCACTATTCACCTTTCTCCATTGGGAAAATTGGCCATTTAGCCCAACCCTCTGCTTTCTATCTTTAACCAGTTCCTGATCCACAATAGTACACTGCCTCCTATCCCATGACTCTTTAGTTTTGCCAAAAGTCTCTGATGAGGGACCTTGTCAAAGGCTTTCTGAAAGTCCAGATACACTATATCAACCGACTCACCTTTGTCCACTTGTTTATTCACACTTTCAAAAAAACATAACAGATTAGTAAGACAAGATCTTTCTTGTCTAAAGCCATGTTGGCTGTCTCCCATTAGGCCATGACTATCTACATGCTGAGTAATTTTATTTATATAGAGCCACATAGCCCCTGCCATCATACTGAAATACACTTTACCATGTCTGTTTCCCACATAGTCCCTGGCATAGATATATATGAATTTGCACCATCATATCATATTATAAGGGGGTAATTTGCTGAACCATTTTCATGCCTAAAGCATAGTTGGCATGCTCAGGTGAGGAGCTTGGGTGAAACATGGGAATAATCATTATTTATATGCATATTTTATAATTAGGATTGTATGCATACATTAACCCTTTAAAGGTCTACTTTAAATTTTTAATTTACATTCTGCAGCCGGGTTACTTTTTGCATATTTCAGGAAAATTGTACCTGTCTTATTCAATATGTTCTAATAGTGATTTTCCTTCTGCTATGGTCATGTATTATATACCATTTGATAGGAATATTTAGACAGAATTTTGGATCCCGAGAGTTTTGGGCTCGGCCTGGAAAGGGTTAAGGGGCATGTTTACTAAACTGCGGTAATGTCATGTGCGTTAGGTTCCGTGGTAAAGGTACAGATGCCCATATAAAGGTGTGGGCGGGGCATCATAAAGGCAAGCATGTCAGGTAATGCGCGTTATAAGGCACAGTACAAGGCATGTGCCTTAACGTGCCTTGTACTGTGCCTAATAAGGCGCCTTATAACGTGCCTTGCACTGTGCCCAATAAGGTGCCTTGTAATGTGCCTAATTAGGAGCCTTATGACGCCTTATAAGGATTGCTGGCAACTGTAGTAAGGGTACTATGGGCTGGCAGCACAGATCTGCAAAGATATGACTGTCACAGGCAAGCAAAATATCTGCCTTGGACAGGAGAGAACAATGAGGAATTGAACCCATGACCTCCACCTAGAATGTCAGTGTTCTAACCAGTAGGCTATACCTCTATGGCCTGTTGCACAGCAATGGCTGGGTACAGAAGGACTGCAGGTCACCGCACAAACCGTCTGCTCTGTGTGCCAGGATAGGGTAACCCCACCAGCACCCATGATGCATTGCACATGCAGAACAGCGGCCTACAGCTGACCACCAAATGGGGTCTGCACCTCTCCGGTACTGCAGTGTGGTAAGACGGACTGACAGTGCGTGATACTAGTGTGATACTAGCACAGAGTAGCTACAGACCATGCTATTGTGCCGGTTCTGTGTGCACCCTGAGGGATAGGATGGGCGCCCAGCACTAGGTCCACAGTACATGTGGTGCTAGAGATAGGTCCTGCTGAACATCCCTAGCACTGCCAGTGTGTGACAGGTGTCCCCCAGCAGTACACTTGAAGGTACATTTGTTCCAGCTATGTTCTGCAGTCACATATGGCCCTGGGGAACCAGACACCACCCAGATTAGTACATGCCAGGTGTTAGGGTCTGGCTGCCATGGGTACCTGTTCTCAAGGCAGTGGGGTGTCTAGACTTTCATGAGGGCTATGTAGCACTGCCACTATGGGTCTAAGTGGTATGCACTATATACCCCAAGGGGCCTCAATCATCCTGTTTGTAGATGAGGGTGTGGTGGGTCAGGTGCCTGCACCCTTTAGAATGGCTGTAGTACCAGCAACCACCGTCCTGCTGACGGAGGACAGCCCTCCAGGGCTGCTGGACCAGTGCCATACCTGTGGCCATTGCAGACCAACAATGATGCTTGGGGCAGGCAGGGTAAGGCTCAACTGCCCCACACCACCTTCTGCCATTCATTAACAGACAGCACAGTCAGACTGCACCTGCAGCATCCTACAAGGTGTTCCCCCCATGCACAGGTGAACTGCACACAGCCCACTAACCAGTCCATAGTGCATGCTCACAGAGGAGCCCTGTGCACCCAGAGGTGGGATGCACAGCACAGACACCAAGCAGATATCCCTGTGATTGGGCCCCAGAACTGGGAACACATAGGTAGCAGTGGTACAAATAATTTGTGGCACTATGTGGGAACATAGACATGCCATGGTCACTGCTCGGTCACAGTAAGAGTTACCCCCCCCCCCAGCGTGACATGCTGTGGCCACCCTGTCCTTGCAGGTGGTGGTCGAGTCTAAGCCATTGCCTTCCACCCTGTGCAGATGCATCATGGCCAATCCGCCCTGTCTGGGCCATACCCACAATACCTTGCTCCTCATTATGCACATTTGCAGGCTAACGCTGGAAGCAGTGTGAGCAATGTGGGCTCAGTGAGGTGTTGGCAAACACAAAACAATGGAGAGACATATGTACACTCCCACATCTATCTCAGCATTGTCCAGAGATGGAGGTGGTTGACAACCCTACCTGCCGCACTGGTCCTGATCACAGTGCCGACATTGCTAATCTGTGCAGGGGGTAGTAGTAGTGCTCTGGTGATAACTGCAGCTCTGTGCTGGGGCTAACAGCCTGACACTCCATGAAGATGTGGATAGTGGAGCCCTTGTGAGTGGGTGTCCGTACCCCTGTGCACCACTGTGTTGGGGTTTGCCCATGTTGTTGTTGTGGCTGCATTGTGGGCTAAAACTATGGGGAGATGCTCTGCAGGATCCACAGATGGGACCTGAACCTCTGACCCTCTGCTTTTGGACATGCTAGCTGGGTGTACTGCGCCACACTGTTGCCACAGCAGCATAGTTGTCCCTGGGGCTACCCTTATGTTCCTTGGCCAGACCTCTTCTGTTGTACTACACACCACATACTGGCACAGGGCATGGCCTAAGTCAACTGCAGGCGGGTGCCACTGCTCCCTCCAGCACAATCACCCTCCCCCTCTGCCATGCCACCATGACCATATGCTGTCGGTGTCGGTGGTGCGCCATCCCAGGCCATTCAGGGGACAGGTAGGCAGCTGCCTAAGGTGTGGGTTCTGGGATAGGGGTGCCTACATAGATGTCCATGCTTCCTCCGGCACCGCCTGTCAATGTTATGTGCCCCTTGGGATACCTGCTGGGTAATGTCTCCTGGATGGGACACTGTGGGCCACGGACTCATGGGCATGTCTGACCCTGGTCAGTTGCTGTCTTGCTGGTTTCTATTTTCTGTGTGCCACCTCAGCAACTGCCTATGTGCCACCTCGGCAATGGCCTAGTCCACTTTGTGCCCCAGTAGCCTCCACTGCATGTCCCGCCTGCAGCCCCCATGCCCCATTTGCACAATCACCATAGTGGCCTTTCATACCTGGGTACTATGCTGTTGCTGCAAATGGAGCACTGCTATCACCTTTCTTGGGCTCCCTGCCTATGCTGTACATTGCTGACATTGAAATAGTTTCTCTCTCTTGCAAATGTGTGCTAACGCCAGCTTTTCAGTTGCGTTAGGATTCAGCCCTTAATTTCTCCGTGTTAGTGTGAACGGGGCCTCTCCCTGCCCACTCCCCGCACATTGACCCCTTCTCTCCACCCTCTCTCCACCCTTTTCTGGACTTACCACGGATGGGAACGTTAAGGCACGTTATGTAACGTTAAGGTGCCTTATCATTACATAACACACCTTAACGTAGCTGCTGTTACATTACCACAGTTTAGTAAACATACCCCTAAATATTTTCCCATCTATACAAGATTACTTAAAGTTTTGTCTTTCACTTGAATGGCTGTTCAGTTGCAGAAAACATGTGAGCATGACATTGTTATGTTATGTTTGGCTATGGATCGTTGGTTTCCTCAGTTGGCTGGATGATGTTCCTTAGAGGTCTACCATATCCAGGTCAGACCATGCTTGGAAAGTACTTGCAGGCATCAGGAAGGCTTACCCAAATCCCTGTCAGGGTGTAAATGATTAACAGACTTCAGGAGACATTATAAGCGGTCACCAAAGAAGTTAAGCAAAATGTAGTATAGGGTATTAACTATTCTAACCAGTGATAACGATGGCTGAAAGCACTGATGTGATTGTATAGACACACAAACATTGGGAGCAAAAGGAATGTTTTAATAAGGCTGTATTGCCAAAAAGCCATGCCAATTACTGGCATTAATGCTCTCTATAAAGGAATTGAATGCTTGAGACACTCAACATAGCATTAGCAGAGAATGTCATAAAGCCTTTTCTACATATAAATCATATTTTACGCTTCCTGGAAAATGGCCATCATAAAACTGCATGGGGGTATATGTGATGTTTTGATCTGTGATGAACACGTACACATTCTAAGATACTCATTGAGTGCCATATACATTTACATCTGCCTTGGAGCAAGTGCCAATCTGTGTGCGAGACTGTTTGCACTATTGTGAGTTATACTAGGAGCTTATTTTATTAAGGCATGCGTTCACTTTGTGCGTTTTTAAAGAATTTCTATAGATGCCCTGTAATAAAATTCCCCTCTTCATGTTGTTTATGGTAGAGGAGACAGGCCAGGTCTGCAAAGGCAGAGACAGACAAGGTACACAGGGAATTAAAATTTGATGCCAGGATTGGAGATCTCTTTGTGGCTTAGGTATAAACTTAGGGTCATAATTATGAAGGTGCATTACCAGATTATTTCATATTAACACCATGGGTAAGACTTTTTTAAAAAAGAGGATAGGGAGAGATTGTGAGTGCAAGGGGGAAGGACAGGAGGAGAGAGTCCGATCGGGTAGGATGTTAAGGATGTGAATGGAAGGAGGAAAGAGGAGAGTACATGGAGGGTGGGGAATATATTGCCTATATCCCAAGAGACAGAAATACCCTCATTCCCCAAATCCATCTTCAACCCCCCTCCCCAAGAAGAGGGGAAGAAATTAGCTCACATACATATATGTATTGAAGAAAAGCACCCCTACGAGGAAAGGCATAAAAGTTTAGGCTCTTCAGCTTGGAAATGAGACAGCTGAAGGGAGAAATGATAGAGGTCTATAAAATGAGCTTAGCAGAATGGGTAGACATAGATCGGTTGTTTACTCTTTCAAAAAGTAGAAAGACTATGGGATCTGCAAAGAAGCTACAATGTAGCACATTTAAGACTAATCAGAGAAAATATTATTTCACTCAATGTGTAATCAAACTCTGGAATTTGTTACCGGAGGATGTATAAACACTGTTAGTGTAGTTGGGTTTAAGAGAGATTTGGACAAGTTCTTAGAGGGAAAGTTCATAAATTATTATTAAAGAGGACTAGGTAAATCCACTGCTTACCCCTGGGATAAGCAACATGGAATCGGTCTACCTTTTGGGAACCTGACATGTACTTGTGCCCTGGATTGATTGATGTTGCAAACAGTATACTGGGCTTGATGGACCTTTGATCTGACCCAGTATGGCATATCTTATGTTCTTAGTTCATTCTAAATATAATGCCTCATAATATACGTAGAAAACAATATTAAGTACCTTTTGCACTTTTGGATGGATTCTTTAAAAATGCTTTTTGGGAGTTGGCATAGCCTAACAGATGTTCTTTCTATTCCTTGACACCATGCCATGATGAGGGAGACAGAGATTGAGACAGACACGATGAGCGTGTTCATACCAAGGAAGCAGTAGACAAGAATAACTATGTGAAAGTTCTCAAAGCTTCCTCCCTTATCGCACTCATGTGACCTTTGAACAGTGCAGATTGCAAGATGAATAGCAATAACCATAATACATTTGATTCAAAATAACCCTAAATATACTGGAGAAAACAGAAGCGAGAGTGACTACAATAATTGATCTTACCAACTGAAAACTCATTGAACAAAGTATCCAGAATGTTAACCTCAAACGTTTAACGCATATTAGCATAAAGTGATTGTATTAGCACTGGAGAAAGCCATGAGTTGGGAAGTAGACCTGTTTTGTTATGGAAACTACTGCCTGAATAAAGCTCTCTTGTATAAATACAATACTTTGCACGGTCCTTTCAGAGCTTGATACAGCTAGCATAAAAACAAAATGAGGTTTCAGCACTATAATAACATTTAATCAATGTGATTAATACTCCTCCTGTGGACAAACTCAGTAATATTGATCAATACTCAAATATTTATGCTCAGAATGTCTCAGACCAAACAGCGCTCAATTCACGATATATTAAATATCAATTTATAGCGCTTGATAGCATCAATGACAATTCTGGCAAATAATATTTCGTGAAAATGCTTTTACACAAAGTTGTCCACAATATGGGTCTGTAAACACTATTTAAATGAACTAGTGCTTAGCTTTAGACGTTCCCAAACGCCACTTTCAGGCGCCAATCTGTGCGTTTCACTCAAACCAGAGTTTCTTCAGGGGGCTCTAAAAACAAAAATACAAAAGCATATAAAAACAACATCCATGCGGTAATTATCCACGTTAATTATCATTAGAGTCCTTCATCATATATCATGTAGTTTCACATACCGATAAGAACTACTACAAAGATGCTGCCCACGTTGCCTTCCATAACATTTACTGAACCAGGAGGTATTCCAAAAAATGCTGCGCATGCGGAGTAACCCACTCAGTTCACTTTTATGTCATCCAGCAGTGACGTCACCCGATAAATTTGTGCCCTTCAACTATAATGTAATAGGCAGAGCCCCCAATCAATATTGGAATTTAAACCTCCGGGCAGTAAAGTTTCCAGGGTAAAAATCCAGTGCTGTTTCCGTAATAGTAGAGTCTGCTCTTGTGACCTCCTGTGCATTGCCCATGAAACTTGCTCAATACAAAAGCAGCGTAAATCCTGAAATTCATGACAAAAATTCCAAGCAGTGCTGAACCAGGGGTGCTGTTAATGTCTTACAATTAAGGCAACTCTTATGTTCCACTATGCGAGTTTCAAAGGGCCGTGCAGTCTTGCCTATATGCAATAAATTACACGGGCATCTGATGGCATACATGACCAATGCTGTGTCACATGTTGTACTATTTCGCAGAGTTTTGCCATGGTAAGTAAATTCAGTAACTTCATCAGTAATTTCGCAAATTCCACAGTGGCTGCATTGATTGGGGGCTCTGCCTATTACATTATAGTTGAAGGGCACGAATTTATCGGGTGACGTCACTGCTGGTTGACATAAAAGTGAACTGAGTGGGTTACTCCGCATTAGCAGCATTTTTTGGAATACCTCCTGGTTCAGTAAATGTTATGGAAGGCAACGTGTGCAGCATCTTTGTAGTAGTTCTTATCGGTATGTGACACTACATGATATATGATGAAGCACTCTAATGATAACACAGGTACACTAAAAAAATTTTTTTTTAAACTACCTCTAATGTTTCGATTGATTTTTATGTTTTTTGGTGCGCTGAATCCAAATCTGGTAACCAATTTGCTCCATCACGTACAGATTTTTTGCTACATTGGGTTAGCAGTTTGAGGTGAACGTTTCAGATTGAGTGCGATCGAGATAAAAGTTTCTTGGATGAATTCTTTATACTAATTGTTTAGTAGTTATTCAAATAAGAATAAAGCAAATTGTAACAAGGCAGCACATAAGAATAGAGTAATGTCAACAAAACACACTGTGATGGTAGCAAAATTGTCTGCACTTAAAACAGCCACATACATGTGCACAAACATTGAGCATATAAGAGCGAGGTTAGACACAAAGCAAAGCAAAGAAATGTGCAAAAAATGTTGTACAGGTATGTATGTAAGAATAGAAAACGCAAACCGCACCATTGCAATATATGAAGACAAACACCCGATGGTGTGAAAATAAAATTCTAATAAATGAGATCCGACACTGTGGTAATAACTAGCAAATTTTTATTTCAAAGTTTAGTAAAAAGACGATATTTGTCAACACAGTTTAGATTTTAAAGTCATTCTTGGGTCAATCAATCTCCTGGTGGGCCCGTTTCTTCTTCCCCCGAATGCTTCTCTTGGTGCGCTGCTTGGCGTATTTTTCATCTGGGGTTTCCCGCAGCAGCAACCAGCAGAAATCAGCCATCATAGTGGTGTTCCATCTTCCTTGGTACCTTCTCTCTGCGTCCTTGATGTCCTGGTGAAACCTTTCACCTTGTTCTTCACTGTACGCCCCCAAGTTTTCGGGAAAGTAGTTCACATGGGAGTGCAAGAAATGGACTTTCAGGCTCATGTTACAGCCTTGTTCTTTGAAGGCATTGAGCATCCTGGCAACAATATCCTTATAGTTCTCATCCCGCCTGTTCCCCAAGAATTTGAGAACAACATCCTTGAAGGAATCCCAGGCTTCTTTTTCCTTCTCAGACATCGTTTCAGCGAATGCTCCATCTGAAATGAGTTTCCTTATATCAGGGCCAACAAACACTCCTTCCTTTAGCTTTGCTTCAGAAAGTCGGGGGAACTTTGAGCAAAGGTACCGAAAGCACTCACCATCTTTTGGAAGGGACTTGATGAATTGCTTAATGAGACCCAACTTAATGTGGAGAGGTGGTAATAGAATTTTATCACAAGGTACCAAGCTCTCATGAAGAACATTTTTCTCACCGGGTCTCAAATACTCCCGAATTGGCCAGTCTTTTTTCCCCCAGTGTAGGTCGCGGGCCCGGCTATCCCACAAGCAAAGGAAGCAGGGATATTTGGTGAAACCGGATTGCTGCCTTAATAGCATGGATAGAATTTTAAAGTCTCCACAAATCATCCACTTATGCTCATCATAACGAATCTTCTGAAGAATCAGGGCCAAATTCTCGTATTTTTCTTGGAGAATAACAGAGTGAGCAATAGAACACCTTTTATGCTGTCTTTTGATGAATCAATGAACAGCCGCCATTCAGCAGGATCATACTTGAGTTTAAACTTTTCCATCACTCCGTATATATCGTTGCAAAATACCAAATCTTCCTCTTTGCTGAAATACTTCAAAAATTGTGTCTCGCGGTTGCGGTACCAATAAAAAGTTGTTCCTGGTGACAATAGATTTTTTCTGTTTAAGCCGAGAACCTAGCAGTTGGGCAGCATCTTTTGGGAGTCCTAAATCCCGGACTAAATCATTCAATTCAGCTTGAGAGAAAAGTTCAGGTTTCGGATCTGGTTCAGTTTCAAACTTGGAAGTACTGGACTCATCGGGAAAAGCCATCTGATGAGTCTCATCATGATCAGAACCGTCACCACAAATATGATCCAAAGATTTTGGTGGTTCAGGCACAGGTACTTCGTTGCTATGAGGCATAGGCCTAATTGCTGAGGGAAGGTTGGGGTAACTTATTACGTTCTTATTTTTTAAGTTGTATCCCTTCACAATGCAAGAGCAAAAATAGCAGTCACTGCTGTGGTCTCTTTGTTCACGCCACATCATAGGTATTCCGAAACGAAATGCTTGTTTTTTACCTTTCATCCATAAGCGTAGATCTTCCTCACATGTCTTGCACACTTTGTGAGGAGCCCACGGTTTGTCTTGATCGCCTAACTTCAAACCGAAATAGGCGAAATATACTTTTTAAATAAATGCAGAAATGTTCCTCTGCCGCTTTTTCACGGTATATTCCCCACAAATAAAACAAAAACTGTCCGGAGAGTTGACGCAACCTCTGGCTCTGTGAGCCATCACAAATACACAGCACTGCAAACTACAACTGTAGTGAACCACTTCAGAATAGGCGAGGCGAACAGGAAAGAACATGCGCCAGCGCGAGTACTGGATGTAGCCCCCCGCCTCCCAATTGTCCTGTTAATGTATAAAATGAATACAAAACACTCTAAAATATCATGAGGGAGTGTTTCTAGTTAGTTAACCATTACAACCTCTATTTTGGGCCAAGAAAATAAACTGCAGTCGGCTAAAAAGAAATTATGTGAACATTCCTTATATGGGTAAGAAATCTAATTTTGCAAGAAAACGTGACGTGATGGAACATTTTGGCTATTTTTACTGGATTCAGCACCCCAAAATCTATAGGAATCAGTTGCAAAACTGGAGGCAGTTTTTTGGTAGTGTACTTGTGTAATCAACGTGGATAATTACCACATGGATGTTGTTTTTATATGCTTTTGTATTTTAGTTTTTAGATCCCCCTGAAGAAATTCTGGTTTGAGTGAAATGCACAGATTGGCAACTGAAAGTGGCATTGGGGAACGTCTAAAGCTAAGCACTAGTTCATTTAAATAGTGTTTACAGACCCATATTGTGGACAACTTCGTGTAAAAGCATTTTCACAAAATATTACTTGCCAGAATTGTCATTGATGGTATCAAGCACTATAAATTGTAACTGGAGCAGGCCGTACTCGACGCTCCCTAAAGCCTTCCCCTAGGGCTCCGCCCTATCTTTGCATCACCCCCACACCACCCCCCCTTCCACAAATACTCACACACCAACTTTATGGTCAAAACGCATGGTCGCAGCTTTAATTAACCAATACAACATATAACAGTAAACAGCTAGTAACCATAATTGTTTTAGCCCCAACGGAATGAGGCCTCACCCGCCATGTCTATAGCAAGGCGGGGCCCGCTTCCGCTTTCCCCACCTCTCTCCCCTTCCGGGCACCCGACTTCGCCTTATCATTAGCAAAAGCCCACCCTGGGGTTCTCTGGGTCGGGGGTACCCCACCCCCGTCCCAAGTTTAGCCAAGGCTCTGGACCCCGGAACCTCCGGGATCCCGCTCGCCCCCCCCTGCTGCGACACCCCTCACCTTGATCCATAACCTGGGGGAGGGAGGGAGGGACGCCGCTCCACGAAGCCCACACCGACTGGCTGGCTCCCCGTACAGCGCCTCTCCCAGCCTGCCCCAGCCTCGACTTCCAATTGGCTCTCCCCCGCGCACCACACACCGGGAGAGCCAATGGATTTAAAAAATAACCCGCCGCGTCCTCCACCCCCCCCCCCACACATGCTGTTCCCGCGTCTCCCCGAGCCGCCCAGTTACAGGCGGCCGGCTCCGGACGCTACCGTTCGCGGCCTTCATATATTTGATATAACGTAGATTGAACGCTGTTTGGTCTGAGACATTCTGAGCATGAATATTTGAGTATTTATTTATTTATTTAACAAATTTTATATACCGTCTTTCTACAAGTCAAGACGGTTTACATAGAACATATTTAGCAGTATGTTTCAACTGTTTACATGGAACAAGATAACGATGAATAAATATGGCAATGAGAAGAACTAATTACAAAGATCAAAGATCAACTATTTACATATGAATTTACAATGAGCCATATGGTTGTGTAAAAGAATTTGAGAGTTGCAGAAGGAATAGGGAGGAAGGTGTAAAGGTTATGAGCTAAGGTGGAAGGGAAAAATGTTGTATTGAGTATTGTATTGAGTATTGATCAATATTACTGAGTTTGTCCACAGGAGGAGTATTGATCACGTTGATTAAATGTTATTATAGAGCTGAATAAAGCTCTCAGCATCTTAATGCATTCCAAAGGAAAGCTAAGAAAATCATATGATGGTTGTGGTGAGAATACTACTTCTACAACCATATTTTACTGAAGTCAAACTATGAAGAAAATAAATTACTAAGGGGCCTGTTTACTACGCCCCATGCCAGTAACACATGTGTAGGCTGCAATACCAGCATGGGGCTTCAGGCTAACTGCCGTAAAACATGCTTCAATGTGGAAAACCGACTGTGGGAGCAACTTATTAACACAATCCATTTTAGGTGGCGTTAGTTGCCTCTGTGCTACTTGCACTGAGCACAGGTAATGCCATGCCAAAACTCTGTGTTAACCCCGCACTACCATTTAGTAAACATGCCCCGAATGATTTAATTTGCATGTGTTTTTTGCATCATTCTACAAGATTATCCATCTTGTCATATGCCAAATCCTCTTTTATGATGCCTAAGAAAGGCAATAATAGGATTCTGTTCATAAAACTCCTTTTAACGCAGAGATGGACAAACTAATCATAGCCATTGGGTAAGGTTTAGTTTTGGGATCATAATTTATTAACAGCAAAACTCAGGGAACAAATTAAGGTGATGGCCAATAAATTCCCATCTATGGATGAAAGCACAGACTTGTTTTGTGAAGGGTTTCTGCAATGTTCTGCTTAAATTAATGGTTTGTAAAGTCAAAGCTGCAAAAGTAACTAAAAGATATTCACTGGAGCAGCATTTAGAGCCCTCACGTTTACTGGCTATGTTGTGGTTTGTCTTGCATTGAGCATAGTCTGCAAAGATACTATGGAGAAAAGAAAATGAGCAAAGAAAATATAAATTTTCATTTAAGCACCCAAAATATAATGTAAAATCTAGGGACCAATAAAAAGCTACAGAAAATTCTTGAAGAATTGTGTTGGTTTTCGGCAAGAAGAAAATACATCCACCATCTGCAATCCAGCTTAATTGATTATCAAGGTAAAGCAATCATAGAATGATTCTCTGTGGGCAGCCAGATATTTACTCATGGAGAAAAATTCTTTAAAAAAATGCCATGAGTCTTCTGAGGGGAAATAAGGCAGAAATGGGGGTGGAGCCATGATGGGCCAGCTGAGATACACACTAAAATTTCATTTTGAAATTCTAGCATGATCTTTACACCTTGCATACTGTGCACTGTTCCCTCTAAGCTGTGCGCGTGTGCGCGCGCACACACCTCGCCGAGCGAGCGCACATACTTTATAACAGAGCGCACAAAAATTACGGCTCTGATTCTGATAGAAAACAACACAGACGTCTTAAAATTTAAAAGTTATGATTGTAATTACTAGAAATTTCCCGCTTCATTTAGTAATCGTCTATTTTCATTTAATTTGATTAAAATCAATGTGGTGTACACACTGTATTCTGATGTGTAGTCAAATTTTAAAGCATATAACTGAGTGTCGTTATGTGGCGCACAAAAATTTAACCTTCCTTCAAAAGCTGCACACAGCTGATATTTTATGCGCACACAGCCTACAGAAAATTAGAGGGAACATTGATACTGTGTACCTGCAAAACATCGAGGTAAAAGCCTCCCCATGACACTTGCAGCCAAATGGGGATGTTTAAGGGTTCCCCTTAAACTTGCATTGCAGTATCCGTAGACCTACAGTATAAGGTCCATGCAAAGGATCCAAAATTACCCTCCCCCTCATAAAATTACCCTCCCCTTTGGTTAAAAAAACAAACCTCATTTGTTTTCCTCATCATTTATAGTGCTGTAACATTTTTTTCTGTTTCATCATAATCCCTATGTTTTCCACAAGTTGTGAGATGTTACACTGTTATTTTGTGAAAATGCATAAGTAAAAATTATAAAATAAAAAAACAAAAAAACGTTGTGATCAATGGAATGCAACGCTCAAGCTGCTTCTTTCAAGTAATATTAGCAGGGCTTAATTTGTAGATAAAAAGGAAGTGGAACTGTGGAGGTGGGGCTGGGCGGGAGGTCCAGGGCCAGAAGTGACATCATACCCAAAAAACACACATATATACACTCGCCCTGCCCCGCTCCCTGGGATGATCATTTTTGAGACATGGTGATGGTGGGGAATGAAAAGGCATTCAAATATCTTAGAAATATAAATAATGAACAAGAAACAATATACATATATCCACAGAAATCCCCGTGGACCCTCACCAAAAATGGGTGCAGACCAGAACTAGGATAAAGTAGTGTGATAGCCACGTTAGTCCACTATAATGGTAGTTAAATAAAAAGAAAAACAAAAAGGAAAATAAGGTGATACCTTTTTATTGGACTAATTTCATACAATTGTAGACTAGCTTTCAAAGGTTAAAACCTTTTTCCTCAGGTCAGGGCAGTATGAGCCACAGATATGGTATCACTGGAGGTTTTAGCTGGTCTACAAATGTAGACCTTTATCACAAATAAGAAATTTATCACTCATAATGATAAAACTCATAAAACTGTTTGAACCCTGACACAGATCTGGACAATAGTTATATGTAAATAGTTCTGCCTGTCCTCATGGATACCAAAGGCCTGTTTGAAATTTGATAAGTTGAATTTAAGATGTTCACTGTAATATTTCCTGGAGTTTAAGATGTTCACTGTAAAATTCTTTGAGTTCCATGTAAATCACCTTGTGCGGCAATAGTTCAGTGAGTTCCCTGTAAAAAGCCTTGATTCCATGGATAAAGCAGTATATAAAACCTAAAAATAGATAAATATAAATATATAAATACAAATGTATAAAGTTAGTCCAATAAAAAGGTATCGCCTTATTTTCATTTTTGTTTTCCTTTTTATTTAACGAGCAGAAATAGTACATTTCCTGATAGCTCATCATACAAAAAAAAAAATCGGATTTCTTATAAACCTCAGTAAGAGGAATGTAAACCTTCTCCACTACCAGGGCATATTGTGAAGTATGTAAAAGCTACAAAAGTCATTCAGGACTGTACAGCAAATCTACCATTCTATAACAGTAGTAATTTATACAAGTCAAATAACAAGTCCCTATATAGGAAAAGGCAGCACCATCAATATTGCAGCGAGCCCTATTACATCAATACACCTAATGAGAAATTAACAAGCCGAATTACTATAGATCCCTAGATAGAAACATCATGTAACAGAACACCTGGCCTTGGTCACACACACAGATAGACCTTCACCAAGTACAGAACAAGTAACCACTAACTTAAAATAGAAATCTGCAGCCAAAAATTAACTTGAAATCCTAAGAAGTTACACTCTGTATGCAGCGCAACATCAGAAAGAGAACAATAAAGCATATCTCCCTGCACACTGTAAATTATAAAGACAGCACATTTGAATTCTCAGAATTGACATATTCCAGTCGCTACAGGGTTTCAATCAGGTTACAGCACTGAAACGGTTTTACTATCTGTTCTTAATGAAACTTGGATTTCCTGGGAACGAGGCAATATCGCACTTGCTATTTCTCTTGATCTATCTAGTATGTTCGATTTGGTTGACCATTCCTTTCTTCTGTCTCGTCTCTCTTCTGTGGGTCTTGGCTCCACTGTACTGCAATGGATTCACTCTTTTCTTTCCATTCGCTCTTACCAAGTTCCTTTTCAGGGTTCCTCCTTTTCCCTCTTTCCACTTCCCTGCGGGGTCCACCAGGGGTCCATTCTGACCCAGCTCCTTTTCAACATTTTCCTTACCCCACTGTCTTTCTTGATCCAGCAGCAGGGTGTCTTCTCATATTTTTATGCAGATGGCATCCTGATGTTGGTTCACACCACCTCCATATCTCCCGATCTCATTCCCATTAATTCATGTTTGCCCCTTGTAGCCTCCTGGGTCCATTTGAATTGATTAAAACTTAACCCTGCAATTTGGCTCTCAGGCTCTTCTTCTTCACCAGAGGCTTCCCTGATTCTTGACGGCTTCACAATCCCTGTTGTTTCCAATCTTAGGTACCTCGGGGTAATACTTGATCCAACACTTTCTTTTCATTCAAACACCAGTTCAGTTGTTTGATATTGTTTTACTCTTCGCCAAATTCAGTCAGTTCGCTCCATTCTCCCCACATCCTCTATCATCACACTACTCCTGTCACTGGTCATATCAAAAATTGACTACTGTAATATCATTTATTCTGGTTTACCCAATTATCAGCTCAAGTGTTTACAGTCCATAAAGAACAGTGCTATATGTCTCCTACATCATGCCATTAGATCCAACCATGTAACCCCTTTACTTATCAAGTCCCACTGGCTTCCGATTTCCCATCATTCACAATACAAACTGCTCACTCTCATCCATAAAATTATTCATTACGGTACCCCTGCCAATCTTTCCTCCTATCTTAACCCCTATGCTCCTTCCTGAATTTTTATGGTCCATCCATGCTAATTGGTTATTCCTCCCTTCTCCTGCACAGACCCACCTAGAAAGTACTCGTCATTCAGCCTTCTTCTTTATCGGATTCAGTCTTTGGAATTCTATCCCAATCCACATCTACTGTATCTGGAATCATCATATCCAAAATTCAAGGATGCTTTAAAAACCTATCTCTTTCAACAGGCCTATGCACTTTCCCCTTAGACCGACTAGTATTTGCTTCCCCCTCGCCCTCCCCCCCCCCTTTCCTATTGTTTCATTCCTTTCTCTTTCTGTTCTATGATTTTATGGTGTTCCTTTCTATTTTCTATATTACTTACTGATTTTATTGTACATCGCTTCGATGCTTCGAGAAGCGGTATATCAAGTGTTTTAACCCGTTTTGGACAGCTCGCACATTCTTTCTCTGTTCTGGATGATTTATTAGATTTGTTACACTCAAACAACTATAAAATACCGGCAACAATAAAAAATATTAAAACTTTGCAGAAAATAGAAGTTTCACATAGTGTATGTTTTTCATATACTGGTCCAATATAGTATATTGTCTGTCTTCAGAAAAGATAGGATTCAGTTCCAATATTCATTGACATAAACATACTGTATGACATTATTGAAACTGCAGTTTTCATTTAAAACACTTTATTATGATATAATATAGTTTGTCAACAGTCCATTCTGATGGCGGAATATGATACACTTGAAAACACTTCTGATGCGGTGCGTCGATATTGCACCATTGAAACACCTAGAACAGAATGCTTGACAGCAATTAGTTTTGACAACATATTAGCCCAGCATATGAAAAACATACAAGGCTGATATACGCACCAATAAATCTGACACTAAGGGGTATGTTTACTAAACCATCTTAACGTAGCAGCAGTGATGTTATCGCGCGATACATAACGTTATCACGTGATATCATTGTGCAATAACGTCACGTATCGCACAATAACGTCTCCGGCGGCAGTGAAGTGCACAGGGGGAGGAGAAAGGCACCCCAGAGGGTGGAGTAAGGCTCCCCAGGGGCAGAGAGAAGGGGTCAATGGGTGGAGAGTGGGCGGGGAGTGGATCCATGCACACTAACGCCGTGAAAGAAAGCCCTGAAAATTAGCGCCAGTGAAAACCTCACGCTAGACACATTTGTAGGACAGAGAAACAATTTCAGTCAGCAATGTACAGCAAAGGCAGGGAAACCCAGAAAAGTGATAGTAGTGATACATGTGCAGGAACCAAAAAGGCAAATAAACATATAAAATGACCAGAACCACATATGAAATCCCAACAACCAAGCTGGCCAATAGTCATATGAATGATAAACATAAAGCAACACTACTGACAAAGCGTAAAAAGGAAGATATCATGTTTGGAAGGGTCTATGCTCTGTCCCCCTACAAAGTGAATGATCCCACATTCAAATAGCGGTGATCAGGGTTGTTGTTGTTTATATTGGGCAGGTTTGTTATGGTGTGCACATGTGCAGCAACAGCAGAGTGGGCACATAGGAAACAGCAACTGTACTGATGCTGTAAATGGGATACAGGGGGCTGCAGGCGGCACATGCTGTGGTCCAGCTGGGGCACAGTGTGGACTAGGCAGATGCCTAGGTGGCACATAGGAATGCCGAAACTGTAAAGCAGCAAGACAGCAACTGACGAGGGTCCAACATGAGCATGAGTGTGTGTCCCACAGTGCCACAGGGGATATTACCCAGCAGGTACCCCCAAGGGCACATAACATTGGCAGGCGTTGCCGGGGGGGAAGCACACATGTCCATGTAGGCACCCCTACCCAACAACTCACACCATAGGCAGCTGCCTACCGGCACATTGGATGGCCTGGGACTGTGCACCACCAGCACCACTGGCATAAGGGCATGTCAGCATGGTGGCGGAGGGGTGCTGGTGGCGGAGGGGGAAGTGGCATCTGCCCACACCAGACCATGGCCAAGCCCTGTTTAAGTGGGTGCTGTGCACTGCAACAGACAAGGTCTGCCTGACGAACAGTCATGGTATCCCCAGGGAATGATCTGCCCCTGTGGCAACAGTTTGGTGCAGTACACACAGCCAGTGTATTCAGGGGCAAAAGGTTACAGGTTCAAGTCCCAGCTGTGGCTCCTGCCAACCTTGTCCCCATGTTTTACCCAGTACTAAACCATGGTAATAAAGACAGAACCTTTATTGCAGTTAAAATAAACATGCCTGAAAAGCCTATATTTTACCCTTCAGAGCACAAACACCATAAACATGTGCAATCCCTAGAGCAGAGTTTCCCAACTCCAGTCCTGGAGGGCCAAACACCATTCAGGTTTCATGTTGTCCCTAATAAATATGCCTGTGCTGCATTTGTATGCACCGCCCCATTGTATGCAAATGTATCTCATGCATATTCATTAGGGACAGCATGAAATCCTGATGAGTGTTTGGCACACCAGGACTGGAGTTGGGAGCCTCTGCCTTAGAGCAGTGGCCAACAGGGGCACACCCATCCACACCCACAGGCTGCACTATCCAAAGCCTCATAGAGAGTCAGGCTCTTGGGCCCTGTGCAGAGAGTCATCTCCCAATACTGGCACCTGCATACCTTAGCAATGCCGTCCTAAACTTTGGAACATGTTCCACATATATCAAAAGGTTGCTATGATTAATGTCAGATAACAAATCCTAAGTTAAACATGATTTGTCGATAGAGATTCATCATAGCAAACGTTCGTATATCTGTGGAGTGTGTTTCAGTTATTGCCTCTGACAGTGTATACCACCCCGGGGAGTGACCCCCAACAGTATTGCGTACTATAGCAATGCCCGCACTGTGCCCAGGACTGGTGTGGCGGCCAGGGCTGCCACAAACCTCTATATTTGCCCAATGCTGGCATAGGTGTGGGAGTGTGTGTATGTCTATCCAGTGTGTTGTGGCTGCCTACACCTTACTGAGCCTCACTGCTTGCACTGTTTCCAGTGTTAGCCTGTCAATGTGCATAATGAGGAGCAAGGTACTGTGGGTATGGCCCGGACAGGGCGGTCTGGGCAGGCTGCATCTGCACAGGGTATAGGACAATGGCTGGGATATTGTAGTGCGCATCCACCACCTGCAAGGACACAGTGGCCACAGCATATCATGCTGGTAGGTCAGTCCCACTCTGACTGAGTAGTGACCATGGCATGTCCAGGTTCCCACATAATGCTATAATACAGCTTCTGTACGTGATATTTCTGGGCTCCCATTTCTGGGGTCCAATCACTGACAAACCTGATTGGTGTGTGTGCCAGATCCCATGCCTGGGTGCCCAGTGTTCGTTTTGGAACATGCACTGTGTATGTGCTAGCAGACTGTCTGCAGTTAGCCTGTGTATGGCCACAACACCTTGCAGGATGCAGCAGGTGCCCACTGACTGCCCTCTGCAGGCGCATGTCAGAATGTAGGGGGGGGGGGGAGCAGCTGAGCTGACCAGGCACACTGGCAGTGGTCCAATTCCATTTGCAGATCTGCATCAGCTCTCTGTTTGCCAGTTGGCTGGGGGTTGCTGGTCCCACAGTCTGCCATATACCTCAACTGGCCCTATTGCAAACAGGGATAGTGTGTGTCTGTTGTTCGCAGATTAGGTTCCCTACCCTGACCCTCACAGGGCAGGCTTGCTAAGTATATCTTCATTATGTGAGTCCAGACACACCCCTGCTCCAAAAACAGGTGTCCATGGCAACCTCACTGAACATACATTATGTTGCAAGCATCATAGTCCACACAGGCCACACATTACTGGCAAATAGAAATGGACATAGAAAACATCCAAGGCTGTCTGCAAAAAATACCCCACACACTGGCAGTGATGGTGAACTGCAGCAAAACCTACCACAAACAAACCGGGTACTGTGGACCTGATGCTGTCCACACGACTTTACCCTCAGGGTGAGCACAGAACATGCACAATGGCATGGTCAGTAGGCACACTGTGCCAGTAACATGCACGGTCAGTCCCCCTACCCAGTTGATGTGCTGCAGAGGTGCAAACCCCATCTGGTTGAGCAGATGTAGACTGCTGTTCTGCATGTGAATTGCATTGTGAATTGCATTGTGCTAACCTATCCTGGTAGCCACACCAGACAGTGTGTCTGGTGACCTGCACTGGTTCAGTAGCTATCCGTAGTTTACCTACAACCAATATTGATGTAGGACAGTGGTAAAAATAATGACCCTAGTGGGAGAGGTCATGGGTTCAATACCCCAGTGTGCCTGTATATTGATGTATCTGGATGGATATTATATACTGTATTATCATTACATCAGAGCCTTTTACCACATGAAACGTTTTTCAAAGTGTAGCCAGTCGCATGCAGTGGGTATGTTGGAAGAATGGTGTGGGCTGCAGGTTGCTAGATTAGCTGGTGAGCTATATACAAAGTGCATCCATAAGTAAAACTGTTTGAGGCTACGGGCGTTTATGCCTTTAAAAGTCTGACATGGATCTGAAATCAGTGTGCACACCCCAAAGCACCCTCAGCTCAGTTGCCCAAACTAAGGTGCCTTATAAAGTGCCCTAGCTGTGTCCTTACACTATCCCGGTAAGCAGAGCAGAAAGTGTGTGCAGATGACCTGGTGTAGCTGTGTAGCCAGCTATTGCTATGTCAAAAGGCATAGCACAATAGTTAGTACAATGCCTCCACAGCCAGTGGTGATAGGTTCAAGACCCCAGTGTGCCCACATCAAGATAAATGCCTAAGATGTATATCATGGTAAGAAGAGTCAGACACATCTCTGCAATGTCTGTCTGCAGCATAAATCTTTTCACCATAGGTGCCTCACAGCATGGGGTGGCAGAAAGTGCGTCATAAGGTGCCCTATGAAGCAGCCTGGACAAAGGGCAGAAAGCCTGCAGTGCCGCGTATCTTGGTGGCGCCACCGTTCACCGTGTACCGGCCGTGGCACGGGCAGGTTGCTAGCGTGCCGTAGTGATGTGCGGCAGCGTGCATTGATCCATGGCAGCGTGCATATGTGACATGCGTGTATGCGTCAGCAAGGCATCAGAGAAAATGGCGACCCAGTCAAGGCAGCCTGCTTTCACCCGTCGGGAGCTGCGACACCTTGCAGGGCTAATCTGTGCTAGGCAGCACAAATTATTCCCTGGCTCCTCCAAACGCCAGGACCTCTGCCGCGTTAGGAGGGCATGGGAGCGCGTCATGAGGCGGTACAATCATTTTGCCGACTACCCACGTGAGGTAAGTGTATGGGGATAGGTCACATAATGCAAGATGTGCAACACATTATCCAGCAATGAACACACATCATACATGTACAACATGGTATAGACACCAGTCTTTGGGCCATCCATTGCTGAATGTAGCTGCGTATGCTGCTGTGTGTAGGTATACCCTATCCCCAGGAATCTAAGGACCTGATCACAGAGGTCCAATTGTCAGCCTGGTGTTATGGTACCTGCTGCTGTTGATGTATTAAAATCCACCCCAATCCCAGGAGCACATAAATCTGCCTAAAGAGGTCTGGTAAACAGCATGCTGACATGCTAAGTTCTGCAGTTGCAGATTCACAGATCTGCCCTACCCCCAAGAGTCCTGAGACCTGATTACACAGGTGTGTAATCAATCCAGATATTGTGGTAGTTTATGCAGGGTCAGGTCACACATCTGCCCTACCCCCAGGAGGCCCAGACCTGATTACACAGGTTTGTAATACATCCTGTGAGTATAGTAGTGTATGCAGTTGCAGGTTCACATATCTGCCCACCGCCAGGAGTCCAGTGAACTGATCAAAGTTGTCTGTCAGTCACCCTGGTGTTATGGTATGTGCTGCTGTTGATATGTTCTGACCCACCCTACCCCCAGGAGTCCTGAGACCTGATCAAAGTGGTCTGTTAGCCATCCTGGTGGAATGGTCGTTTATGTATTTGCAGGTTAAAACATCTGCCCTACCCCCAGGGGGCCTGAGACCTGATCAAAGTGGTCTGTCAGTCACCCTGGTGTTACGTATGTCGTGAATGGTGTATGTTTTTAGTGGATGTTTTAGTAATGTTTTACGTGTTTTCCCAGTAGTAATTGATGTGGTTTGAAGTTATTAATGCTAAATGATTTTGGATGAGTATGGAGGCTATTTGACCTGTGATGTGAGCGTCAGCTATTCCCTATAGTGAGTTTTCTCACTAAATGTAGGGTTTGAACCATCCTGAGGTCAATTTTGCCTTTTTATGTGTTGAATTGTTTATGAAGTATTAGTAAGTAATAGTGAATTGGAGTGGTGCTTTGGTTTAAGAGCGGGTGTTGGGTATTTAGTTGATTGCTCTTGTAGAGCCCTTGTGATTTAGGTTAATAAACCATAAACCATAAAAATAAAAATATTTTTTCTACCTTTGTTGTCTAGCCATTTTATTTTTCTAGTTGTGCTGGTACTAGTCTCTTCTTTCTGCTTTCCTCTGTTGTCTAACTGTCTTTCTAGGGTGTCCAGTCTATCTGCTACCACTTCTCTCGTCTTCTGTCTTCTTCATTTTTCCCTTACATCTATCTTTGACATTGATCTTTTCCTTTCAGCTTTCTTCAATTTATTTTTCTGACTTGATCCTCTCAGTTATCACTTCTCAAATCTCCCTCTTTTTATTGCAACTACCTACAGCTTTTCAGCTTTCCATTACCTCAACCCTCCCATTCTCCTTCTTCTTCCCCAGTCCTTTGCTAACTCTCTCCTCTCTCCCACCTTTCAAGCAGCATCTTCTCTCTTTCTCTCCCACCATTTGTCCAGCATATTTTCTCTCTCCCCTTTCATCCAGCATCTCTCCTTGGTCTCTCTATGTCCAGTATCCTCCTTCTGTGTCCCTATTACCCCTATTTCCCCTCATATCTAGCATCCTTCCTGTCTGTCTATATCCCCCTCCTATATCCAGCATCTCTGTCCTGCCCCCACTCCCTTGTCAGCATTTCCTATTACCCTACCCTCCCAGTATCCAGCATTCCCTCTTTGTATCCCTATCCCACCCAATGTCCAGCATCATTCCCTTCTCTTCATGCTCCTCTCCCAATACTCCCATCTTGTTATACTTCCTCCACTGGTCCAGCATCTTCTGCCTTCCTACTACGCTCCGCCCCCCCCATGTCCAGTATTTCCACTGTCACTCAACTCCCTCCCTCCCTCCCTCCCGGCTCCCAATATCCCTTTGTCTTTATCTGTCATTTGGATCTCTCTCTCCTCCTCTATCCTCCATTGCCCCCTCCTTCTAATCCAGCATCTCCCCTTTCTTTCCCCTTCCCCCAACCAGTATCTTTCTCCCCCCTTCCCAGTCTTTTCCCCAAGTATCTCTTATTTTGATCTCCTCTACTAATCCAGTATCTCCCTTCTCACTGTGTCCAACATCCTCTCCTTTCTCCTCTGAGCAAGTTTCTGTTTTCACCCAATCCAGCATCTCCTCTTGCCTGCTCCCGCACCAATCGTGTATTCTCTTTGCTGCCTGTCTTGATGCTTCTGCTTCCATGGATGTGGGGCAGAAGCAAAAGAGAGAGAGGACACAGGGCCATTGAGCTTGTGTGTGCCACTTGACCCCTTAGAAATGGGAAGTGTTTGGAAAGGGCGGGACTAACAGAATCTTAGTGGCGCATGCCGATTTGACAGTCCCACACCTTCTCTTTCTTGCCACAACCATGCATCAGTAGTATTGCAGGTAGCAGGGAGAAGAAAAAACATACATGCAACAGCAGCAGAGAAGATGATGGCAGCCTCATTGGGAGCTAAGTGAGGCAGTGATTGCAGGAGTAGGATGCTCCTAACAGCAACCAGAGTTGAACCTGATGTCACTTCCTTTTGGAGCACAAGAAGTGCCAGAACACTGTTCCACCCTGTTCCTTCACAAATTAAGCCCTAAATATCAGAAATAGGACATAAGAACATAAGAAATGCCATACTGGGTCAGATCAAGGTCCATCAAGCCAGTAACCTGTTTCCAACAGTGGCCAATCCAGATCACAAGTACCTGTCAGGTTCCTAAAAAAGTACACAGATTCCACGATGCTTATCCTGGGGTAAGCCATGGATTTCCCTGGTCCTCCTTAATAATGGTTTATGGATGTTTCCTCCAGGAATGCTTCAAAACCTTTTTTAAACCTTGCGACCTAATCAACTTTTAACACAACCTCTGGTAACAAGCTCCAGAGTTTGATTATGTGTTGATTGAAAAAATATATTCTCTTATTAGTCTTAAATTTGTTCCATTATAGCTTCATTGCATGTCGCTTAGTCTTCCTATATTTTTATTTATCCATTTCACTTTGCTCATTAATTTATAGACCTCTTATCATATCTCCCCCCCTCCCATCCATCTTTTTTCTAAACAGAAGAACCCTAACCTTTTAAGCCTTCCTTCATAGGGGTATCCTTCCATCCCTTTTACCATTTTGGTGGCTCTTCTCTGTAACTGTTCTAATTTTGCTATATCCTTTTTAAGATATGGCAACCAGAAATGCACACAATATTCAAGGTGTGGTCTCACCATAGAAAGATACAGAGGCATTATAATATCCTTGGTTGTAGTCTCCATTCCTTTCCTTTTGATTTACTAGCACTCTATTTGCTACTTTGACTGTCGTTGCACACTGGGTAAAGGGTTTCAACTTATTGTCCATGATGACACCTAGATCTTTTTCTTGTGTGGTAGTTCCTAATGTGGAACCTTTCATTATGTAACCATAGACTGGGTTGTTCTTCCCTAAGAGGCCAATTCCATATTGGCCATCCAGTCCCTGGATGGCCAATCAGAATCGGGACATACAGAGGTAGACCCGATTCTGATCCTATGGGGGCTAAATGTGCCTGCAGGATCAGAATCAGGTCTATGACCTGGATGTTCAGGTTCGGCCTCATTTCTGATCGGCCACACGCCCAACCCACATACTCAGCTAAGTGAGCCAGCCTCCTGAATGGAGCCGCAGTGCCATGACACCATGGCTCCATTCAGGAGCTGCGATACCCAGTCGATAGCAAAAACATCCTTTCCCCACAGCCTGACCCCCAATCTGACCTCCCATAGCCAGGGTTAGACTGTCGGGATCCCCCTGTACCCCTTCACTTTCCATCTCTGGCTGGCGTCATGGTTCCCTGATGTCCAGGGGGACTTATTCCACCTCCAAAGTGAAATAAGTCCCCAATTTCTGTGGCAGACCCTGGACATACAGGGCCGACCTCAGAATCGGCCCTGTATGTCTAGAGTTGCTCTCCGCCCACCACCCACCTTTGCTCCACCTTTGCTCCACCTCTGTCCTGCCCCTTCCCTCCCATGAATAGAACTCCCCATACAAATCGCCTCTTCGAACAGGAAGCTCTGTCTCCATCAGGCTGCCTGGCAGTTTAGCGGGTCTAGACGTTCGGATAGGACATCCAGACCTGCTAAATGGAGTTCAGAATGACCCTCTAAGTGCATAACTTTGCACTTGTCCACATTAAATTTCATCAGCCATTTGGACGTCCAGTCTTCCAAGTTATCAAGGCCCTCTTGTAATTTTTCACAATCCTCTTGTGTTTTAACAACTTTCATTACTTTTGTGTCATCTGCAAATTTGGTCACCTCACTCATTATTTCCATTTTCAGGTCATTTATTAATATGTTAAAAAGCAGAGGCCCATCATAGATCCCTGCGGTACTTCTCTATTCACCTTTCTCCATTGAGAAAATTGCCCTTTCAGCGCAACTCTCTGTTTCCTATCTTTTAACCAGTTCCTGATCCACAATAGTTTGCTGACTTTTCATTTTGCTACGAGTCTCTCATGAGGGACCCTGCCAAAGGCTTTCTGAAAATCTATATGCACTATATCAAATGGCTCACCTTTATCTACTTGTTTATTTATACCTTCAAAAAAACAGATTAGTAAGACAAGATCTTCCTTGACTAAATTCATGTTGGCTTTCTCCCATTAAACCATGACTCTCTACATGTTCAGTAATTTTAGTCTTTATAATGGTTTCTACAATTTTGGCTAGTACTGACTTCAGGTTTACTGATCTGTAGTTTTCTGGATCACCCCTGGAACCTTTTTTAAAAATTGGCACTACATTGGCCATTCTCCAATCTTTAGGTACTATAGATGATTTTAATGATAGTTTACAGATTACTAATAGTAGGTCTACAATCTCATATTTCAGTTCTTTCAACACCCTCGGATGTATACCATTCAGTCCAGCTGATTTGCTACTCTTTAATTTATCAAATAGTTGTAATACATCTTCCTAGTTTATAGATATTTCATTCAGTTCTTCTGATATATCACCTTTAAGTACCATTTCAGTCATGGGTAACTTCCCTACATATTCTTCAGTAAAGACCAAAGTGAAGAATTCAATCAGTCTCTCGGCTATGGCCTTGTCCTCCCTTAGTGCCCCTTTTACCCCGTATCATCTAATTGTTCAACTGACTATCTCACAGTTTTTTTCCTACGGATGTACTTGAAAAAAGTTTTAATGTGCATTTTTTCTTCTATGACAAGCTTTTTTTCAAATTCTCTCTTTGCCTGCCTTATCAATGCCTTGCATCTAACTTACTAGTGCTTAGGTTGTTTGCCGTTTTCATCATTTGGCTCCTTCTTTCTTTTCCTGAAGGTTTCTTTTTGGCTCAACAGCCTCTCTGACCTCACCTTTTAAACATGCTGGCAGTTTTTTGGCCTTCCATCTATCTTTCTTAAAGCATTGGGCTTCCAAGATAGTATTACAGTTACAGTTTATTTTACTTATATACCACCTATAGCAACTAAGCAGTTTACAGAAATGTAAATAAACATCAGGAAGACCAAGACCAGCATAGCGTGGGGCAGGGGCGGCCCAAGGGGGGTGCGGGGCCATGTGCGGAGACTCGGTGCGGGGCCTCATTTGCATAAGTGGCCTTATTTGCATAAATATTTGCATAATGCTAACATTCATTAAGAGACATGTTTACTAAAAGTTAGTGTGTGTATGGATAAAGACAGACTAAAAGATTTCTACATTACTATAATCCAGTGCCAACCGCCAGGCACATTAGGAACTACTACAAACACTGCCCATTTAGAACCCATAGCAAACCCGCCGTATCCTAACAGCACTACCAGAACTCACAAAGCACCATACCCTACCTATCAAAAGGCAACACTGCAAATATTAAACCAATACATTTCAGAGAAAAACAATACATGACCTACTGGGGAAAGAGAACAAGTGGCAATGTCAAATAGGAATTACATAAACAGAATACCTCAGCTCAGTTACACATGCAGAACATAGACCATCACCAAACAAGGAATCACAATTTAGAAACAGGAAGGCAATAATTAAACTGGGAACCCCAAAAGCCAAACTTGGAATGTACAACAACTGTAGAAATAAAACTATAAATTAATTTCCTCTTGTACCAAACAAAGCGCAGACGTTAATGATGCACATTTCCCAGAGCTTTCATATTCCAGTTAATAAATTCAAAATAAAGAGATATCTTTCTACCTTTTGTGCATTTTTTTCCGGTTGCAATTGCTCCAGCCACTTTCTTCTGGTTTCTTCATGTTTTCTGCTAACTCTCCATCATCTGCTGTCTCTTCTCTCTTCTAGTTTTTTTTCCATTCTCTCTCTCTCTACATCTGCTTTAACATACTAATCTTTCTCCTTTTGCTCTTTCCTCATTCCTATTTCATCCACTCACATTTTACCCCTCCATCCTCAATCCCCACTTACTCTCCCAATACCCAGCTAAGTGTAGATTTTTTACCCCTACCACACAAAATATTTTTCCCCTCTCCATTTTACTCTCCCAGCCCCATCCCATTCTAATCCTCCCCTAATCCTCCCCCAACATCAGCTCCCTTCTAGTTCCAGTCTCACCCAGCATCCATTCCCTTCTTGTCCCTGCATCAGCCCATTTCCAGTCCTAGCCCCCCATCAGCCCATTTCCAGTCCTAGCAACCCCCCAACCCAATACCAGTCCTAGCCCCCCCCATCAACCCACTTCCAGTCCTAACCCCCCCATCAGCCCACTTCCAGTCCTAACCCCCCCATCAGCCCATTTCCAGTCAGCCCCCCATAGCCCATTACCAGTCCTAACCCCCCCCCAACAGCCCACAGCCCATTACCAGTCCTAACCCCATCAGCCCACCTCCAGTCTTAATCCCCCCAGCCCATTTCCAGTCCTAGCAACCCCCAACCCATTACCAGTCCTAGCCCCCCATAGCCCACTCCCAGTCCTAATCCCACCAGCCCATTACCAGTCCTAAGCCCATCAGCCCACCTCCAGTGTTAACCCCCCCATCAGCCCATTTCCAGTCCTAGCCCCCCCATAGCCCATTACCAGTCCTAACCCCCCCCCCAACAGCCCACAGCCCATTACCAGTCCTAACCCCATCAGCCCACCTCCAGTCTTAATTCCCCCCAGCCCATTTCCAGTCCTAGCAACCCCTCCAACCCATTACCAGTCCTAGCCCCCCATAGCCCACTCCCAGTCCTAATCCCACCAGCCCACTCCCAGTCCTAATCCCACCAGCCCATTTCCAGTCCTAATCCCCCTCACCCAATTTTCAGTTTAAGCCCTCCCATACCCCATTACCAGTCCTAACCTCCCCATCAACTCACTTTCAGTCCTGATCCCATCAGCCCATATACAGACTTAGCGCCCCCATAGCCCATCACCACTCCTAACCCCCCCAGCCCCCCCATAGCCCATCACCACTCCTAACCCCCCCCCAGCCCCCCCATAGCCCATCACCACTCCTAACCCCCCCCCCAGGCCCCCCCATAGCCCATCACCACTCCTACCCCCCCCAGGCCCCCATAGCCCATCACCACTCCTACCCCCCCAGTCCCCCCATAGCCCATCACCACTCTTAAACCCCCCCCGCCCCCATAGCCCATCACCACTCCTAACCCCCCCAGCCCCCCCATAGCCCATCACCACTCTTAAACCCCCCCAGCCCCCCCATAGCCCATCACCACTCCTAACCCCCCCCAGGCCCCCATAGCCCATCACCACTCCTACCCCCCCAGTCCTCCCATAGCCCATCACCACTCTTAAACCCCCCCAGCCCCCATAGCCCATCACCACTCCTAACCCCCCCAGCCCCCCCATAGCCCATCACCACTCTTAAACCCCCCCAGCCCCCCAAAGCCCATCACCCCACCAAACCCCCCCAGCCCCCCCATAGCCCATCACCACTCTTAAACCCCCCCAGCCCCCCATAGCCCATCACCACTCCTAACCCCCCCAGCCCCCCCATAGCCCATCACCACTCTTAACCCCCCCAGCCCATCACCACTCTTAACCCCCCCAGCCCCCCCATAGCCCATCACCACTCTTAACCCCCCCCAGCCCCCCATAGCCCATCACCACTCTTAACCCCCCCAGCCCATCACCACTCTTAACCCTCCCCCAGCCCCCCCATAGCCCATCACCACTCCTAACCCCCCCCCAGCCCCCCATAGCCCCCCATAGCCCATCACCACTCCTAACGCCCAGCCCAGCCCAGGGAAATTTTTTTAAAAAATAAGTTGTCTTCTCCGGCAGCCGGGGCCGCCGCGGCAGAATCGAGTGTGCCGCGGGGCCCCCCCTGCCCAGCAGAGCCTGCCCTCCCGAGCCTGCCCTCCCCTTTATCACCTGTCTTCGCAGCTCTAATCAAACGCGCCGGCTTTCAGAGCGCGAAAGGGCTAGTTTCCCTTTCGCGGCTCTGTTAAGCCCGCGGGGGCTGATGGGAACTTCCCATCAGCCCCCGCGGGCTTAATAGAGCAGCGAGGGAGAAACTCTCCCTCGCGCTCTGAAAGCCGGCGCGTTTGATTAGAGCTGCGAAGACAGGTGATAAAGGGGAGGGCAGGCTCGGGAGGGCAGGCTCTGCTGGGCAGGGGGGGCCCCGCGGCACACTCGATTCTGCCGCGGCGGCCCCGGCTGCCGGAGAAGACAACTTCTTTTTTCTTTTTAAAAATTTTACTTTAGGATTAGAATGTTTTTTGCGCGGGGCCCCCTGAAACGCGGGGCCCTGTGCAAAAAACATTCTCGCTCAATGGACGGGCCGGCCCTGGCGTGGGGGAAGGGGAGACAAGACAACAAAGGGAAAAGGGGAAAGGAAGGCCTAGGTTACAGAGTAGTGATGAGTGTAAGTAACAGAGGACACAGGAGGAAGAAGGTAGGGGGCAAGGAAAATAAGGGCAGGTTAATTGGCTGGAACTGCTAGGAAGGGTAAGAGGAAGAGAGGAGGGGTAGAGGGCAAGATTCTGGTGAGCAAGGAGCATGAAGGATCAAGAGGAAAGAGTGGCTGTTGGAAAGGCAAGGGCAAAAAGGTAAGTTTTCAGTTGGGATTTGAAGCAGATGAATGAGAGTTGAAAGCAAAGAGGTGGAAGGTAAGGAGCTCCAGAAGGTGGGAGCAACAAAACGAAAGGAGGAAGAATGGGTCAGGGAAGTGTAGACCAAATGCGGACCAGGGACTACTAGGAGACTTTGGGATGCCAATCAGAGGGCATGGAGAGGAGCATAAGTATAGAGGAGCTGTGATAGAAAAGGCAGATTACCAGTAAGAAGGGCGTGATGAGTGAGAATGAAAACCTTATGTTGAATACAAAAAGATACAGGAAGCAAGTGCTCAGAAAGAAAGAGGGGGTGATGTGATCATATTTGCAGGCACCATAAAAGAGTTTGAGAGCAGTGTTTTGAATTAAATGTAGATGAGGGATTGGATACTGGGGGAGACTGGAAAGAAGGAAATTGGCATAATCAAGATGTGTAATGACCAGAGAAAGCAGGAGTGTTCTGATGGAAGATTGATCGAGGAGCCTAGAAGTGGACCGGATCTGAGAGAGGATAGTGAAGCAATGCTGAATGACAGAGGAAATGTGAGTTGAGAAAGACAGCCGGGAATCAAAGGAACTGCCAAGGATTTTACAGAGATTTGGAAAGGAAGTGGGGCACCATAGACAGAAAGAAGGACAGGAAGGGAAACAGGGTCAGGGGAGGTGAACAGAAGCAAGGCAGATTTGGAAATATTAAGTTTGAGCCCATGGGTAGAAAGTCAGTCAGCGATAAGGTTGTGTTTACAGGAAATTTGGGAGATAACAGCAGGGGAATGAACAGGGGAACGAAAAAAAAGCTGAATATCATCTGCATACATGAATAATGTGATACCGAGGAACTCAGTGAGGAAGGCCAAGGGGGCCCATGCTTGATGTAAATCGTTAACCTTTGCAGCTGCTCCTTTTAGTTTTTTCTTAACTATTTTCCTTATTTTAGTATAGTCTCCCTTTTGAACGTTAAAAGGTAGTACTTTAGATTTCCTTGCTGCCCTCCCTACATTTATTAAATCAAATGCACCCATTCCTAGCCTTGGCATGTCTACACCTAGCCTCCTGGCTCCCCCTTACATCACACGCCTTTCACACAAGCACTAACCACATCCCAATACTCCGCAGTGACGGGAAAAGATGGACGGAGAATCACCAACACCCCACAAGAGAACCCAAGGACGCACATCACTCACATTTATTACACATCCCACTCCAACATCTCAAGAAGTCACATCTGGACCGTCAGCAACACCATCAAGCCCTGAAGTGTGCACTCATCAACGCAAGGTCAATACGTACAAAATGGCCAATAATTACCGATCTGGTCACGACCCATGATCTTGATATCATCATGATCACAGAAACTTGGCTATCAGAATGTGACAACGCAATCATCAACCAGATGTTACCCACAGGTTTCTCAGTCCACACATGCCATAGAACCAATCAGAGAGGAGGAGGAACACTCATCCTTGTCAAAACTTGCCTAGGCTTCCAGATGTACAACTCAACCAGCACAGCCCACCTAGACTCCCTCACCATAACAAATGACACCTGCACGATCAACCTACTCTACCGGGCACCAACACCATCCTCAGAAGATCTTGCAACGATAATGGGCCTCGCTTGCAACTCAAACAAACCACGATCCCAGAACTGGATCCTAGGTGATTTCAACTTGCCTACGCTACAGGAATCGCAAGCCTCTGCTTTCCTAGAAGCGTTACAAGAACTAGGCTACGATCAGCTAGTCAATAATCCCACCCACGTCAAGGGAAACAAACTTGACCTGATCTTTGCCCCACAGACAGATAAAGATACCACCCAACCAATGTCACCAACCATAACGCCTGTGCCATGGTCTGACCACAGCCTGATCCAATTCCAGATACCTATTAACACACACAATAAAAACTCCAACAAAAACAACACTGTCCACGAAACCTCTTTGAAGCGCTTCCGCCCCTTCAATAAAGAAGAGCTTCGAGAGAAGATCCTCCCACTCCTCAACAACATACCACAAGACCTAGATGCATTGGTGTCCATCTGGGATGAGAGCCTCAAGACCATCGCATGTCTACCAGCCACAAATAAAACAACAACAAAGAAACGAGAGCATGCACCATGGTATACCAGAGAACTCCGAGACTCACTCAAGTGCCTGCGCAGGCTCGAGAGAAGATGGCGCCGATCTCACTCTACTGAAGCACAAGATACTTACATCGCTCACCTAAAATCACACCGCGATGAATTAACAAAAAAGCGGAAACAATACCATTCCGACATCTTGAAGCGGTCACTAAACAAGCCACACGATCTCTTCAATATAGTGAAATCTCTCATAAGAGAACCTCCTGCAGACCAGTCACAGATGCCACACCCCCAGGCATACTCCAACTACTTACAGTCAAAAATGATCCAGACTACTACATCTGCAACCAACTACCTACAACTTGAAGTCACCCAGGCTGGTGCAACCTCGAACTCCGCGGAAAACAGCTCTCAGCACAACTTGCCCCAACCATCTCCACTATCCGACTTTGAAAAAATATCACGCAGAGAGATTGAAGACACGATCGCTGCAATCAACCCCACTACTGCACCCAATGACCCATGCCCTGCTTTATGGATAAAGGAGTTACGATGTGACTTAAGCCAATATCTGAGCGAATTAATAAACCAATCTCTTACAACCGGATCGTTTCCACAAAGTCTGAAACAAACATCAATCAGACCACTGCTCAAAAACAACAAGCTGGACCCAACGAAAGTGGAATCATACAGACCAATTTCAAGTATCCCTATGCTTGCCAAAGTAATATAAAAGTTAGTACAGCGCCAAATCCAACAGCATATTGATACTGAAGCCCCACTGGATCCTTCCCAGCATGGGTTCAGAGAAGCACATGGGGCTGAAACCCTCCTCACCAACCTATTTGACCATCTAGTCTCTGGAACTGACAAAATGCATCAAGGATTCGCCCTCATATTCCTCGACATTGCAGCGGCTTTCGACTCGGTGAACCATGAGATCCTCATACAACGCCTCAGCGAGAAAGGAATTCAGGGAACAGCCCTAAAGTGGTGCAAGTCATACCTGACTAATAGATGGCAACATGTAAGGTCAGGCTCCACAACCTCTGAACCATTTTTACAGAACCAGGGTGTACCACAGGGCTCGTCACTATCTGCATTGATGTTTAACATCTACATGCAGCCCATATGTGCCCTAGCACGTTCATTCAAGGTCAACTGTCTAGCCTACGCAGATGACATCCTACTATACATCCCATTCAGGACCAACCAACCAGACCTCTCCCCTCTAACAAGATGTTTTGAGGCAACAGCAGAATGGTTCAGCACACAAAACATGAGAATCAACTACAGTAAAACAGATGTCCTTTTCATCTCAAGAAACCAGGACTTCACCCCTCCACTCTCTTTAAAGATCGGCAACACAGAGCTGAAAACCAAACCCACAATCCGCTACCTTGGCGTTACACTGGATCAACAACTGGATCTGAAAACCCACATAAGAAACACAGTAAAAACAGTATACATGAAAATAAGGACCCTAAAACATCTCCGACCGCTGCTTGACTTCAGCGACTACCGTTCGATCTATCAGGCATTAATATTACCACATTTCGACTATGCCAACGTAATTCTACACGGTCTCCCTCAAGCAACACTGGCTCCTCTCCAGCTTGCAATGAACACTGCGGCAAGAGTACTAACAGGGGCTTCACGGAGAGAGCACATAACGCCAGTACTGATGAACCTCCATTGGCTACCAGTTCAAGCAAGAATCCGCCACAAAGTTCTAACCTTAACTTTCAAAGCCGAAAACACCCTGACCCCCACAGCCCTCAGCAAGATGATACATAAAGTACCACAGAACAGAAACAGAAGACCCATGATGCAAAACACACTAGAGGTCCCAAAAGTAATAACAAAATGCACAAAAGCAACGACAAATAGGGCCTTTACGATTTACGCACCCAGAGCATGGAACGCTCTCCCCACCTCTATTCGAAACATCACTTACCTAATTGACTTCAGGAAGGCATTAAAGCAACACCTATTCACCACATACTACCCTGAATCCAGCACTAGTAATCATACATATGCCCCCTCAGACAATCACTCATTGCAATTAAACAATCAGACTCAGCATGAAAAAGGATAATCAACTGATCGCTCAGAAGATACCCACTGAAATGGAATCAGGACCCCCAGTGTAAATAAGATGTAGATATGTTATACAATGTACATAGTTCCCCCCAGTTACTGCCAAGTTGATCTCCTGTTTATTGTAAATACAACTCAGGGTTCCTGTGTTGTATGGTTGATGTTGAATGTAAACCGCTCTGATCTAAAATAGAGCGGTATAGAAGAACTGTTAAATAAAAAATAAATAAATAAATAAATAAATGCAATCATATTATAATCACTATTGCCAAGTGGCCCCAACATCATTATCTCTTGCATAAGATCCTGTGTTCCACGAAGGACTAGGTCAAAAACACCTTCCCCTCTTGTCTGTTCATGAACCAGCTGTTACAAGAAATAGTCATTTACTTCATCTAGAAATTTTATCTCCCTAGCATGTCCTGCTGTGACATTGATCCAGTAGATACCGTGGTAATTTACCAGTGTAATGCGCGTCAACCAGTGAAAGCCAATGGACTGGAAAAGTAGTCTAGTAGTTAGACAAGTAGACTAAGAACCACCAAAGCCAAGGTTCAAAACCTACTTTTGTTAGTGTGACTTTGCTCAAGTCATTTCACCCTCCAGAACCAAGCTACAACCTAGATGGTAAGTCCGCTTGGACAGGGAAAGACTTATGTACTTGTTTGTAACTTGAATTTGGAAAAGCAGGTAATTAAATCTTGAATTCAATTTAATTTGAGCTAAGCACATAGTTAGTAGATAGGCTCCACTGAGACTAATGGAGCTTGAATTATTTAAATTTACATTATGGGGGTTATGTTAAAAGCTCAATTCAAGATTTCCACGTGTGAAAATGATCATTACATGTGCAAAGATGATCCAAATCCAAACTGCTATTTTAAAAAGGCCTGAATTTACACATGCCTGTTCCTGTCATAGGGGAGAGGAGGGGCTTAGAGAAGCAGCCTAGTGGTTAAAGCAGCAGCTTGGTAACGAAGCAAGCAGGGTCTGGTTCCTACTAGCACTCCTTGCGACCTTGGCCAACTCACTTTAGCCTCCACTGTCTCAGATGAAAAGCCTGGCAATCTACTTCCAGTAACATCTTACCAAGAAAATCCAGGAGTGGCTGGGTCTCCAGGAGTCAGCACTGACTCAATGGCACAATTGGCAATGAATGCCCCTATCATGTAGAATCACACAGGGCATGTCATAGGCATGGTCTGAATGAAGCACAAAGATACTTGTATCTTCAATCTATTACTATGATGTCATGTAGAAGCAGCACATGGCCAATGGAAATTCCCCCACATTTGCATTTATATCTGTCTCTGGACACATTTAGTTTTGAAAAAGTGCTCGTTTCGACCAGCCCTTTACAGAGGGATTAAGGGGAAAATCCTGCTTAATCCCCAAATCTTCGTCCCTCTCCACATTTTATTTCAGCAAATGTTGACCGCTTTCTTTCTTTATTAGTTCGCTTGATATAGCAACGGCATCAATGCGGTTAACAAAATTATAATGGACTGTGAAAGGAAGAATGGAATGGAAAAAGGAACGCCAATTCATTGATAGATGGGGGGGGGGGGGGGGAAGGAAAGAGAAATTAGAGCCCTCAGATGAAAAGGAGAGGGATGAGGAGGAGGGAGGGACCAGTCAGGACAGCTGAGGTAGTAGAGGGTGAGAGTGGTACAACAGACTAATCAGGATGGGTGGTTTGAAAGGCCGAAAGGTGTCTGGAAAGGTAGACTCTGAAATTACTAAAGGAGAGCTCGGGACAAAGTGAATGAGGAAGGGAGTTCCAGAGGGCGGGACCCAGGAAAAAGAAAACAGCCCCACGTGCATTCAAGTCATGCCTGAGAAAGAGATGGAGGACTAATCGATGATTATATGAATAGAGTGCAAAAGACGATGAAGGGTATGGAAGTAAAGAAGATCGACAAGGTACTGGGGTGTGTCGGTATGAATTGAATTGATGATGGCAGCAGGGCATCTATGTTTTCAAAATGGCCAGGATACACACGTTTGTGTTTGTGTGTGTGTGTGTGTGTAGATACTTGCATGTGCCAGGAGTTCCCTTCTATATATTTCTCACATGCATATTTGTAAAATAGCATTGTCTGCTGCAACTTTGTGTACCTGCGTTGCCTGATTTTCTGTAACAGACATGTCTATGGTAAGAGGCTGAGATACATTGAGTTTAGATCGGCCTTACACGTGCCCACCTTCCCTTTTAAAATTGACATAGATTTGCAGACACTTTCACTTGGACTCCTTTCTAAAATGTGCCTTCACAGCATCTTAGCACGTGTTAAGATGCATTAATGTGCATTAACAGGTTAAAGCATCTTAGCAAATAAGGCCAGGGGTTGTCACGCTCTACAACTGTCGGCTACCGAAGGAATCATTCTAGGGCCCTCATGCAGTAGCTCTAACTGTTATAGCAGTGGGTGAGAAGCAGGGAAGCCCGGTATGAATGCCCTGCCACACTCTGTGATCTGGGGCAAGTCATTTAACACTCTATTGCCTCTGATACAAACTTAGAGCCATAGTTATTAAGATTCATTACCAGATTATCTCACATGTGTTATTAGTGACTAGGTCCCATTGGATAACATGGGGCCTGCAGTAATTTAACACGTTAATCATTGTGTACCTTAGTATCTATTCCTTTAGATTATAAACCCTCCAAGGGATAGGAAAATACCAATTGTACCTGAATGTAATTTGCTTTGAGCTACTTCTGAAAAGATATTAGTTATATCTAAAATCCCTTCCTTTCCCTTTATACAGTGCAATAACTGAATGTGCAAGAGGACGTTTTTTTATTCAGGAAACAGAGCCGACAGGAGTTAAAAGTCAGACATACTTAAATCTAAGGAAAGCAATCAAAGGGCCCTTGAGCCCCTGGGAGCTGCCTTGCAGTTCCTCATTGGCTCTGGCTGTGATGCCCTAGATATATTTGCCCTAGCCTTTGATGGTTTCTTAAAACAATTAATCAGGTTTGTTTCCAGGCAAAGTTCTATAATCCCAGATATGCAATCCATCTGCTCCACTATACCAGGGCTGGACTTTTCATAGGAGCCAACTTCCTAACACTCTAGTGCTCTGAGGGTGGGAAATGATGCTCCCAGCAATGAAAACCATCATCGCCTGAGCCTGGGAGAGCACGAAAAGCTCCCTGTCCTCATCTCTTTTGGAAGATGTACGAGCCAACTTCCTTACTATGAAATGATTCAAAGCTCTTAAATTAGTTTAACTCTATGACAAATGGTGAGAAGGCCGGAAATATTGCACCAGAGCCTGACGTTGTTATTTAAGATTCCAATTTCTTCTGTAAAGAATTAGGATAAAATTAGCATCAAGATATCTTTTTTTAAATGCCTGCTTATGTTTACAGTTATTGTAATATTATTTAAACCACAAAGCTGAAGGTAATGCTTAATTCAAACAAGACACAGATGTCATAATACAATGTTTTGGTTATTGATGCTTTCAGTATGATAAAGGACCACATAATGGGGCCCTTTTACTTAACCCTGGAATTACCGAGATTTTTTGCACACACTGAATACCGTTGGGGTCATAAATGACCCCACAACGAATTTTAATTGTTAACCATGAAAAATTTAAACTAAACAGACAAAATATTATTCTGAATTAATTATTTATTATATGAAGGTTAAATGTTTTGAAATTTAATGCTTTATCATAAAATTACATGAAGAAGAGTTGCCATGAAAGCAGTTTTTGCATGCACTTGATGAACACAGTAAAGTACTACAGTCATTTGCATGAGACACAGACAATTTCTGAATGTTCTTTGCAAACATTGTGCTTGCAGGAGGTGCAAACTATGTTGCTTTTCTTGTCTTTTTCTCTGGAACAGCAGTGACACCTTGCCCTTTTCTTTGGGATCCCGACATTGCAAACAGCATCAGTGGCTTCTTCAATACTGGAAGAAGTCTCGCTGCAATTACTCTGAAGCAGCTGCTTTCCTAATTCCAAGAGGAATAGACGACGTCTGTGCTTTGACTTGGACTGCCATTCTGGATTTAGTGACATTCAAACAATGAAGGCATTTAAAGCACTGATGTCCAACATGTTGTAGAAGATTGTCACTGGCCAGCGTCTTGTCATTTGTTTTGTGGTATACGTGCGCAACATTTGATCTGCCGTATCTACTCCACCTTTACTAGAATTATAGTCCAAGATCATGCATGGTTTTTTTGTCTGGACGTGTGTTGTCTACTTCTTGATCATGCAAACTGCTCAGAAGAACAACCACTTTTCCTTTCTTCGGGCAATAGGAAACCAGAGCGGCCTCATCGCAAAAGGCAAACAGTGAAGTGAATACTTCTCGGCCCTTTACTGTTACAAATTCTGGAGGTAATTCTTTTCTGTTCTTTCGAATTGTCCCAAAAAGTGTCATTTGTTTTTCTAGCAATTTCCGTGACAGGGATAAACTGCAGAAGAAATTGTCAACAGTAACATTTCTGCCAGATCGCGTCAATCCTTCAGTGAGTTGCAGCACAACCCTTTCACCCTGATTCTGTTCCCTGTTTTGTCCAAGTTCCCTTCCTGTATATACTTGAAGACGCAGAACATATGACGTTGCACTGTCACACGACATCCATAGCTTTATGCCATATTTCCCAGGTTTGCTGGGAATATATTGTCTGAACGGAACACGGCCATGAAATGTAAGCAGTTGCTCATCCACGGTAACATTTTCACCAGGAACAAAGGCGTCACTTAGAGTTGCTTCCCAGGTATCAAAAACATGTCTGATTGGAGCAAGCTTATCCACACCTTGTTGTTCACGTCTGTTGGTTGCATCATCAAATCTGAGACTTGAAATTTCTGAAAACGGTTACGGGCCATATTTTTGCCGAAAACAGAACGACCATCTTCAAGGTTCCACAACTGAACTATGGATTCATTTTGTGACTTGTACATGCCTGAGAGGATCAGAAGTCCAAGAAAAAAATCGAAATTCTCCGTCTGTCAAATCTTTCCAGGTGTCATCATAAATGTGTCTTCCTTGTTTGCTCGTCCACATCATGATTTCATTCAATAAGTTCTTCCTCATGAACAAGTGGAATGCTGCGAGAGGGCCATCAATATTTCATACAGCATACCTTGTAGGACCTTGTTGTACGGGCATGACATTAGCTCTGGCGTATCTTCCAGCAGCTTGCTTTATAGGTTTCCTGTTTCATGATGTGGCATCTTTAGATACATAGGCTTCAATGGCAACATTTGTGCTTATAGTTGATGACCTCTTAGCTCCTCTACGACCACAAATAAGATTCTTCACAGATGATATTGACACCGAGGACTCCTGCCTTCTTCCCCGTCCAGCACAGCCTCGACCTTTGCCTTGACCTGTAACTTGACTCTTTGCTGCAGGCGATGTTACCGGCTCAACATCAGTCTCACATTCACTTGGCGACCAACTGCTGTCGCCATCTGAATCATGACTGTTATCATCAGATTTATCGCCCAAACTTGGCTGATACGCTTCTTCGCTTGCTGAATATGCTGCATCATCAGACGACTCAGAGGTGTCACTGTCAGCATCTCATTGCAATATTTCTCTTATTTGGGCAGCTGAATACTTTTGTTTTGACATCATAAACAATAACCTAAAATAAATAAACAAAGATAAAGTTGAATAAAATGCAAAGCAGTTTTACTATAGGTGTACAATAATCGTGATGAACGAGCTGAAAGCCTTTAGATTTCATCGGAAATAATGAGACAACGTATGATATCAATTACAGAAAATGTGTAATTTTCATAAAATAAGAGTACAAAAAATAAATGATACATAATTAATGATAAATACCTTTATCAGATCAAAAAATTCACAAAACTGCAAACTGTATCACGATCCAAACTGGACATAAGCAACTGGGGTCAAAAATGACCCTACTGGTACTCTGCTGCAATTCATCACTAGCGTCACCTAGCGGATGAAAATTATTCCTCTCATGGCGCAATATAAAGAGAATATTGACATGTGAAAGTCATAAAAAGATTGCATTCATGAACAACTAGTTTCCGAGATACACGTTGTGAAGCTTGCAATGGGGTCACTTTTGACCCCATCGGTACTCCCAGGGTTAAGGGCACTATAGTGTTGCACCTAATGCGCCAATAGCACCAGAACCACCACATCAACTGTCGAGGGCGTGGAAAGCATGCTCCAGACATTTAACGTGGAACCCTGTGCCCTAACGAGGTATACAAATAGCACAGGTACACTTAACTCTGCCAGTTAGCGTGCAGTATTTACTCTAATGCTAACTGTACAGTGCTTACCATGCACATTCTCCTCCCCTAATCTGTCCCCTCACCACCCCAACATGCGAGTCACAGTGCAGAAATCGGAGACTCCCAATATTTTCCCTATAGATTCCAGGACATTTTGGAGGCAATTTGTATAAGGGGCCTCATAAAGATATATACCAGCAATGATCATACTCATGAATGTTCAATGACTGATGCGCGTGGGTGGCTTTTACATGAGTACTTCAGCCAGCCGCTATTTTGTAAGTACGCACATCGGGCCGTTGTTGTATACTTTTGGTGTGGGCATGAATAGGGGCAGAGCACAAATCTACATGTCTAAATTATAGTATTTATAAACTTAGGCTCATTCCCTAAAAATCTAGACATAGGTATTTACACCAGCCCTAGGGCTGTGTAACTGATCCTGCCTAGATTTTCCGCATGTATCTCAAAACTTGTGCCCCTGTTCTAAAATAGGCATGATAGACGTGTGGCAACCACACGTTAACTATGTGGGATCATATAAAATTACCTTCATAATGCCAAATACAGTATCTGTTACCAAATTATAAATGCTTCACTGTGACTTATATTACCTTTTGGGCTTGGGCATATAGGCGAGGGCAGGGCCAATGCAAGGAACTTCATCCCTTGTGCCCACCCCCCTGCAGTGCCTATTGCCACTGCTGCCATACCTCTCCAGGCCGACAGTGGTGGCAAAAGCCGTAAACAGTCCCGCAGAGCTTACCTTCAAGCTTTGGCACCATAGGGCTGTTTCTTCCTCCACTCTCTGATGCCCGATGCTGACTTCCCATGCAACAGGAAGTCGGCATCAGAGTCAGAGAAGGCGGAGCAAAAAGCCCGGCAGCTCCAGAGCTTGAAGGTAAGCTTTGCGGGACTGTTTGTAGCTAACCACTGTCAGTCCCGGAGAGGGGCAAAGGTAACGGTAACGGTGCCCCCGGAGGGGCGACAGTCTAGGCAATCTCCTATTTCACCTAATGGTAGTGCCGGCCCTGGGCAAGAGTTTTAAATGGGGTTGATTTTGTCAACAGCTGCGAGCATTTGGTTTGATTTATAAGTTTACTCTTCTTTTGTTCCTCTGAGGAAACTATTAAAGTTTCTGGATATCCTTCATGAATATGCATGTAATAGATGTACATGCATGAGGTCTCCAATGTGCATATTCATTTGGCAACCTAAAAAACCTGACAGAACAGGTGTGCCTCTAGGAGAGGGTCGGGAAACAGACAGTACTATAAAGTATATTGAAGTTACTATGTATAAAAGAAAAAGTCCTTCCTAAAATATAATTTGTGGAGACCTCCCTGAACAAATAACAGCACGTCTGACATCAGAAGAATAGAGAATGTGGGAGTCAATATTTAAAAGGACTTACCTGGCTAGCAGCAGCTGCTCATCGATAAGTCCTGCTCTGAGAGGTATTCATAGCAGTATCTGAATAGCGCCACTGATTATCTTCACAGACCACCTCAGCGCTATCCAAGGGCGGAGCTAGGTCACAGACTTGAGTTATCCAGAAAGCGGTGCTAAAAACCTCTGCTCTCTAGATAACCATCTGGATGACAGAATAGCTAAAAAACTTCCTAAGTGCTACCCGGATAAGATTTACAATGTCTCCTTTTTTTGTAAATTTCTAAATTTCCCCATTTTATGGTAGTCATCCTTTTTAACATTAAATGCTACAGCTGTAGTTTTCAATGTATTTAGCCAAGATCTCTTTCATGGAATGGTGACTCGTCACTCAGAACCCAACATTTTGTACCTATAGTTGAGATTTTTCTCTTGGTGCATCCCTTGCACTTGTCCACATTAAATTTCATCAGCCATTTAGATGTCCAATTTCCTAGTCTCACAAGATCCCTCTCCAAAATCTGAACAACGAGTTCCACAGACTAGGCTCAGTAACGGAGAAGGCACTATAACAAGCCTCAGATAATCTAGCGCACTTTGAACAGACCAACAACAGCACTGCAGTTGGCTGATACAGAGCCCGATTTTTCATCTAAGCCTGCCCCTCCTCCAGCAGGACCTTAAAGCGTACCCTAAACAAAACTGCAAGCCAGTGCAACACCATTAGATAGGAATTAGTTTGAGCAAATCACCTCATATCAGTAATTAAGTGAGCTGCACTATTTTGAATTATCTGCAAAGCCCCTCACAAATGCAGGCAGACCCAAGTAAATGGCATTACGAGGCAAGTTCAGAGAGAAATATTGCTTAAACTATTATACAGAAATCCTCCCTAGAAAATACATTTTGCAGCCATCTTTGCCAGAACATATATTGACTTAATCACTGCTCTTATCTGATTTTTAAGGGACAGCTTTGAATCACACATGACCATTAAGTCCTTAACCTCAGCACACAGGCCAGTGTCAGAACAAATGGTTGGAAAAGGGCCCACCCAAAGTAATTTAGAGGTCGATACTCAGACCCCTTAGCTGGCTAAGGCGGCTGACTGTGATATACTGTGGCACTATCCTGATAGTGCTGCTAAACAGCACCACAGATCGCTCTGGCATTATCCGGTTAGGGCAGGGGCAGCATGAGGGTGGTGTTGGTGTTGTCTGGATACGTGCTGACACTTATGCAGTTAAGAACATAAGAACATAAGATATGCCATACTTGGTCAGACCAAGGTCCATCAAGCCCAGTATCCTGTTTCCAACAGTGGCCAATCTAGGTCATACGTACCTAGCAGTTTCCCCAAAAGACACAGGTTGCACAATGCTTGTACTGGGTCAAGCACTGATATCCTGGGTCCCTTCTTAATAATGGTTTATGGACCTTTCCTCCAGGAACTTGTCCAAACCTTTTTTAAACCCGGCTACACTAACAGCCTTTACTACATCCTCCGGTAACCAATTCCAGAGTTTGATTACACGTTGAGTGAAAAAATATTTTCTTTTATTAGTCTTAAATAGTTTACCCTGTAGCTTCATTGCATGTCCCCTAGTCTTGCAGTTAGCATCTTTACAGTCAGCACTTAGCTGGACCACAACTTAGGCTGCCCAGGCATTGATATTACTACTACTACTACTATTCAGCACTTATATAGCGCTACGCACGCAGTGCTGCACAGCTAACCTACAGGAGGTAGCCAACATATAAGATACACTGCAGCTCTGTCTGCCTGTGGGGTCCTGTGAGTGCAACAGGAAACATTTCTGAGAATGCTACTCTGGAAGTTCTGGATTTCAACTTTCTACTAAATTTGGTTTCCAGAACCATAAGTACCCTGACAGCCAGTTCCACCCTCCAGCTCCTTCTAAAATCTCATCTAGGTGCAATCATGTCCACCAACCATCTAGCTATCTACATTCCTAATGACTGAATCATCCCTAACCTTTCCCTACTGGGTACATATCACTGGAGACATATCCTTGGTGTAAGAGGCTGCTGCTTCATCTGGAGTGCAGGCCCTAACCATAGGATCCCTTTGCCACAACAGGGTAATGCTGTCCTTTTAAGGCATCATAGAGATTGCCAGACTGGGGGAGGGACTGCTCTACTATATCCCTGAAGGTCTTCTCTACAGTCAGTTCTTCCAGGTCTGCTACTCTAGTCTCCAGAAATCTGACTTACTCCCTGAGAGCTAAGAGCTCTTTGCACCCAGTGCACACATATGACCTCTTACCAAATGGGAGGTACACTCAGTGCAAAAAAGGGGATATTTTCCTCTCATTGAATTATAGATATTTAAAATTATTAAGGGGGCAGGGATACTTAAACTAATGTTAAGTACTTTAAGGTTATTTGGTGTATTTTATATCAGTTTGTTAATGATCTTTCAAAGAACTGCAATTAATCACATTCAGATGTGAATACATAATTGTCTTTTGCTGTGCAAAAATTCCCCTGCTAGCATCTCAAATCCAAATTAGCAATATATGGGTTTTGAGTGTGCAGTTCACACCATACAGCATGTACATCCTCTTGCTGGTGCATCCCGGAGCCTAGACATGCTGTGATATCCTCTGGGGTCCTGAAAATGTAAATGGAGCTTAGGCAGGCAAATAAAATCAAGATTCTATGCTGTATGTTTTTTTTTAAATTTACAAAATGAGAAACAAAGGGATTATCCTTCAGAACGAAGTATAATATTTTAAAAGTACATACAGTCAGAGCTGCCATGTTGTCAATAAAGTCCCAAATCGTCTCATACTTCCCGAGCTCTGATTAGGGCATCTATGTGTAGTGTCAGAAATGTCACATACTGTCCCTAACAGAAAATAGCTGCACCAGCTCACTTGCACCATGATTCAACACTTGCTGCCCCTCATTTCAGGCAGTGGATTAGGATAAACAAATGTATTAAATCACAATCTAGGAGCATGTCCAGTGCTGTAACCGGCATGATGGCTGATGAAATGTGTTCAGTAGTACTGGACGATTTACGTTTATTGCCTGATATTCAAAGTGGCTGATATTTAAACATCGCAGTGGTCAGCTGCAGTATTTAAATATCTACTGAATAGTATCTGAATAGGGACTGCTGCTGAATATCCAGATTGTGCAGCTATGATCTAGGTAAGGGTCGACCTTATCCAAATAATGGTGATTTTCAGCCGCTAGCTGGATAGTAATTGAGGCCTCCTTTCGACTGGCCTAAGCTATCTCGATAGTGTCTGAAAATTGCCACCACCTAGATTAGATCAGCCCTTATCTGGATAGAGGCCAGCACTGCTCTTGCTCAGTGCCCATACCTCCCTGGCTCTATTTGGATAGTGCTACAAAATATCTTACTCAGTCCTCTTACCCAGATAATCTCCATAGTTATCCATATAAAAGCTTTAAAAAATTGAGCCCTTAGTTGAAGGTTACCAGATGTCCTTGATATTGAGGTTGTGTCCTTGACTCCATGGACTATTATCACCCCCTGTCCCCGATTTCAGTGGGGACAGCAGCAAAGGACATACCCCTATAATGAGAGAAGATGCAAAGTTCACTTCTTTTCTGATAAAAGAGGAGGAATTTTAGAAATATATAGACAATGTATCTGTATGTATAAAATAAAGTTTAAGTATAGATGTGTGCTTATAATTTGAGAAGGGTTGCTACTGTCCGAGGGCGGACCCCTGCAGTGCTCCTCCCAGCCCAGTTCTGCCCTTTCTAGGGGTCCCAGATAGGCTCTCCAAAAATCTGGTAATCCTACCTTATTTATTTGGAGGATAATTCCAATTATTTCAGATAAGCCTGAAAGCAAAAACCTAAGAGGGATGTAGTATCAGAACTCAAAGGCCCCTATTTATGAAAGTGCAGCAAGATTTTGCAGTTATCATGTGTGAATTGCCCAAATTAACATAAGGTGACTACTGACAGCTGAGGAGTTTCCAGCAGTTTCCAAGTCAGTTAACACAGATTTTTTACTGCACATTAACTACAATGCAGATAATGCAATGTAGTTTGCCTGCATCTAGGCAGGCGATGTTAACTGCGCTGTATTATCTGATATGTTAACAGTTAAATGGGCATATTTGCTAAAATGCAGTAGCTTACTGCGCATTAAGCCCAATAACGCAGCACAGGCATGGCATCCAACCCATGCTAACTAATGGAGATATGCCCGGCACGTTCCCATGTAGTTAGTACAAGTCCAGTGACACTCTCGGGTTAAGTGGTTTGCTACAGTGGGTGCACTAAACACTACTCATTGAGGTGGTAGTAATTGCACCCATGCCAACTGCAATAGTGTCGTTTAGTGTCTGCTAAGGAGGCCCCAATAACCGCAGTGTGCCCACTCCGCTGCTGAACCCCCCCAGTCTCCACCCCGACCCACGCTAAATAGTTACTGTAGGGTTTCTACCTCAGCCACATTTTTAGCACGTGGTAGCAGCAACTGTTACCGCGATGCATTTAGTGAGTGGTAAACCCCCATGCTAACCATCAGCGCACTTTAGTAAGTATGTCCCAAAGTTCATTAACTGTAACGCATAGTCTCTGCCTGTTCTTCACCTCATTCTGTGTTAATGTTAAAATTACTGAATGTTAAATGCTGAGGTGCTGTGTTAACTGTTAGCTCATGTTAATTGCCATAGTAATACATTTCTGGTATGTACAACCTTGGTGTCATTGATGCAGAAATATGGGCAAAATTAATAACACTTGCCTGCAGAAATCCTTCTCAACCCATTTTATGCACAAGGATCAAAACTTATAGTACTGAATCTATATGCATTTTCCACCTAATTATATAATAATTTTGAAATCATTCCAAGCTGCAGAATGACTAAGCCAAAATTAAATGCTGCAACAAATCATTGAATTTGCCCAGTGCAATTCCCACTGACGACTTTAACATAGTCTTTACAGATGTGCTGTGCACACACAACTGTATCACGGGAGAGTCTCCTGGCCTCAGAACATTACTGGGATTGCTCTGATTATGCTCAAGTGAGTATTAAAGTCATCAGTCAAATTCCATCCTATCGTGACCAATTATTTCTGCATTTTCTGACAGGGACAACCAAGTGATTTGCTGTGAGAAAACTGTCAGTGGTTTGCTTGATATCCCTAATCAGTAAATAAAAATAGGAAAAAATGTTCCACGCTCATACACTGAAGGATCCTGGTCACCACATGTGCAGATACACAGCTGAGATGATACTCGGCCTACCTAACTTCTCTTGTCCTGGTATTTGGAAAACAAATTAATTTGGAGATGCTAACCTGAAAAATGACATAATATATACCGTATTTTTCGGACCATAAGACGCACTTTTTCGTCACCAAAAAGTGGGAGGAAAAGTGCCTGCGTCTTATGGTGCGAATAGAAGAAGTTGCAGAGCGGCAGCGGGTCCCCCGGGACCTTAGGTTCTGTTCAGTAGATATCTTATGTAGTTTGTCACAGTGATTTGCTTGCAGATGTCACACGAATTGCTTTTATATATTTATATTTTTATTAGGGTCCCTTGCACATTGTTTTTTTACGTTTTTGCAGTCTAAATAGACATTACCACCTTAAGGTTCGCCACCGTATCATGGGCACATACGTCACATTTCTCACGGTTAGGTGTTCATATTCATGGCGCATGTGCTAGCATCTCCTATTTATGACTTACCAGTGCGGCGAGTCAAACGAATAGAAATTGGAGAAACTGCTTCTGTTCCTGAAGAAACTGATATGGAATACTGAGGTACACTTAGGTTTTGTTCAGTTGATATCTCACGTAGTTCGTCTAGTACAATTCAATAAACATATGCCCGTACAAACAGGCTTTTATTCCACTCTCGTTTTTGCCCTCCGTTTTTAATGATGGATCCATATGATGATTTTATATATTATTGGCAAATGGTTGCTGTCAGGATCACTGTGACCCATCAACAAAAACAAAAAGAAAATTGACGGGAGGGGGAGGAAGGTAAATATAATGGTCTTCCGTGCCATTTGAGAGCAGCTGGATCTCCATGGCTTAATGGGGAGAAAGCAACTGCTGCTGCAGACGCATATTTCTCTGTTCCAGCGGGGCCTGCCTCTCTCTCTGAGCCACGGGGTGAACATTTGTTTTTCACTGTGGGATGTTCGGTTCTCCCAGCTTGCACTGTGGCAGCATTGAGTCAAGCCCTTCTATCAGCGTTCATTATTGGTTCTGGGTAAACTATCACATTTGCTCGGATGATATTATGATATACCGCCCTTTTAACATCATGAACCCCCCAATACAATTACTGTCTGATTGCTTCTCTGAAATCCTGACCTGGCTCAAAGATCATAACCTAATGATTAACACTACAAAAACTGAAGCCATGGACGTAAGCAGGAACCAGCACAAACAGGCTTTTATTCCACTCTCGTTTTTGCCCTCCGTTTTTAATGATGGATCCATATGATGATTTTATATATTATGGTATATCACAGCTTACCGGTAGTTATTTTTGTGCTAAAAAAAAAGGTTTCGATATATATGGGCTAGTAATAAAAAGTTTCTCATCCTACTTTTATTCTCCATTTCAATAAGATGGATCTATATTTTTTTTCCTATTTTTCTCCTCTAAAAACCAGGTGCGTCTTATGGTCCGGTGCGTCTTATGGTGCGAAAAATACGGTACTTATGAAACTGCCATAAAAATATACAGGTCAGTATTCAACAAGCACTTATGTGGTCAGCATTGGGTGCTTATTGCAAAAATGTCTGTGCTTGCAATCAGATACATTTTTGCTAGACAACCCAGTGTCCAGCCAAAATGTATCCATATAAAATTAGGAGGGGCAAGGAGTGTTCTGGGGAAGAGAGCGGTGATATTCCGCTGCAATGTGGATGCATTTATTCATTTAAGGGGGGAGCTGCCAGAGCTGGTGCAAGGATATTGGGCACCCTGGTCAAATATTCAACCTTATGTCCTCCCCCCCCCCTTTGATATTTAGACTCAACAATTATGCTCTCATCCCAATAGCACACGTCCTGTAACAATCCTATAGAAATGTATAATTGGACATTGTACTTTTAAATACTGAACTTTGCTTTGTAGGTATGTGTGTGCCAATGGCTCTTAGAGTTTGTCTGGCCATCAGGATCTATTGTTTTGCTTTGACTACTGCTGCTCATTGCTGCCCTCTAGAAGATGCCACCCTAGGCGGTCACCTAGTCTTGCCCAGTGGTTGGGCCTGCCCTGGGAGCCGCCAAAATATCAGTCCTAACTTGAATAGAAAAAATATCCATTTAAATTTAGGATTGCGCATTGAGAAATTCTGTATCAATGGATGGGGCTGTAGAATTCTGAGCAAAAGAGACGTGAATAAAGTATCCCCTTATCTTTATGTAGCAATTCAGGCTTATAGGACCAGTTTCAAACTCACAACTGTCAAATCTGAGAGGTGCTCTACGTGGGTAAGTGTTAGGCGATGTGTTTTTTCTTATTGTGATACAAAAAAAATATTTGGTTAGATTTTACTAGAGTTTTCAAGGCCACAGCGCAAAACAATTTAGACAAAGCAGGGGCAGGCACACTTTACAATGAGCCAACCCTGGGTTTTCAGAGTGGTGCTTCCAAACCTTTGGGACCTGCCCCCATGCCGTACATATGTCCCTTACACTTATTTACTCCTGCCTGAGTTTGTAGTAGATAGTGGCACATGGGAAGAACTTCCATTTCATTTTGTTTTTCATTTACTATTTCTTTTCTTTTTGTTTCTTTTATACAATTTAACATGCACAAAAACAATTTAGTATGCAAGATTCAAGTTCATTATTCAATAATTCGTGTGAAGGCGCATTTTAGAAGGCTGTGTAGGTGCAATCTTGGATTTCCAAGTCAAACCATCAGAAAGTCCACGGAAGGAACAGCAGTGAAGATGGGCATCTCTAAGTGTTTTCTAAAATCAGTTCATCGCCACCCTAAAAGATAAACATTGCTACATAAGTCTTCGGTTGCCTATTTATGCCTGGCGTAGGTATAGAAATTGGCATTGAGTCCAAATGTGTAGCTCCATTCTACAATCGGGAGCACACATGTATCTTTTTGAGAACCCCCCTAGGCATGCCTTCGGCATACCTCTGCGTGGTATAGACAGGATCGAGCCAGACACATGTAAATGGGGCATTCTAAAATGGTTCTTGTGATGTCAATGTGATTTGGGAGGAGTAGCCTAGTGGTTGGGGCAAGGTACTTCAGGCCGGAAGGTCGGGGGTTCAAATCCCACTAGAGGACAGCAACCTTGGGCCAGAAGGACTGGGGTTTCTAGTCCCACAGATGCTCCTTGTGGTCTTGGGCAAGCCACTTAACCCTCCATTGCCCATGTTCCCTGTAAGTATTAGTGTGTGTCTCATATCCCTGCGTGTTAAATGTATCCCCCAATTGTGTTGTGACCGCTTTGATTGAAGGATAAGGCGGTATACAAAACTGTCTAAATAAAATAAATAAATAAATAAATTTGCATGTCTGAATGGGCATTTTCAGGCATGGGAATCCCGAATAGCATTTCTAAAATGACCGCCCATATTGTCATGATTTAGAAGTTCAATGGTTGAAGACACGAGTGGTTGTCTGCATTCTCTTTCTGGCTTGGAATCAATGAAGTGATGAACAGCTTTGTGTGACAGTGCTGCTCAGCACCATAGAGCCGAATGATCTGGCTGTCAAGAATGATCATTCTGTTGGCTTGACAGCAGTAGAAAACACTAAGCATGATGTTTGCATTGAAGGTATTCATTAAGGAACACAACTATGTCATTACAAATTTGCTCCTAATAACAGCTCTTTCCATTCTTTTTCAGTGCAGTTCCACAATAATTGTAGTACTCACTGCTCAATTACAGTCCTTCAAAAGTATGTAACAGGACTGAAAAGATATCAAAGTGGTCTAATATTTGTCCCTGAGGCCAAGCATTATACTGCATATGATTACCATGTTCATCACAATGTATGAACAGACCTGACAGTTATCGGCTATGATTGCCTCACCAAACCTTTGAATCGTACAACATATTTCAGTGTAAGGTTGAACACAAGGTGAATTTTTCATCCAGTGGATATTTGTGCAAATGATCAATAAGGCTAGCATGTCACTGATAATATTCACCTTTGGTGTTTATGAAAAATATTCAAGTACAGGTGAAATGTATAGTTTTTAGAGACCAAAACCAGAACTTTGCTTTCTTTTTCAGCAGAGTAGTTCACTTCGAAGCAGGGCTGGGATCAATGGGGTCACTATTCAGAAAGTTAGCAGGAACTGCTAACCAGCTAAACCCTGGCGATCTTGCATTACAGCAGCACTATCCGGATAGTGCTGCTGAATATCCTCATGGACTGCAGGAAAGATGTCCTCTTAAAACCATGGTGGTCTACGGGCAGAGCATGGACAGTCGCAGCAGCTATCCAGTCAGTAGTGATATTCAGCTCTTAACTGGATAGCTAAAGTTAGGACAGATGAATGTCTGTCCTAACTTTATGCAGTTTAGCTATCTGGTTAGTGGTTGAATATCTCCACTGTGATTGCTGGCAAAAATGAATATTTAGCACCAGACACTGGATGAGCTTTGGTGCTGAATACCCAGTTTTAATTTCAGTGGCATCAGTCAGGTGCTTTAAGGGGGTAATTTTAGAAGTCCTATTTGTGCTTTGGACATCTGAAAATGGGCATATGGATGTCCAAAGCATGGAGATGTCCCTGAAGCCATTTTAGAAGCCAGGGGACCGATTTTCAACAAGGTGCCAAGATCTGCCATACCCGCAGAAAGTTACCCATTCAGGAAAAGTGCTTGAATCATGAGTCATGTGCCGCCAAAATGAGCAAGCAATGAAAATGCAGCACAAACCAAGCACAGCAGCAGGTGCCAACCACAGCATATACGGGTAAGCACAGGGCATGTAACCCAGGCACTGTGCCCAAAGTACAGGTGATACCCGTGTATGTGACCACAACATCAACCAGAGAAGCATGACAGCATGTGTTCAGGAACCTGTGTATTGCCCGTCCATTGTACCCATGCATTGATGACACCATCATGCAGGCCCTGTGAGCTGCCTGTGCAAGAGCCCCTGTGGCTGGGCGGATAGACCCCAGTGGCATGGCGGGGAGGAGAAGTGTAAACCTCAGCCCTGATGAGAGTGAGAGCCTTGTCTACTCCGTGCTGCAGCATGAGGGGGTCCTCTACCCCAGGGGGGGCCATTGGCCAAACCTACGGCTGTCAACAACCATATGGAGGGGCATCCAACTCTGCCTGTGCAGGTAAGGAGGCCAAAACAGGCAGGGGGTGGGGGGGGGGGTGCTGAGCACCATGCTAGGCAGACAGATCTTGAAAGGCACAGCTGTGTGTCTGCACAGGGAGACAGGGCTGTGATGCCAAGCCACATGCTGGTGGCTGCCCCAATGTGTGCCTATCAGGTGGTGAGGGGACTGACCATGCATTGGTACAGATGCTAGCCCTGAATTCTGGCAGCAGGGGCATACCCACACAATATGGTAAGGATGCTGCGCCCCATGGTGGCGATTGGTGGCAATGACACAGGGTATGCACAGCAATGGTAATGTCTGGTTCAGGGGAGCTGTGGTTGAACTGGGCACTTCAGGGGACTCTGGCAGCCAGTGTGGATGCTCCAGACAACTGCCCCACTCCCCAGCCCCTGTGCCCTGGCGCAGGGGTCTGGGGGGACAAGTGGCAGAAACCACACATGTGCTGCCTGTCTGTCCCTGCAAGTGTCTCTGCCATCACAGACTACCATCCATGAGTATGCCCTTGCCCCCAGGATGGGCATGTCACCAGACCATGGCAGGATACAAGTATGCACAACAGGAAATATGGTAGTGCCCAATTGAGCTCATGTGTGTCCCCCCCTCTCCCACAGGGAATATGGCATGCAATGCACCCTTGAGGCCCTCAAGTGCCACTTCTGCACGCTATGCTGGAGGAGACCAAACCAGCTGCAGATGATCAGGGTGTGGCTGGTAGCCAAGGAAAGTCAGTAGAGTACACAGTGGTGCCCAGCAGATGCAGGGGCAGCAGCTATGGCTGCCAGACTGGTGTAGGCAGAGCACTTGGTGGTGGACTCTCTCGGTATGTAATGATGGGAATGTGCTATGCCATCCCCTGGTACCACCATCCTGTGTGTGCACCAGCCGGCACCCAGGATGTGTGGGTGTGCACACACCTGGCTGGGATATGGCACAGAGAGGCAGTAGAGGGGCACACACCCCCAGCAGTGGCCCCAGGGGCAAATTGTGCACCTGCCCATGCTGCCTCCTGTGTGTGTCCATCACCTGAGAGGGCTGGCAGGGCACAGCTTGGCATGTGAGGGGGAGGACAGAACTGGCTGGAGGTGGGCAAAGGGGAGGGCATGTAGTGTGTACTGTGGGGGTGGCCGGCCCTTGTGGGCTGAAGGTGGGTTGAGCGATGCATGTGTGGGCCTCCCAGGGGTATGCCAGTCCCATCCCAGAGCCATGCCTGTGTGGACCACTAACCCCATCTCCTCTTTCCCCACACCCATGGACACCGCTGGCCTACCTCACTGACCACCCAGAAGCAGTGGTGCAGCACCACCGGAACAGTCTGGCACCAGTACCACCAGCAGTGATGGGGGCGAGGAGGAGGAGGAGTCGTCCAGTGACACTGCTGGTGGTACTGGTGCCAGACTGTTCCAGTGGTGCATCCATGGACACCTCAGAAGAGGAGGGCAGTGAGGGGGCCATGCACAGTGGTCAGAAGGGGAGTCAGAGGAAGAGGGATAGGAGGGCCAGGGGCAGGGTGGGGAGGTAGAGGAGTCAGAGGAAG